>VYXH01003703.1:0-38608 GCA_013397275.1 Burhinus bistriatus
CTATGATTCTATGATTCTAGGGCAAGTGAAAATGCACCAGCCTGATATTTCTTTCCTGGCTGTACTATAGTAACAAATTTATTTCGACACTGGGAAGAGTATTTTTCTGACAAAACATTTAACATACTCTGAAGAAGGCAGAGTATTTTTCCCCTACGTTATGTAATATTTTTAGAATTCCATTGTTGTTTGGTGATCATAGCTAACAGTCAAAAGAGTACATACTTTTTATGTATAAGAAAAGTAGTTTTCTCACATTGCTCATATTTAAAATGCACTGCTTTCTGGGTTCAGTCAACACTGGCCTGGAAAAACTACCTAAGTATATTGAAACTATCTTGAGGTGATTGAAATGCCTTTATGTTTCATAGCTGGTAGAGTTTACTAACGTGCCAGTATTCCTGGTCTGAATATACAGAGTTTGAAGGCTGTGTCATCTCATTATTTATCAAACTCAGTGTTTGTTATTTGTAGTAGTAGACTAAAATAAACAACCAATGTTGGTTTTAAAACAAAAGTTTCTTTGAGGGATTCCAGCATTAGCAGAAGGTAGGACTTAGAATATGGACACTGGCTGTCCTCTGCCATGGGATCTTTACAACTCTGCATGTTAGTACAGATTTTGAGGCTGTTAGAGGAGGCAGCCCAGAGCAGTTCTCTGTGCTTTCATTGCCTGGTTGTTTCTACTTAACACTCGACTTAAAGCACTGAATCCTAATGTAATTTCAGAAATGGATTTAACACTTCTCCCCTTACTGATTCCCCCAAATTCTAGCAAAAATCATAAGAGGCACAGTCCCTGTCGCTCTTCAAGATTCTCACCAGACTCCCATACCCTATCTGTTTAATTCTAGTGGAAGGAACTTCTTAATACATCTGGTGTGTTTACTCACTCATGTTACCTGAGCATGAACTTCATTCCCTTAATCTGGCCTGGACTGGTCCTGCTATGCTAATTTCTGCTACTTTTCAGGTGTCTGATAGCAATATTGTAAACATGAAGCGCCCCGATTTTAGGGATCACCTCATCCAGAGATGCGGAGTGCTTTATCACAGAATCACAGAAACACAAAATCACAGGGGTTGGAAGAGACCTCTGAAGATCATCTAGTCCAACCCCCCTGCTAGAGCAGGTCACATATCGTGTCACATAGCATCAGTTTTTGTAATAGAAGATTTATATGGGTAAAGTAAGACATTTGCCTACTAATTTTGCAGGAGTGAAGACAGGTTAAAAAAAAATTAATATTATTTGTCAGTTGTATGAAGAGTTCTTATGCAGCTGTCTGAAGATTCATTGATAAATGCTTTTATTATACTGTGAGCAAATATTAAATGAGCAAAGGTCTAACTAGTTACATATCCGTTCTTTTTTTATGAGCATCGTGAACGAAGGCTGAATGTCATGATTACATTGGGGCATTCATTATACTTGCTGCCTTCTGTGGATACTGCTGATTTTACAAGGTCTTCTTGTGACAAGGTACTCTGTCATAATTTCCAAATACCTTTGAACTTCAACATCTTGTGAACACTGACTAACTCCGGTCTCCTGCTTGTCATTTTGAGTAACTGCTGCCAGCTTAAATTCATCAGTCATAATATTTAGGTCACTGGAGTATATTCTAAAGTTAGGAAATCAGTCCTAATGCCAAGTGTTGTGTTAGATATGCTTGTCATTCTTTTTGTGAATTTATTTTCATGCTGGGGAGTTTCTGTTTACACAGAACCTACCTTCTAAGTGTCTTTTGCCTCTCATATGGAACTTACATGAGTGTAGATTTTATCAAGTATTCCTCTACAGTAGTCAATGTTAGATGCTCTTGGAACTATAAATATATATGAAAAGTTATTATTTTGGGCCTTATCCATAAATGGCATTAGTCTACCTTAGTTTTTTAAAGACAAATATGTCAGTGGTCTTCCTGAGTTAAAACAGCTGTGGTTCCTATTCATGCTAAAGGAAAGCAAGTTCAGGTTAATGCATTGATTCCTATAAGTAACAGAATAAATGGCTGAGATGGGTAAGTTATGTGGAACAGCTTGTATCAGTGAAGCAAGACGCAGTATCACTGTTGTTCAAGCACATTATTCTTTTCAGTAGCAGTCAAATATAAGTCAAGGCAAAAATCTGCAAGGCTATCTCTTACCAACAAATGAAAGAAGATACTAATGCAACAGTTCTCTGAGCTGACCACAAGTCAGAATGGAATCTCAGTCCCTAATTATCATCTCCTTTTTTGGATAAGTAACCTGTGATTTTTCCTTTCAGACATGTTATTGACTGTGACTTTAATTTAGCATTCATAATCCTGACCTTCAGAGGCAGTGGCAGGGTTAACTATGGTTGGACTAGATGATCTTAAAGGTCTTTCCCAACCTAAACGATTCTATGTTTCTATGACTAGCGGCAGCCAGCTTTCATAAGACATATTTCAGTAAAACAGGCATTATGTATTTGACATTTGCAAAACATAGCTTCTGTCTTATCAGGTCTCTAATTTGTGTGGTCCGTATTGACTCTTTCCTCACTAAATGACAGTCAGAAGTAGATTGCAAAGCATAGAGGAAAGTACTCCTAACATCATCTGTGAAGGGATAGCTGCAGCTCCACCATTCAAAATGCTCAGAAATTGTTTTGTGCTGTGGAAAGATTATTTCTACTAGCCATACAGAAACGTGTGTAAAATCAAGAAACAGAAAAAGCTAAAGGCAAACAAAGGAAAACAAACTCAGAGAATCTATTTTGCTGGATCCAATGCACACAGCATGCAAAAGTGCCTTCATCCTTAACGTGCTGTGCTCACCATTAAGCTGATATTGGGTTCTAGATGCATTTCCAAGTTAAGTGTTTTCCCTTCAGAAAAATGATCTGTAACCTATATGCATAATTTTGTAATAACTTTAATTCTGTTTAGAACCTAGGATTCAAATATCCGTTCAAGTACTCAGTAGCATCAGTGTCATCTGAGAGTTCAGCTGTGGTGGCTCAGAGAAAATTAAAGCCTAATCCTCTTTTTCAGAGCAATCCTTTGGGCTGCTTTTAGTGTGAAGTAGTTTTGGAAAACACATTTTTTTCAAACCTGCTCTTAGACTGTTTTCAAAAGCCAGAAAGAAGTGAAGTTGTTGGAATTTAAATGCAATTCTTACCTCTTGGATAATAAAAAAATTGTATCTGCAAAATTTAAGGATTTATTTTAGATTTATTTGAGGTCTGGTCATCTTTATTTCAGGTTATTATGATTTCATTCATGAATAATAAAGGTTATCTCAGAGTCTATTGTCTAATATGTGAAGTTAGAACTGTTTTCCCTCATGTGTGTAGCTTTATTTACTTACAATTTCATCTACCAAGTCGGTCAATCTAATAAGTTCTTTTCCCAGTTCTTCATAAGAAGCTTCTTTCATTACTGCTCCCTCACTTTTCATTCCTTTCTCTATATTGTTTATGAATATATTGAACAGTAGAAGCCCTAACACAATGAAATGGCAAAGACCTTCATCTACCTCAAATACAGACAGTTTTCCTTCTGTCTTTTTCCTAGCTCCTAATTACATATTTATTCTATCACCTTTCCTTCTACCCCATGTCTCATTAATTTCCCTAGGAGCCATTGAAGGATTTGGAATACCTTGGAAAAATCATTTAGAGGTCCAACTAGACAAGAATTTTTTGTCTGATAAATGCTTCCATTGCACAAGACACCTGAACAACAGATACAAAAAAGTCTCTTTAATGTAGGTGCAGTAAGTCTCTGTTTTAGGAATTTTGTATGTTGACCATGACATGTTGTGAAAGTTAGAATATTTTTGATTATTTTTGCCAGTAATTCAGATTATATTGTAACAATTCTATAACCATGGTAGTGTTGGTGAAAAGCGATGAGATTTTGAGAGCTTCAATTTGACATAGGAGATCAATGTAAAAAAACCCCTAAATTCTTTAAAATTTATGTATATAGTTGAGAAAAGCTTAGGAAATGCTTAAAGAAGATTAAGGGTGGGGGAGAGGGAAAGGAAGGTTTATTTAAGGAACATTTACTTTGAAGGTTTTATATAGGAACTATATTCAGGCCCTGTGGTTTTCTCTGGCAATGTCAAGAGAAATGTGGTAAATAACTGACTTGAGTTTAACAATAAGGAATATTAATTCTAACTCTTGATTACTGCTGAAAAGTTAACTGTGCCATAGGTCTGTTTCAGCTTAGCTGATTTGGGTTTATTTTGTTTTGTTTTAATTTCTTTGCTTTATGTTGTTTTATTCAGTAGGTTCTGTTTCTTGTGCTTGCTTTTCTTCAGTCATGAGGCATTTTTTGTTTTCTTTTCGGTTAACAGCAATACTATTGTTTTCCTGAAAGACAGAAACTTTCTTAGCTATATGTTGCTTAACGTGTGACGTTTGATTTGTCAAGACAAAGAGTCTCAACAGTCAAGAATGCAGAAAAACCTTTTCAGGAAAGGATCCTTCTTCTAGCATCTCGACAATATATTAATGTCATCTCTAATGTAATAGAATTTCATTACATTCATTTGAAGTTCTAAAGAGTTTTCATCTCATGTAAAAATAACATAAGGAGGTGCATGCTGCTTTACATTTTCTATAATTTTTTTTAATTCTCATTATAAAACATTTAATTTTCTTGTGAAACCTGTTATTTAGATGTAATTTTCCTTTTTTAAGTATTTATTTTTTATTTTGGATACCAAAAAAATCAACATAAAAATACAAACGAGGGAAAAAGTAGAAGTAGTTGCTGCATGGTGTTCAAGACTTACCAGTTTGCTCTTGAAGTGAAGCTCATCACAGCTTTGAAGGAGCAGGTCCGTCTTTTCACCTTAAACCAGAATTTTCAAGTGGATCCATCACTCTGAAAAATTTAATTTCTGATTATACCATCATAATTTTCTTATAGAGCAGTCTGAGTGTTCCAATTTAGAGTACTTGTTGAAAATAAGTAAACTATGTGTGATTCTTTCAATATATCATTTGACCTTGCTGTTTTTTCCAAGTAAAAGATCAGTCTAAACAATTACCTTTTGGAGAATAGCATTTTGTGAAAAGGTGTTTATAAGGCATATTGAAAACATTATTTTCCTTATTTCCTAGTGGTCAGTTTCTATTTACAATAAACATAAGCTAATTCCTGTAAATTTAATGAAACTACAATTGTAGTGGAAGTGATACCTAGTTCTGCTGTAATTAAGAATAATGAGAATTATGTTCTGATGTTTATGTGGTACAGCACAAGTTTATCTTCTGTAAGAATTAACCATGAAAGCATTTACCTGAAATTGTGCAATAATACATAGTATTTAGACATAAAAGGACAACTTCATTTGAAAGCCTTCCTCTTTGGCTCATTGATGAGGATTTTGCATTTTTACAGCTCTGTCTGTAGGAAATAGCTGTTCGCGCTTTGTAATTCTCTGGAGATTCGTGTTTTAATTTTTTTAAATACCTTTCCTTTGTTTTAATTAATTTTTATGACAATGGAGCACACACAGTGCTTCAGAAAGTGCTTGGTTTAGTGCATTTTAAAAGAAGAGGTGGTTATTACCATGCTTCTTTCCCTATTGCCAGCCATATGATACTGTCACTTCCTCCTGAACTATTTAGCATATATGTGTGGCTTAATTTTTTTTTATTTGTTTGTTTGTTTGAGTAATGTTGGGAAAAAGTTACATTTCCAAATTCTGCTGACTGAAATTAATTTGGGTGTCATGTTTTGTGTAATCTGAAAGTAGAACTGACTAAGCAAACCTTAATAAAAAGAACACAAGAATCAGAAATTGAGTTAAGGGTCTTTGAAGAATGAGATAGGCTCCTCATGCGTATCCATGAAACTGAATTTGTGGAAGTGAACGAAGAAAGTAAATGGTTTTAAGATCTTTGATCTTCCAGCCAACCTGTCTCACAGACATTCCCAGGTGCCATGCAGATGCCATTACTGAGATGAGTAAATTGAAACCACTGCTGAGGTGAGAATGCTGCATATACATAGGTGAGCAGCATGCAGCAAAATGTATGTGAATTCTTCAAGACTGAAATTCTTTGGTTGTATATGGAGAAAATATATCTATCACAATAGCAGTTAGGACTATATCAGCTACACTTATTCTCAGTTATGAGCTGAATGGAGTTTACACAGAATAGATTTTCACACAGAATTTTTTTTCGTTGCCACTGAAATTCATATTCTGTTGAATGTACAAACATGGAGAGCATAATCTAGAAGGAGTTCGTAAATTGTTCCTGTCACCATCACAATCATCATTTTTCCATCATCTTTGAATGATTAAGAATGATGTCTTCTTTCAGCTAATGTTTCACCCTTCTTTTCATTTTTGCAAAAGGCAGTGTCAATTCCTGATCCGACCTGTCAAGCTTTGAGAAACACTCCTACTTTGTTACTAAAGACGGCCAGTTGGAGGAAACGAATAGGAAGCTACTATTCAGCGGCTGTTGCCTGTCTTTTCAAAGCATTATATGATGCTTGGATGGATAGATAGACAGGCACAGAGTAACAAGAGTTCCGATGCTGCTTTTGAAGGAACCTCTTACATCACTGTACTACTGGCCAGCTATAAATTTGAAAAGGAATATATTATTATGTAAGCTAGTGATGATAAAATTTATACATGTCTTCATATGTGCTTGACCTCTTCCAACAGCATGTGGCTGTCAGATAATAGCTTACTGGCATTCCCAGAATTTCAAAGAATAATGAAGTAAACAATGAGTAGAAATAATGGAGCTTCTCCTTCCTAATAGTCTGAGGAACTATTCCTTCCTCAGGCTTTCTTTGACCCATTTTTCCTTTTTTAGTTCTTTGTAAACAGAGAGTGATTCAGTAGGAATTTTCCACATTTCTTCAGTTGTTTGCAATAATATTTAGATTTATGAGGTTTTTATTTATTATTTGTGGGAGTTCTTTAGAGCCTCCACTGTTAGGCTTTTATACTGTGTTGGTCACTGCACCTCATGCTTTATTCAAATTTCTTAGACTGTTATACTTATTATTTAACACAAAACAAAAGATCATTATTTCAAAACCTCTCTTGTTTTCCTGAATGGTGTCATAATGTTATGGATGTTGTAACACTGTTCCTTCAATAAATACATTGAAAATAACAAATTTAATAATAGGAAATAGACTCTAACAGCAGCAATAAAGTCATAATATTTGCTCTCACATTGATGGTACTGCTCTCTAGCACTTGACCTACAGGATTAACCAGTATCTTCTAAAAGAAGTAGCTTTTCCTGGGAGAAATAACAAGCGATTTTCTGACTGGCTGAGACATAGCAGGAGAATTATGGGGTCAAGAATTATGAAGTCTCTATTATTAGTGAACTTAATCTGAGTTATTACAGGACAGTTATTGCAGAAGAGACATGCACGATCTTGTAGAACACATTTTCTGAAATGCTGGGGCTATGTATGTATGAGGTCTTATCTTACACCTGCTAACAAAAGGCTGAGTTCTGGTCTGTGCTTTACCTGAAAAAAACCTACACAGAGCTTCTCAGGTAACCTCCAGCAGAGGCACTGAATTTGGCTTTTCTTTTGCAAGGCAGGACTTCTTCTCTTCCTCAATTCCTTCTATATAAATGTCTACCACGGCTTGCATTCCACTTTGTTTTACACCCCATCTTGCCCTGTCTCCCAGGACTCTCTGGAAATTATCCTGAAGGGCTACCATCTGTGGTAGGGAAGGAGTTTCTGAAGGCTCTCATAAGCATCAGGGACCAAGAAGGCCCACCTTCTCAGCAGGTAATCAGGAAAATACCTCCTCCTCCTCTTTACATCCATTAGTCATCTGTTGCCTATTACTAGAAAGTTAAGGGTAGCTCCTGAGTAATTCCAGGAAAAGTTGAGTTTAATCTCTGCTCTTTAATAATGGAGGAAAGACTTCCCCTCCAATATTGCTTCTGGGGGAGTACTCTAAGCAGAAAGCCGTCAAGCTTTGGTGCAAAGGGGAAATGTCCTTATGAAACAGGTTTCTGCCTTCTAAGTTGCTTGAATGGAGACTTTTGCTGAGAGAGTCTTTACAATCCACTGTTATTTACTGTAGTTCTCAAGTTCTTTAGACACTATCTGAATGAAATGAGAGGGAGGGAACAAGCAATCAGAATAGACAGTTTCTGAGGAAAAAGTGGAAGCACTGCAGCCTAATTCTACATGTGCCTATGCACAAGTAGTCTTAATAGGTAGCTACAGGATTAAATTTAAAAGCTTTCTCAAGAACCTCACCAATCTGGGGAAAGTGTGTGCTTTCATATCTAGGGAAAAAGTTTTGAGTTCCTTTTATTTTTTGATAAAAAGAAGCCCATGGGAGGCATATCTCTTATTCCATTGCGCATGTGGAACTTCTTTTCCTGACATGATTCTACTGAAGAACTGCTGCAGTTCATAGTTTTCACAGACTTGGAAAGAGCTTGAAGCTCAGGATCTGAATTAACTTCAAATATACTGAGTTCCTCTCTAGGGCTTTCACAATTATTTGAGGTAATATCCAAATGAATTTGCACATTTTCTTTTGCCGTTTGTTTTCAAACTAAAAAAAATATTTATTATCTAAATTTCTGTTGAAGGAAAGAGATTAACTAGTATATCAACACTGAAAACACACTAATGTGTAATTTAATGAGTTTTTTCAAAAAAACCAAAACAGACGAGGGAAGATTAATTTCAATTGACTGAAGGCATTATAAGAGAATTCTTTTTTCTTTTTTTTCCCTCTCCTTTTCTGTCATCTTCTTTCCTAACACTGTTGTTCTATAACAAACTCTTTTCCCAGACGTATATCATCACAGAGAATCTGAAATTGCAAGTTTGGGATAAATTACTTAATACTAGGTTATGAAAAGAAAAAAGCACTGAGACAGGTGACATGCAATTTACAGTTGTTGAATGATAGTGTAGGTTGAACTTTAGAAAACAACACATAAGGAGAAAGTGCTCAGATGAATACCATATAAAGAGGAAGAAATTCTCTCACCATAAAAAGGAGAAAGTGTTTCAGTGCTCTGATTGTGGATATATTTACACAATAGTTACTCTCTGTGTGCAATCTTACGTACAAATGCAAATGTTTACCACTGTAAACATACATCTTCATTAGAGATGTACTGGTAGACATGCAGACACATGCACAGAAACATGTAATGCAGCCACTTCATGATTATCAATAGCAGAAGCATAGATCATGTTGGAAAAAACAGATTGTGTTAATTTGACACCCAACTCGGAGGCACAGAACCCAATGAAGCTGAATGGAATAGGATTAATAGAATCCTTTCCTCCAACTTTTGAGCAAAAGTTTCAAAAAGAACAAAATATTAGGGGAATTTAGGTTAAACTCCAATCTTTGTGATAACCAAAAAAGTAAGGAGATGTGAGAAAATGTGAGAAAATCAGAAATGTTTCAATGAATCTACAATAACAGTTTTAAACTTTCATATTGGAAATGTACTTTGTGTTTCAGAATGTATGTGTTTTGAAATAGTATGTATGTAAAGGGCTAAACTGCACAGACTTAGAGAACAGTTAAATTGGAGAACCTATGTGGTGTAGCAATAAGCATTTCCAAAAGTAAGCATTAAATATTAATCTCAACATTAATGTATTGTGATACTTTTCACCTTCTGTGGTGAAAAGGAGAAGAGAAGCATGTTCTTCCTTGGCTTTATTGGTCAGATATATGAACCTTGTACCCATGTGGTCAGTAAAAAGGAGAGAATGGCGATTGAAGAAGTAATTTCTAAATGTATTTAGTAACACAAATAATGTAAATTCATTATAAATAAAATACAACACTTTCAAGCATAACAAAAATCTCCACCAAGCCCAAGTAGTGTACTGTTTCAGTATCATTTTTATTCTTTCTCCCTTAGTGTACTCACACTTCTTCAGCTTTCTGCACATTCAATATGCAATTGGCAGGCAGTGTTGTAACAGTTCAGTATCTGAATGATTGCAGTGCTGCAGAAATATATTTGAAATGAATCAAAACAACATTCAATCAGTTCATTCCCATTTAAGCCGTGAAAAGAGTTTATTGTACATAAAGTTAGATTTGTTACCATAGTTAGCATATAAACTGTATACCACTTCTAATTCTAAGTACTGCTCTGGTGGAAGATGTTGAAGCATAAAACAGCTTGATTTTGCTGTTAAGAACACTAAAGTCCAAAAGAGAATCCTGTATACCATGTAGTATAGTAAATGGTTATTACTACTGGGTGGACTCACTTGTCAGTATTTATCCTGTTCTAGTATATTACCATATAAGGACACACCAAGGGAAAAAAATTATAACTTTCTGTGAGTCTTAGACCTATGTGCAGTCTTCACTAACATGTTCTTCTAGCGGTATATACTTCATGATCTGCGATAGGGAATTTGTATTTCAGGCTTTCATTTTAGGGAAAAAAAAAAAAAAAGTTTTATTTCTCTGGGGCACCGTGCTCTGTCAAATTAGAGCTTCCACCAGAAAAATGTCATTAGTGCAAGCCTACAGATGTTCCCCTTTTAAGTATTAGCAGTGTATGTGAGCAGAGTGCCCAGCTGCACTGACTTGTCTTGCACCCTTCTTTGCATTGAAAAGACAGTGCTCTTTTTTGAAGAGAATTTTATTTATTCACTTCGGGCTAGGTTTTAATTTTAGTCTGACACCTCAGAAAATAGTATATGTTTTTGAAGCCCATTAGGGTTCTTTCTTACCCAGACATGGGAAACAGAGTGATTTGTCTTAATGCATTTACCTTGTATTTGATTGGGCACTGGAACCCCAGCAGCTCAGATTAATGAGCTGCCTCTCGTTAGATAGGCTGTGGCTCTTTACTGACATAAAATGACCAGCAATCCTTTCTGCCACCTGAACATATGATCACATATATTTTCGTTTATTTTTAATGTTTTTTTGTTTGGGTTAAAGGTCTTAACTTTTTATACATGTCTATCTTACAGGTGTAGAGCTGCTAATTATTTTAAACTAGTTATTTTATTGGGTCAAGTTTTGAATTACCTGTTAAGGCCAGCATCCTTTCTCTCAAAAGTGATTTGCCTGAGGAGAAAAAAACACCTTAAGTGATATGGGTTTTTTTTTTGAAATGGCTTTAATTATTAAATGGAGGTACTATTTTACACATCTTGTGCGATCTGCTGAAGGTCACTTCTGTCAAAATAAAATTATTTGACTGACTTGCAGCTTTGGACCCTAAAACTGCCTGTTCACAACAGAAGTGAGCTGAGTTACAATTCTCTTATGATCACATTTATTCTTTATGTCTTTTCTTTTGCATTAACATTTCAGTTTCAGAGATGGTGCTCTAAAATTTCCTGAAAGTGATGAGGTCATGCCATGCTCCTTATTATCTATAGTGAAGTGGTCACTTACACACAGAAACTTTTTCACTCTTTCGCAACAAGCAGATTATCTTGGAATGGCTGCTGCTTATATTTCACCTAGTATGATCAAAAGTCCCAGTGAGGAAAGGCAGAAATTTTTGGAACGTGTGCCTGCATCACCAGTCCTCATGTCAGAAGTGTCTGGATTTGCTTTGCAAATAATCCCTGGATATGGAGGTCTGCACTGTATGTTAGCTCTGAGCCCAACATGTTATCTGTTTCAGAAGTCATCTTCTATTCATAGTGCATAGATCAATACAAACATGCAAGAATAAACTTTACCAACCGTTAGGTTACACAAGGCAAGAAAATTTAGGACCTTGCTCTCTTTTAACTTAAACGTGTTAACCTGTTCTGTCACACACTGTGGTGATGTTGGTCAGAAAGCTGGGATGAGGTGTACCTGTCAGACAGATAACAGCATTGCCTTCTAGAAAGTCATGTGAGATCAGCAGGATGTGCTAAGCCAAGCCAGCCCTCAGATGTCTCAGGAAACCTGCCACTGAGCTTTGGGTCTCTGAAATCCTGATTATATGAACACATGGAGCAAGGTCAGGAAGAGTATGAGGCTATCTTCTTATCTTGGCTCTTCAAAAGCTTCATATGTATGTATAAATGGTATTAAAGGTCAGCAAGCCAGGGAGATTTCTAGAAAGGTCTGGTCAGAGATCTGAATTGCCAGTCATGGCTTTGAGAGAGTTGTCTCCTGTAGAATAGTTAGGGCTTATGTGACTACCAATTCCAAGCGCTGTGTGATTTTGCTGTTGAGTGCCTAGTCTTCGAGCTTTGAAGCCATCCTGAGCTGACAGAAAGTTTCAACTCTGAAAAAATGTATATAGGCATCTTTTTTATTTTGTACTATTTCAGCAAGTTATTAAAGATCCTACAACTTGATTGCAATGCATGGAGAACAGACTGGTGTATTTAAAGATATATTTTCACTTTCCACACACAAACTTCATTAAACTTGCTAGTATTCAGCATTCCTGCAAGATAAAAATGTTAGGACTCAAATTCAGTGAAAAAAATCTCTATAAATTGCTTCTAGAATAATGCATCTTCACCTGCACCTTGTGTTCTTATATGAGACCGTTATAAAAGAGTTTCCAGACCAACTTTGTTAAATGCTGTGAAAGGTAGGAACCACACTTACTGTAAAGGAGGCTGTAGCCATGTTCTTTTGCTAATGTAAACCAGAATTTAAATCTAAATTTCAAAGCAGAAGGTGGTGCCTATTCTGCCTAACTCTTTCGGGTAGGTCTTTCATTTTTCATGTAACTGACATCAAATACAGATCAAAGTGCAATAATTGGAGAAAATGAAATATTAACCACAGATTTGTTACAGGCAGAAAAAAAAGTGAAAATATGAAAATACAGATGACTCCCACCGAGGACTTTTTGGTTTAAAATTGTTTTAGAGTTGGAGGATTTCTTAAGCTTTATTTTCTAGTCTTATTAAGAACTGTGATATACTAAATTATGATAATCCTCATCTCAGTTTCTATACTTTTCTTACCATACTTCCCTCCACTTTCTACAGATAAACAAGCTGGAGGCTTGCCTTAGGCAGGAGGGATGCATAGATGGTAATGGGACTCTATGGAAAGAAAATGAACACTGGAGGATGAAGACTGCATTAGCATGCAGCTGTAAGGTATGTGCTGCTGAAAGTTCCTCCACAGTTTATTTTTCTCTTTGCTCTGTTATAATGCCAGCTGCAACTACTTGCAGTGAGGGATTAAGTTATGAAAGTTTTCTTGCAACTTTCTATGGTGTAGGGGCAGTAGGGAATATGAACCTACTGAAGAAAGTCTGTGAAGATTTACTGTAATCAAGAATAAACAAATAGGAAACAAATGGAGCTTGAATTTCTTCTGCCCTTCACTTGTGCTGGATTACATTCCCATTTTGATGCTGTTGTGCCTGCTTTTGCTAATTCTTCAGTAAAATAACTGTGTGTCTTGGTTTGGGATGGATTGTCCACTCAGGCAAATGACAGGTGCTCTCCCCCACCTCTCTCTCCGAGGAGAGGAGGGGGAGAGAGAGAGAGACTTATGAGTTTAGAAGGAACTAAACCACTTTAATGAAATATTAATAATAAAATAAAAAGAAAATAATGAACTATATATAAAATCATATCANGAATTACTAAACAGAAAATTCATTCTGTTTTACTTTAAACCAGGACACTGTGAGAGGTACAAGCTGTTATTTTTCCTTTATCTCTGAGAATTAAATCTAATAATAGCAGCTTGTTCTCATTTTTTAATGGAGAAGATTGGAATATCATCAGGCTTCTGCCATTTTGAGTCTTCTCCATGGGACTATAATCTTGAAAAATAAGTGACTGCTACTAATTGATACACTTTTTGATACAGTCCAGCAGCTGCTCACCTTTTATCTCCAACGCATATCTGCTCCCTATTCTGTCTTCTTATGGAGCCAGCTTTGACATCCTCAATGATCTCAAAGAGACTACTGCATCCTTGTTCCTAAACATTTTAGCTAGCCACCAGCATAAAAAAACCCCTCTACTTTAAGACACAAAACCTTAACACGTTGTATTTGATGTGAAATTCATATAGAGTACAGAAAAAGCAAGAGGTCTCTATGTCTCTTAAATTTTTTTTGTTTCCCTTAGGTTAGACTCCACTGTACTGGAGCATGCATACATTTAAGGACATTGTAACTTTAAATGAAAGCGAGAGACTGTACTAACCAATAGAAATTGTTAAGATAAGGTACTAACTAATAATTATAATTAAGGGTGTGTATTTCTGTGTTTTGAACCTTATAAATATTCCAAAGAGTTTGTAGGCCACTGCGCTAGCTTTGTGGATTACCACCTAGCACCAGTCTCTGTGCAGAAATGATTTAAATAAATACCTCTGCTCTGTGTGTCCGTTGGCGTCTTGCACACCAGGTAAACGATGCCGCTTTGGGGCAACAATATATATCAGTGAAACTACCGTATCCCGTCAGAACTACTTGCATGCAATTATTTGAGAAGGGACTATTTATGTAGGATTCAGAGTAATTTCTACTTAAGACAGTCAGTGGTCCATCTTGTTTGACTGTATTTGAAAATTATCTAAGTAATAACTACATTCCTTGTTGGACCTTTGGCTACAATTCCTGTTGTTTTAAATTTTACTGCTAAAAGCTGTACAGACGTATTATTATTCATTTTGTTACCCAGAGGTTTGCCCTTTTTTTTATCATGTGACCTTCTTGCCTTATTATACATGTGTCTTGTTTAAATAATTGGCGGTCAAAGTCAAATATTTAGAAAAAGCAAAACCAAAAAAACCAAGCAACTGAAAGACCCCAAACCCCACAAAACCAAAACAACTGCAAACAAAACCAAAAAAGCATTATGGCTGTTTGATAAGTAGTTAATGTGAAAAGAAAAATCCCGAGACATCTACACAACAGAATCTACTTATGACGTTAACTTTTCCATCGAGCTGCATTTCAGTTTGGAAGCCTCTGCTCCGTTCTGCCTGGAAGCTCCACTGGTGTAGCACAGTGCAGAAAGCAAACTGAATGCTGCCTATTCCTCTCCAAGAAGGGCAAATCAGAAAACACTGGTACGACTTTGAACACCTGAAAAAAAATTTGCCTCTTAGAGTTTGAGTTAACCTCAGAAAACTTTTAATTTGTCTGGCAACTTTTAAAATGATTGCTTATTTGTTTAAATAAATCAAATTTCTTTCTTTTTTAAGAAGGTATGTGACATGTCTGCTTTGTGGTTTTGACTTGTATTTCTTTGATTCGAAGGTCTGAAAAATTGCAGTTAAAAAATACTGATTTCACCTTTATTTGTGTGTTTTCCTTCTTTTTCTGGTGAAAAAACACTAATGTTCTAATGTTTCTTTCCAGAATGACCAAATCATCTCTACTGAGGAAAACTGTCCCTTAGTAAATCATACAGTTTCCACAAACTGGAAGGGGAATACTTTCCAGTCTGCAAAGATAATAATAACAGTGCAGAAATACCAGCTAAGTTGAATATTATTCCTCTGAAAACGGGCAACTTCTGCAGCTATCTGGTGGAGGATATAGCTTCCAAATTTATGTATCTGCTAAGCACCTAGAAGTACTGCTGATTATAAAATGTGCACTAAAATATTTAATTTGAATATACATGCTGACTAAACATTTTCATGATGATGGAGATCTGCTGCATAATTATTTTTTGATATAGCTAAGTGTTATGGATAGGTGAGAAACATAATGAAAGAACATACTTAAAAGCCCTTTACAATTCAATATATCTTCTGATCTGCTATTAGAACATCTTATATATTAATTTAATAAGTTAAGCTGCACATTTTCTTTTACCTTCTCCATTCTGGTCAAGAAGACAGGAAGAAAGAAATATGGTATATCTTTGAACTTTAGTATTCAAGCAGCAATTGAAAGTTCTTTTTGAAATTCAAACATACAGGGTTTTCTTTCAATTGCACTGTTCTAAACAAGAGTTCTAGAAAAGAACTATGTACGTGACCTGCAGTTTTTTCTTTTCCTTTTTTTGTACTTTTATATTATGAAAAGCAGTTTGATTTCATTTTACAAAGCTCTGTTCTGATTCCACATTAACGTTACGATTTTTTATTTCTGTCAGAGTCAAAATGAAATAGCAGAGTTCCTTGAGATCTAATGGTGAGAAATTTACAGCCCATCCCAGAGATCTTGCCATTTCTACACATGTATTCAAAAGGGAATAGAGCGTGCACAGGTATAACAAAACTCACATGAAAATTACTCATTGATCTAAGCAGGTGTTTTCCTTTCATGTGCATGTGCATACCTTGCTCACACACAGCAAAAACTTGTCAATTTATCTTGTCCATATGCATAACATCGAAGTAGAGCCCTTAAGAAGTGCCTTTATGATATTGTGAATGTCTATGTACCAGATTCTGAAACAGTCTTCTAAGAGAAGGACTGGTTAACTTTGTTACAAGATGGGATTTTTAGTATGTTTACAAAGAAGATTATATACAGTTATCAGTGTTAGCTAAGAAAATCCAGCAGCACTGTGTCCTTTATTTCTATAAAGGGCATGAAGGTATATTCTGAGGGGTATATTATATAAAGGTTGTGATGCTCTTTCAGAAATCTGGAAAAGCTACACCTTCAAAATCCAATCTATCACACTCCCTGAAGTACTAACCCCTATTAACCCATGGACTGTAGTTAAAATTGAAACACTTGTTCTCAACCTTGCAGACTTCAAGGAAGGGTCTGTGCACCCAAGCTCTTTCCTGTTTTCCCGCAATATCAGTTGGTGTAACGGGAGACATATTACTTCTCTTACAACAATGCTTTTGTTATAACCTTAATACATCACTGCTACATCACTGTTACATATATGCAGTTTATTGTAAATGAGTTTTATTGTGCAAACAAGAGTGTGTCAGCAGAATTTAGACATTAATATCTGCATGCCCGAGTAAACTTTTTACAGAGCTTCAATGGCACAACATCTCTTAAAGGGATGTGAAAAACAGCTGTGCTACATTTGCTGCACCTGAAATGATAAATTCTGGCTGCTTTCCTCCTTCATCTACTTTCTAACCTTTTTTCACCATTTGATTACTACAGTAGACTACTTCATGATGGTATAATGAATATAAATAGCCTAATTAACGTAAATATTGAGGCACATGCACAAATACCAGATCATTAAACTGCATTCACAAAATATTCACAGAAGATATATTTATTCACAAAAGAATCCACTTGTTATGCAGGACCAGCAAAAAAATCAGAAATGTCGCAGTTAGAAATCTGCACTGATATACAACTAACATAGCAATGAAAATATTGCAATCAGAAAGAAAACCATGTGAAAAATCAACTTCCTGCTGAACCATGTTAAAGAATTCCTGTTGAAATAATGCATACATCTGTATAAAAATGCATCACAGCTCTCTAATCAGGCACAATATTTTAGAAAGTTATTGAGTTCTGTGAAGATTTTTTTTTTTAATGACGCTGCAGGGTATGTTATAAAACAGACCAAGATTTTACAGTGTATTGAAAATTCTCATTTCTGTTGATTTTATGTCCTACTGAGCTAGTTGGAGAATATTTAATCAAAATAATGTAACACTCCAAATCTTTAATAGATAAGTTCCAGTAATCATTGATATACACCTACTAAATCAATGTTCACAGCTGAGTTAAATGCTTTCATATTTCTGACACATTAAACATGTCACAGCATATGTTTAGTAATCTCAAATCCCACCTTCTATGGAACAGGAGCAATGCAGTATATCTCAATCAATTATTCTTGTAAGATGTATTATGATTAATGTAGATGTTTTGGGCATTTTTGGGGGAGAGGTGGGGCATTTAGTTGGTTGGTTGTTTTGTTTTGTTTTGTTTTTTTTAACTAAGCCAAAAGAAGTATCAACTTTCTTTATGGACATCCCCTTCTGTAATTATAACAATTCTTAACTGAAGGTAGAATTCTTCCAAATAAAACCTACTGTGAGTGGAACATAAATGACTAGCTTTGCGTAAATATTATTAAAAAAAAAATGGCAAAACAAAACAAAAAAACCCAACAATAACAAAACATTTCTCGAAAGGAAGTTGGGTCATTGGGTCATTTTTCTACACTGTGCTGACAGTGTTCAAAAGAACCATTACTAGTGAAACTGAAGTAAATGATTGTTTGCAGATACACAATTGATAGAAGCAGAGCATAAGTAAGGCAAATATGTAGCTGTATGGGAGGACATTTGCGGGGTTTTTTTGGTGTAGATGATTTATAACCTGGGAGAAATCTTGACAAAATTTTTAGTCTGACAATTTGTTTAATGACTGTATAACCAGTGTTATAAAAAAATGAAGTTAATCTCATAAAAGCACTCAGTTTGTATATAACAAAGGAAGAATGAGGTGAACATATTGACAGTTGGAGTGAAATTATTTTAAACTAATGTGCGACATGAGTCATTAGAGTACATGCAATAGTCACTAATGCTAATAAGTAATTCATATATTGAATGAAGTTAATTTATTAACACCTGCAACAGACTTCAGAATTCAATATTCAATATTTCAGCAGTCTCTAGAGTTAAAATAATATTCCAAAAACGTTAACACAGTATATTTTCAGGGAAAATGAAATAGTCACAAAAAGGTATTTTACCTTGTAAATGCTCCTACCATGATTGTGATATAAAACATTTTATTATGTAACTTCAAATAAGTTTCAGTCACCACAAGCTATGTACAGCTCTTTATTGATCTAAATGTGCAAATTCAGCTCTTAAATGCAAGACCTCCAAACAACTATAGTAAAACTCTGGTATGATACATGACCTATGAATAAACTAACCTGGGATGATTATATACATAAGTGGTGCAAAAGTTACACCTGAAATATGACTTCATAGTCTGCATGATATATCTATAAAATTATTTTCCACAATAAATTTTCTACTTTTACTTTTAGCATTCAATTTGAATTTAGAAGCATTAAAAACATCACTATTCTGCCATGACTTTAAAAAAAAGTCTAATACTGAGACTAGGGAGTAGGGAACATTAAAGTGTTTTGTGTGTTTCTACATTTAACCTGTCTTTCACGATATAGGGTGTCATCACCGTGTCCATAGATAAGTGGCCTCATTTAGGTTTTACACATGGCTAATTCAGAACTAACTCAAATGAAATCAGTGGACATTTATTACTGCTATTTGAAAAGTAATTGAATTAAAGTAATAGAGAATCTTAAAAAAAAATTAGAAAGAAAGCTCTAGAAATGAGATGTGTGGGGTCAGTACCTAATTATTTTCTTATTAACAGTGCCACTGTGGGGACCTGTACTTATCTGTGCAGATTCATCCAAATCAAATTTAGATGTTGCCTTGAGACAACTGGTCAGTTGGCCTGGTGGCAGGATAACACTTGTGTTTGAAATTACAGACTTCTCAAAGAACATTGAAAGAATTGTTGGCAAAAATGAGGCTAAATAGAAAGACTATTTACATAAATTTGGAGATATAAAGTAATCTGAGCATGACTATCAGTGAAAAGCATAGCGGTAGTATTGTTACAGCTTTATGTTTAAGCACTGTTTGATTATAAGCAAAAACACTTCCTTAAATGTTGTGGCCGTAAAAATGCTTATTATAAGTGTTCTTCCACACAAGCTATTTATTTACAAATTTTTGGTGGTCCAAAATATAAATGCTGTATTTCCCTCATATAATTAAATTATAAAAGAAAAAGCAAAGAGTTCTTTAGAGTTATGTCTTATAGAATCACTATTTAAAAAAAAAATACTTTATTTTACATTATTTGTGTCAAAGCATGAAAATAAATCTGCTTTTAATTTCATAAGTTAGACTTAAAACAGTGTATAACAATACTGATTTGTGAGGCATTTGTTAAATTATGTTTTGCACCAATATCTTCATCAAGGTTTAGTATTCCAGTGATGATTTCAGTTAAAAGAAACATCTTCAAGTATGTATTTTTCTTGACAAATGTGGCTTTTGAAATATTCTAAAGTGGGTGTTTGTGTATAGCTATGGAAAATCAGAGGTATAATTTAGGTTTTTATGGTTTTGACTAGTCACAAGAAAATCAAGGACAGTGGGGAATAAGATGAAAATTCAGTATTAAATATGCATTTATAAGCATTTGCAAATTAAAATGCATTGCTATTAAATTGGGTAGGAGGAAAACCCAGTACTTCCCTGTAACTCATTGGATTTAAACAAGTCCACCAGTTTAACCACACAGGCAGGTAAACAGTTGATCTCTGGAACTGTGGATTTTGTCAGAATTAAATTGGAATGAAAGATCATACACATAAGACAAGAAAAACTTGGTCCTATGTCTTTTTCTTTGTGAAAAATACTTTTTAAAGGTCCATCAGAATTATTCACATTGAAACATAGGATTACAGACCCAGCTCACGTATGCTTCTCTTACTGGCAACAGATATTAAGAACAGAATGTTAATTCAAGCATAACATCCAGTGAACAGTACTTTTGTTTTATTCATAACGGGATGATTGTGTCTATCCTTCCTCCTATAGCATCTTGTCCTTTCCCAGTGGTTCAGAAGTGTGAGTTAATTTTCTTAGGAACAGAATCAGTTCCCAAAGGGCTGTAATTAAATCTCCAGAGAAGAATCAGAAAAGATCTTCAAGATGGTACAGTGCAAGATGAGTTATTAGGAAGGAGGTTTCAACTTTAACCTTCTGCGTAGATAGTTTGGAGCTTCCATTTCTTTGCTGCTTTTCCAGTGTAAATCAGGTTACCTGTGAACTGAAGACATCACTTTGACATGATGGTTCAAAATTTGGGAAATGAATTGTGTTTTTCTCCAGAACTCAATGGTTAAGTGTAAATATTCAAAACTTCCTTCATAGCTGAGCTTAGCTGGCAGCTATTCAGTATCCGAGGCATTGATAAGAAATGATAATAAACTTTGGGATCTTTTTCTTATTCCTAAAAACAGGACCTTCCCCAAACACTAACTAATTGAGTAAACGGGAAGTAAATTTTTCTAATATCCATGTAACGCTTGTTCCATGGAGGAAGAAAACTTCAATCACAAATACCATAATATGTCTTTTTAAATTATTTCTCCTAAAAGCAATAACAAATCCAAGTGAATTTATACTTTTCAGTTTACTTTTTCACTTCATGTATATACTATAAGGAATATTTTCCTGAAGATAATCTCTATTACTGTATACCACGTACCATTATATTACCTAATTTATCATAAAAAAATAATAACATGATGAGTTCCTAGCTCAGTATATGTATTACTTATTCTAAGTTATTGCAAATATCTTTCACAGGTTGGGTAGTGATAAATATTTCCCATAAATGTGCTTTTATACATATGACTGATTTATTGAGTCTAGGAAAGAAAATAGCAATTACTCTTACATATGGAAAGGTTAGACTAGTGTAAGATAAAGCATTTTAAGCCATAGGTGTGGAACAGAATAAGCCTAGGTTTATAAGATCAAGATTTTGTTTTTCTCATTTCTGAAGGATTTTTGTTAACAGAGCAAATCTGTAAAAGTGCAAGTTTTAATTTTTTTCATATAAGTGTGCAAATATTTTCACTTGCAAGCAATATAATACTGAAATAAATGTTCAAAGAATTGCAGGAAAATGAAGAATTGGAGAGATTAATGTGTTCCTGACTTCGCACATGAGTTTCTAACTAGTTTTATGTTCCTTAAGTCTTCTGGATGAAGGCACCACTCCACAGTCTGAGATCCTAAATAAATTTTAATAACTATTTAAGAAGGATAAAATTTGCAAGAAGTTATTTTCAGTGTTTTGTGGTCTTTATGCAAAGGATGATTCATACAAAAGAAAGTCCAAATTAGTTTCTGACACCACAAACACATACTGTAGGAAAGCCAAAGTAGATTCAATGCAATTATTAAGTCTCTCATCCAGAGCCAGGGTAACATTATCAATACTGATGAAAAATCCATTCCTCTTAAGCATCTGTAGCACAGTCAGTTGGAGCTCTTTAAAATAATCTATAAGGTTGTATGCAGTTTCTGAAGTTTCTAGCTCTAACATTGCAATCCTTTAAGCAGTTTCCAGTCACTGATCTCTTGAATCTTGGATGCAGGAATTGTCAGTGCACTGAAAACTGCCCCTAAATAAAAGGTTTCTATGAACTGTTACACAAGAAGGGAAGTTATTTATCGGGCAATTGTTAAAGAGCTCTTCACAATGAATTGTGTATTCTGAAACCTGCCCTCCATCCCACTGTGGAAATCTGTGATTTCATAGTTATTGTGAAATACACGGAACCTGGGTACTGTATCCTGTTTCTCGTGCAATGGGTAAGGAATTTCAAGAAAAATACATGTTCAATGGGTACTACTAACTGCAAAGGCTTTAATCATGGCCACTCAATGGTGGAAATTGTACATTGACAACATATTGCAAAGAACACCTTAAAAGTTCACCAGTGCAGTGATCCTCATTGCATCAGCTCTCATTCTATCGAAGAAGTGGCTTCCTGGAAACCTTCCTCTTGTACAAGGCAAGATGCTACCACAATTTCTGTTTTTTTTTTCCCTTATGTCTTCTAATGCAAAGGTTGAAGTTAAATCAAATAATTCACTGACCGACCTTGCCTTACCGGTCTTAAATGATCATATCATGTCTACTTTGCTGCACAACTGATAATTTAAGAGGCAGAACGGGTGCAAACATACAATTCAGTGTAGATGTATCCCAGCTACCAATGCTTTCAGTTAGGATATGGAAGATTAGAAGAGGAAAAAAAAGGGTGCCATTAACTAGCCAAGTTAAAGTTTTATTTCTGTAATATAGTTAATAGTAGGGAAAAAAGTATTATCTAGGGAGTTTATTCTTGCTTATGAGAAAAGATGAAGAACAGAAATGGTAAGAAAACTGACATGTTAGAGTATTTGCATAATTAAAGTCAAGATTATCCTGGACAATCTCAAACAGAAAAAGGAAGCCTACAGAGGGTGGAAGCAAGGACAGGTAGCCTGGGAGGAATACAGAGAAATTGTCTGAGCAGCTAGTGATCATGTCAGGAAAGCTAAAGCACAGATAGAGTTAAATCTGGCCAAGGGCATCAGGGTCAACAAGGAAGCCTTCTATAGGTATATCAGGGACAAAAGGAAGACTAGGGAAAATGTGAGCCCACTCAGGAAGGAAAAGGGAGACCTGGTCACCCAAGACATGGAGAAGGCTGAGGTACTCAGTGACTTTTTTGCCCCAGTCTTCACTGACAAGTGCTCTAGCCACACTGCCCAAATTGCAGAAGGCAAAGGCAGGGACTGGGAGAATGAGGTGCCCCCCACTGTAGGAGAAGACCAAGCCCAAGAACAGCCGAGGATCCTGAATGTGCACAATTCCATGAGACCTGCTGAGATTCATCCACAGGTCCTGAGAGAACTGGTGAGTGAAGTTGCCAAGCTAATATTCATGATATTTGAGAAGTCGTGGTGGTCTGGTGAAGTTCTCACTGACTGGAAAAGGGGAAACATAACCTCCATTTTCAAAAAGGGTAAAAAAGAAGAGCTGGGGAACTACAGGCCACTCAGTCTCACCTCCGTGCCCAGCAAGATCACAGAGCAGATCCTCCTCAAAACTCTGCTAAGGTACATGGAAAATAAGGAGGTGATTGGTGGCAGCCACCATGCCTTCACTAAGGGCAAATTGTGCCTGACAAATTTGGTGGTCTTCTATGACAGCGTTACAGTGCTGGTGGATGAGGGGAGAGCAACAGACGTCATCTGCCCGGACTTGTGCAAAGCATTTGACGCTGTCCCGCATGACATCCTGGTCTCTAAATTGGAGAGACATACATTTGATCGATGGACCACTTGATGGATAAGGATCTGGCTGGACAGTTGCACTCAAAGAGTTGCAGTCAATGGCTCATTGTCCAACTGGTGAGCGGTGACGAGTGGCGTTCCTCAGGGGTCAGTACTGCGACCAGTACTATTTAATATCTTTGTTGGCAGCATGGATGTAGGGATTGCATGCACCCTCAGCAAGTTTGCCGATGACACAAAGCTATATGGTATGGAGGGAAGGGGTGCCATCCAGAGGGATCTGGACAAGCGTGCCAACCTCATGAAGTCCAATAAGGCCAAGCGCAAGGTCCTGCACATGGGTTGGCGCAATCCCATGCACAAATACAGGCTGGGCGGAGAATGGATTGAGAGCAGCCCTGAGGACGAGGACTTGGGGGTGTTGGCGGATAAGAAGCTCAACATGAGCTGTCAATGTACACTCGCAGCCCAGAAGGCCAAGCATACCCTGGGCTGCATCAAAAGAAGAGTGGCCAGCAGGTCAAGGGAGGTGATCCTGTCCCTCTACTCTGCTCTCATGAAACCTCACCTGGAATACTGTGTCCAGCTCTGGAGCGCCCAGCATAAGAAGGACATGGACCTGTTGGATCGAGTCCAGAGAAGGGCCACAAAGATGATCAGAGAGTTAGAGCACCTCTGCTATGAGGACAGGCTGAGAGAGTTGGGGTTTTTCAGCCTGGAAAAGACAAGGCTCTGGGGAGACCTTATAGCAACTTTCCTGTATCTGAAGGGGACCTACAAGAAATCTGGAGAGGGACTTTTTACAAGGGCATGTAAGTGATAGGATGAGAGGTAATGGATTCAAACTGGAAGAGGATAGATTTAGATTAGATGTAAGGAAGAAATTTTTCACTATGCGGGTGGTAAAGCACTGGAACAGGTTACCCAGGGAAGTTGTGGAGGCCCTGTCCCTGGAAGTGTTCAAGGCCAGGTTGGATGAGGCTTTGAGTAACTGGGTCTAGTGGGAGGTGTCCCTTCCAACCTAAACCATTCTATGATTCTATGATTCTGTGATTTTTAGTTAGTAAAGAATATTATTATATTTGTATGAGAGTAATGCCACAAATTGTGAGATCAAGGCCTCACTGTACTCAATAATGTGTGTACGCATACTAGGAAACAGTCCCCAGGTCCGAAAGCTAGCAGTATAAATAGTTAAAGCCAGAAAACAGAGAAGTGAAGTGATTTCTCTATGGTAAGATAACAGAAGAGTAGCAAAATAAAGAGGAAAATGCAGGTCTGCTGAATTCTAGTTCAACCTGTCATAGCCATTAGATCACTCTAAAGCATTGCAGTTAATAGAGTCAACTATCAATATTGCTTTGGGATACAGATTGTCTCTAAATATACTAGGAATTCACTGCAGCTGCACAACACAGCAATCATAATAAGCAAAATGCGATTTCGTTTTAAAATCAGATCACCATCTAACCTTTGAAACAAAAAAGTTACTAATTAATTACTTCTATTGCTAAGCCTTGTAGTATTATTCTTTTTATAAATGACAGTATTGAATTATTTGTACAGGTAAGAAGGTTCCATGCTCATGAGAAATGTACTGTGAAACATACCTTTAGTTTAATAGAGAAGATCAGGCACATGTTATAAAACAAGCATCTTAATCAGTGTAGAGGATTAGACTGTATGCCACATATATTCACTGATTTCTGTATTAAAGTGCATTACTATAATTCAGCTGGATTTTTTTATATATGTCTTTCATAGTGGAAGATGTTTATGCTCCCTGATTGTGAAATAATGGTTTGGTAAGATCTATTGAAAATAACTACCAAACACATGCATAATATTTATAATAGGGTGGCAACTATGCTGACGATTTAGCATAACAAAGGCCTAATCTACAAATGAGATTAGATGTCTGCTCTCTCAAGGCTTAACATATACTTGGAAAATTCAATTGCAATTTTACACACAAATTTTGCACTGTGTTGTTTTCTTAATTTAACATGCTTGTGCCAATAGAGTTCCTTGAAGTCTTATTAGAAGACCTGAGCAACTTTCAAAATGTTATTTGGGTTTCTCAACTTCTTATATGGTGACAAAATACAGAAGGGAGTATTATGAACATATAAATGTTTCCTAAGAACGTCCCAACAAAGCAATATGGTAGGTATGTAGATTAAATCAATACACAAAGTTATGACAGTTTCTGACACTTCAGAGCATTATTGAGAAATGTCACTTTGAGTGTCTTTGTGCAGAACTTTTCTTGGGTAAATTAATTCCCATGTCACAGAAACGGTGCACTTAGATATGTGTATCTGTAAACACCCTGTTAGCGCACCTAAGATGCAAATAAGAAGTTTAAAATGAGCATCAGTGTGCTTCTGTGTTCTCATCTACAATAATATCCAAAGAATATTATTGAAGTTTGTGCTATAACCCTAATGTTCTTAAAATCTATCCTGATATATCTATGTACATAAAATGGTTCTCAGCTCCTCAGCCCTTTTTCTTCATTTCTTCATTCTCAATGATCAGCTTTTAAGATGAGGATCGTGATTTATTTTTAGACAAAAGATTATTAGCTGGAAAAAATGTAAACATGTTTAAGGAATACATAAAGACATAGTTAGCTAATGTTTAGGTAAGCCACAATGATGTAAAGGGTATCTTTATGCAGTAATAAAGTTGGATATAAAAATCAGATATGGGGTTGGGAATACACAGAATGAAACAGAGCTCACTTCTCTCAGCTTGAATGAACCTTTCAGCTTGCGTAGAAATAACAAGTATCCTCTAAAAAGATGCTGCTTTTGGGTGATAATTTAAAGCTGTTAGCCTTGCATACTCAAATGGATCATTAGATTGCCCTCTATGGTTTTACAGTATTAAATGTCATGGTGTCTTTCATTTCCATAATTTACAATCACAACATTTGCCTGGGGGAAAAAAACTCTGTTTAGAAAGCTCCAGCCCTGCTTTTCAGGGAGTTGTTGACAAGCAAGGAGAGAAAGGGTGCTGGATAAATTAATAAAATGTAATATTTTAAATATTCTTAAAGTGCCTTTATAATAACACTGTATATTGTTGCAATGCTGTTCTTTTGGGTTATCATGCTAAGAGGCTGCATAGGTTATTGACCGTTGTATTTTCACTAAATATGTTGTCTGGTGAGGATGTAGTTTGTGCCACTGACTTCTTGCACACTTATGCAGTAGGGAATGTAGCCAGTAAAGGTTATTCTGAGAAGTGAGAACACTCTGGACTTGGAGATTTAGCTCCTTTAGCCCCATTGACTTCAGCTAGAATTTTTTTTTTTATAGCCATTTCTTAAAAGCTTTAAAATAGAGCACCTGCAAACTGAGGACCTAGAGTCCTTCACTATTATTTGTTAATTGCCAATTTATGCTTATTAAAAATGAATAATAAACTTGTTTTAAATGTCTGCTGACAGTCAGCCATTTGGAATGCAATCTTTTGTACACCATTCTTCTGTTGGGTATGGGAAAGATATACACAGCTACCCCATTTAGTATCACTGATCATGAGAACTCTGTGGTGGTTTTTAGCCCTTTTTTTCTCCTTCTGATTGATTCCTAGGCAATTTCAGTGTTCATATGTATGTGAGCTTCACAGTAATGTACCTGTATAGAGTATCTCACTTGAAAGCCGATAAGTAGTAACATTAAACAAACTGCCCATCAGATTTGAGTTTTAGAATATTACATGCTTCTACTCATCTGGAAATTAATGGAGTACTGACCTTGTGGGAATCACGCAAAAAGCATGAAACCTGTAGATTTATTTGTGTTTAATTTTCAGTAGGCTGGATTTCTGCAATGCTTAAGATTTGTCTTTTTCTTTACTCTGTTCACATCTAATTTCTCACCGTTCTGAGGATCTTTTTTCTACTTCAGCAGGACCACTAACTGCACATATCATTTGATGCAAACCTGAAATGTTTTGGAGAGAATAGCCAGCTCAAGTGTTAAGCCAGACAATCTCAAGTCTTTCACTCAATTTTCAGTTAAAGATTTGCTTGTCAGCTGTACTTTCAAATGCTACTGTATTTGGATGATTACTGCAGCAATCTGAAACAATGCAGTGCAACGTTCCTCTAAATACCTTACAGACAAAAAAAGCAATCCACCGTAAAATTTAATAATGTTTTGTCTATCAAGTCCAAGGATATGCTTCAGACTGCAGGCTGAAAAGGAGCCAGGGTGGAGGTTGTCGGATGAGTGACTTATCTTGTAGCTATGCTTGCAATATTTATCTGGTTTTGGTGGAAGGCTGTCTTGCTGTCAGTTTCTGGAGAATCACTATGTGAAATCAAAACGTGAACTTTATTCTCTTAAGTAATATGTTCAGCTTTATATTTTTATGACTGTTTTTATACTAACAAAATAAGGATCTTTTAGCAGTGGAAATGTGATATTAAGTGTTTTGAAGCTTCATGCTTTAATTTCACCAAGTCACTACAGGGTCAGAGATTTTCATCACAGAAGTAATCAGAGAATCTCTGATGAAGAGCAAGTAAACATCCTCATTTATTGCACGGGTGATGAGGCATATGACATTCATAGAAGTTTTCTGGTTAGGATTGCTGGAAAGATGAACCATGCAACTGTGAAAAAGAAGTTTAATGAAGGCTTGATAGGAAATGAAACTCAGTGGAACAGCAAGATTTTACCAGGCAAAGCAGTGTCAGGCCTGCTTTTATCACAATAGTGTATGCATTAGTAAAGCAGAACAACTGGGTAGATTCCTCTTAGTTTGGGTTGTATCTGAGTGGTCAAGCAGTTCTGCAAAAACACAATTTTATCTGGGTCACTTGCTCAGGAAAGCAGTCAAGAGAAGAGATGATTGAAACATTTACAGTGGAATGTTCTCCTAATTAAAAATATCGATTTTTTGAAATTATATATTCTACAGGACTGTACCTATTTTAAAAAAATCCATGTCAGGAAAAAAAAAGAAAAACAAGCCTTTTTTTAAAACGAAAAATTACATTTTCATTTTAAAATCCTTTTTGAAATGCAGTGATATTCTATTTTTACATCTTACAGAAAATGGAAAAGTCAAGTTAAATAAAAGTTAAATGAGATGCTTTATGGAAATGAATTGATTCTACTGACAGTCATCATGTCTTTAAATATTCTTCAGGATTTTTTAAAAAGCAACATTTTTCTACTTGTTTCAGTAAAACGATACGCAAAATCAGAAAAAAATCAGTAATGGAAGAGTGGTTCCAAATCAGCTCTGTAAAGCAGTGATCAAATAAGAAAAATATCTACAGGAGAGAAGACCAGATAATATACTGCTGAGTGATTGTGCTTTTAGTAATTATAGATTAGGAATATTATCATTGTTACGATATTATCATTATTGATAGCTTTCCATGAAAGCTCTGCATAGAGGCGTTGTGTTAACCTCTAGAAAGTTAGATTGTGTCTTTGAAATTATGGTAGGTAAAATTAAGGGCTTCTTTTAATACCGAGAGCAACTCGATTTGCTTTTGCCTCTGTTCTGACTCCTGACTATATACATCACAGTAAAGGTAAGAGTTCAAAGAGGAATTGGCAGGAACCCATATGCTTTTGACACTGAATTAGTCTTACTGAAGAAGTGAAGCATATCGATGCTGTGCATCACAGCTTTGTTCCTCAGTGCTGTTTTCTCACAAAAAGTAGACTGGTTTATCTAAGCTAGGTTAAGGGGGTTTAAGTTTCATATGTATATTCATTAGGTCCTGCAGCTGACTGATCAGGACCTGGAAGAACATGTTACGTCTCCTTTGTTATTCCATGAAGTCAATGGAAATCCCACAAAAATCAGAATATAAGAAGGGGTTGAGGAGGAGATGGAGTGGTATGTACCTGGTGTTCCTTCTGCAGTCCAGGTGGGACTAGAGGTTGCTCCTCTATCTTGCAGTACAAATAGGATCTGAATATCCTCCATCAGGTTAACAGTTACAATAAACGCTGAGACTATGTCTGTACTGCAACCACAAATGAGCTGTACTATTTTCAAGCTACCTTAATTTACCTGGAATGTCAAGAAATTGGGAAGTTGCAGTCACTGGTGTATGTACTTGTTGCAAGTCATAATTACCCATGGTGGAGCCATTATGAAGATGAGAGTAATTTAATTTCAGAGCTACCGTTACACAAGATAACTAAATTCAAGCTAACCTTTGTTTGATTCAACATGGTGCAAACAGATTCATGGATTCCAGCATAGATACACATTAAGAAATTTCTCTTCTATGCTGATGTTTAATGCAATGTATAGGATCTAGTCATCTTTTCCAATAAAGAAAATGAAGGGCCTGAATGTTCTTCCCTGACTTCAGAGACCAAGAAAGTTTTGAAACATATTTCATGGTGTTTTCAATAATCCAAGATTAACATCACATGAGATATATTAATGCAAATTATAAACTGATTACTGGTTGTTTTTAATATCATTGTAGACGTAGATGATTGTATTTACTGCGGTCAGGTTAGAATTCAAACCATAATCCTCTGTGATGAGTGATTAATTTGGAGTTAAACCTAAAATAAGCCACACTTTGCCAATACCAAATGTAGTGATTCTAAAGGTGTGTTTCCCAGATCCCGTGCTCTGTGTTTGTCATTTTTGTCTAACACTGATGATAATTGGACCTGAGAGAAGAATAATTTTTTTAGCAGTCCAGAAGAGAATGTGTTGGAAATTTGGAGAGGTACTTCACTCAACCCCAGCTCTTAGGGGGTTCCTGTAAGTAATATACAGTAAGAATGTTTGTATGAATCTTTATAATGAATTGTAGATGATTTGATATACTCCAAACAAGTTCAACCATTTAAATGTGAACACAGGCTGTAATGAACATATTTATATAAGAAGAGCAATCTAAATCTTGGTCAGTTTAAAATCCCTACAGAAAGCTGTTTTTCCAGAGTAAATCCATAAATAAAGAGAAAAGGGAAGTGTTGTAGCATGATTAATACATTCTTCTGTATAAAGGGCTTAGCTTTTAAACTGCTGTAGTTCACTGCACAGTGAAGGGATCCGTTTTTATAGGCCTGTGTTAGTTGACAGAAATCTCTTCTGTAAACCAGGAGAATATAAATTAAAGCGGAACTCAGATAGCTGTGTATGTTCTGCAGTGTTGCTAAATTTTGTCTCTGATCACGCAAGATTACTACAGCAGAAATTGTGGTCAATCATCTTCACCACAGTGAATCAAACTCAATATTCCTGGCTTTAGTTGGTTTGAAATTATTCATTCTGATAGTAATTTGTGTGTTCTTACCTAAGTCTGTTACAAATCTGTACTGTTCTTTAGCTAGATAGTCTGGTGAGGCTGGGATAATGATCAAGTACTTGCTTTCTTATATATAAATGGATCATCTACCCTCCAGTCACAACCTTGGCAAGCTGAAGAGCTGAGACACTTTTGCACATTGTGCCTGTAGCAAAAATAATCTAGCTACTTGTCTTTTTCATAACAGCTTATGTTGTAGTCTTCATGAATAAATACATTGCACATTCCTGAAGATGAAATGCTTTCTGTGATACTCTTTTTACTTATTTGTTAGGCCTGTACATCCTTATGCATGTGTGAAGCATGGTAAACAGCATGTAGATTTATAGGATTTCTGAACAGCAAGAGTTTTTGCTAGATGCCAGGTACTGAGGACATTTCTGGTTTATTATCATTGTAAAGGATAACTATTAGACGTTTTAGTAACTTATGACTCAAGCTATCTAACAATCACACCGTCTGTGGTTCTCTCATTGCCTCATCAATTTTCTTTTCTTAACACGGCTTTATAGGGAGGTGTACCTCCAATATTACTTTTTTTCTGTTGTTTTATCTCTTCAGTGTCTCACACTCTATTTGATAATGTCAGCAGGCATTTTCCAAAGATTAGCCCAAGAGGGATCAAGAAACTGATGCTAAGAATAGTAAGCTGTATCATATCCTTATACAGATGGAGGATCTGATGAAGCTTCAGAAAAGCTTAAAAGATAAAGAAACTTGAAAAGGCTGTAAGTTAAATCTTTTGCATTAAGGTGGATTAATTGTTCCTTATTTATCATTCTTCCAATGATCTGATATCCTTTTGTCTTCTTAAGATAAAAGAATAACCTGCTAAATAGCTGATGAGAGTGCAAAGCTCATTGTCACCTTTTGCAAGCTGAGTAGCTTGTATATTTTTGTGTGTATTTTTCTTTCATTTTTTTCAGCATAGCCAAAATGAATGGTCATAAATGCATATTTAGATGGAAATATGGATGTACCTAACCATATGTTTATGTGCTTCTTGATTACTGAAGCTTAAAAGAGTTATGCCAAAGCTTACACCATTATTGCACTACATGAATATAAAACCAGTATTTGCATCTAGACTTGCATGCGACCCTCCTTTTCCACAAGCTCACAGACCAAGAAATTTCTTTGTAAGACACCAGAGCATTTTCAAACCCTTGCTCTGAAGATCAGAAAATATGATTGAGGAATGAATTTGATGTGCTAAGACCCATCGTATAAAATGTTTTCTATCCAAATGCCTGAGATAACTGAGGTGATGAAGAGATAGAAATTTTATTATGGAAATCAGTGATTCTACAATAAAATATAGTGATACTTGGGTAGTTGGGTTTGTGTTAAACTGGTAATATATTTAAGCCATACGTAAAACATATATATTTATTATAAATAATTAAATACATTATTATGCATATTATCATTACTTTATTATACACACACATATATAGGTACCTTATACATATATAGACACATAGACAAGTGTAAGTATACAAAAAGATGCATGAATCCAGCCAGAAAAACTACCGGATTTCACTGCAGATTATTTGTGATCTAATACGATCTCAGCATGACTTCTGGAAATGTGCTACTTAACAAAATACAGTACTTATTTTCAGTCCTACTGAAGGAAGTCAAATGACCATAATATCAAGCGTAAGATAGAGAACCTTACCTAGTTTCTACACGAAATACATGAAAATGAGATAGTATCTAATACAGAAGTTGTAGTTTATCAGTATCTTTGAGACATGTGGAAGTAAGGGTTATAAAAACATTTGGCTGTAAAAAATGCAAACTCATCTAACCAAATGAAGGGGAACAAACATGTCCAGAACAGATACTTTGAGCACTAATGTCTCCAATGACACTGGAAACTGCTATACATGACTGTAATGTTAGCAAACATCCTCAAATCTTAGTTTCTTCATACTATTACTGATGATGTGCAGTTCACACAGAATTCAAGGGAATCTGTCTTTCTTATTGCCCTGACTTTGTTGTGCATTTGAAAGAAAGAAATATAGCCTTGCAAAAGTGAAAGAAATGTCTTTATCCCCCTGCCAACCCCAAATGTATTCCGTGTCCTCCCAGTAGGGTGTAATATTTTCTAGTGCAAAAGAAATACATTAAAAAATCTGAAATGTAGAGCTTTTTAGGTGGATTATAACACTAAACAAATTAAATTTGTGTGTGATTGAGTGCATTGTTTTTCTTGCTTTTTTCTTCTGTTTTTTCTTCAGCTTCTTTTGCTTTCTTTGCCCTCATTTGAATTTGTGTAGGATATATATAATTTTCACTTGCATTATCTACAACTGTTTTAAATGAAAAGAAACACATTGGTTTTGCCAATGCAACATGATTTTACAGTTTTAGGCACAGCATGATTCTTTTCAGTACTGTTTTCCCTGTATTATTTTTTCTTTTAGAATGTATGTTGTTAGTTTCTCTTAAAAACATATGTGATAATGTGCAGACAGAGCAGAGAAATAAAAAGGAGGGGACGTTATCTGGAAAGTGCCTTTATTTGTAACCATTAGGAAGAAGACATTTCCCATTGCAATCTATATTTCCGGATGATTTCCTTTGTGTCGTAAAAGCTAGGGATAGAAAAAGAGGGTTTAGAGTCATCTAGTCCATCTCCCTGCCATTGCAATTATTCCCTGATGTAAAATTGGACTGGCTCATCTAATGCAAGTTGGCCAGAGTAACAGAAATCTCATTAATTCTCATTGAGAGACAATACCCAAAGTTTAACAGATCTTACTGTTGGAGAGTACTGACTTGGTTCTGTATTTTTATTTTCATAATTTTATCCAATTTACTCCCTGATGTGTGTACCTACTTGTAGAAACTTGAACTTCCTTCTTCCTTTATGTTCCTCAGTGGACATTTTCAGACTGCTCTGATGACTTCCCACATTAACTGCTTACCTAAACCACATACTTTTGGTTCTTTTAGTATTCCTTATCAGTCAATCATCACAATCTAGTAATTCAATGTCTTTTCTGTATATAACAATATAAGTTTGAGAAATTAGTTATGTTTAATTATGGCTCTAACTATAATAAGACAAAAATATAATTTTCCTGCTATATGAGGACAGATAAGGTGATCCAAAACCAGTGATGGATGGGCACACATGGGTAGATGTTTCTGCATTTCCAGGAGCAGAAGTCAATGATCTTTACTTTCATATAAGTATCTAAAACTCTCTTGGCAATTGATAATTTTCAGTTTCTTCTGCTGCAGTTTTCCTTGGATGGGTTGAAGGGAATATTAAATTCCTATTTGTTTTGGTCTACAAATTTCTGAACACATCTTATTTTCTGTTTCAAATCCCTGTTTTCCTCTGTGCTATTTCTCTGTCCTTGTTGCAACATTTCCCAATTTAGCTGTCAGTTTCATTAATGTGTTTCCTATTCCCCCTTGCAGAATGTAAATGAAGTTGTCAAAACTAAATTTAATATGAATACTGGAAATATACACCATTTCAACTTCTCATAACTGAGTACATTATCATTTATGCCAAGCCCTTGTCAAGAGACCTTCAAGTCACTTCTCAGTTCAGTTCCTCAAGCTGATTTGATTTAAGCTAATTCTGAAGTACGTATGCAAAAAGAGACGATGTATGCTTGTATGTGACACTACTGATACTGTGAGCACACAGCCAATTATTAATAAAACAGGATATATTTCATGCATTCACTGTGCAGGTCACCTACTACTAAAGGAATCTAGGATACTGAGGATGTCCCTCACCTCTCCCCCTCAGACCATAATGCTGTGTGGTTTTCATTGCAGAAATTTATTATACACTCTTGAAAGTAGCTTGTGGCAAATAGAAGTTTATGAAGTAAATATTCTGCAGATCCTCTCAAACTGTCTATTGCATAGTTATATGTGAAATCAGAGAATACAACTCAGCACTTCAGGTATTGCTCCATATTCCTTGGGTTAGGTATGTTAATTTATTCCTATTCAGTGACATATTTCTATGTTAATGTTATAATTGACTTTATGGAAATCATGTAATTACATGTGGAAATAGGTCATGTAAGGTAAGCAGGCAAAGGTGTTGCTCTAGGCAAGTGAAGTAAATAAGACATTTTAAACTCATCTCTTCGTGTCATCTTCTTGCAAAGAGAATCATTCAGTCAGGTTTCTGGATGTTTATGTAAATGCACTGATTCTGATAGTTCATAATACTGATAGCTTAAAGATCTTCATATCAATAGCAACAGTTTTCACAGACAAATTTAGCTAAATATTCTTCTGTATTCATGGCTTATATAACTATAAAATCAATTGTAATGGATTTTTAAAATGAAATCAATGACCCAGAGGCAATTATATCAATGCAGGTGGTATAAAAGCCACATATTTCATATATGCAATCTGTTTCTAAACAGTTCCCAAGACGCACAATGTACTGTGCATTACCCAGGGCTCCTGAGCTGAATCATCAAGTATAATGCAAAGGCTTTGAAGAGGTCTTTTATAAAAACCAATATTCTTTGTGAGAAAAGCAAATTTAGAGCTTAATTGAGAATGCATGCCTCCTCTTCTGCTTACTTAAAAGGTTTTCTGACCTGAAATGATAAATGTCTCTGAGTCAGCATCTCTAGAAAAAGTTAGTGTAAGGGGCCACAAGAGTGAGCTGCTTTGCAAGGGAAGGCAGCGTGACAAGCAAGTCAGTCAGAGGCAGTATCCTTTTAGAACAGAGGGACAATCTTACATTATCAGAACAAGAATTGCAGAGCAAGTCCCATGACAACTATCAGGATCAGCCCCAGTCCGCAAGCTGCTCCCGAGTCACTCTCACGCAGCACCATTCTCACCTGGTCCCGGGTCCCACATCTGCACCGCCTTAGAGCTGGCCTCTGGCAAAGGTCCCCGGGGGAACTGGGGTGTCAGACCCTGTTCATGCCCTGAGGGAAATGAGAGCTGGATAAGAAATATATTGCATGGCGTTTTTAACAGAAACTACTGTGCATTGTGTATATTGTGCACGTGTTATTCTTCCCGTATCAGAAGCCTCTTATAACTATAAGGCTTGATACGGGGTCAGTGCCCCATAGAGCTGACTACAGAGTTCATTTTCTCCCTGATGTATAATTTTCACGGAAACCAAGCTTGCAAATGGCGCTTGAATTACAGCCCAGAAGAATCAAGTCTTCTGTGTATTCACTGCAGAGGGACAATATGACAGAACCTGTATGAGCATGAGACCAACGTGTCAGCCCCAAAATTAATGGATTGTCTTTTGGGCTTGGAGTAATCCATATGCTGTGCCAGCACATCATTGCTCTGTTGGGAGTGCAAATAGAAGTTCTTGTTCGTGTAGTGGTTGGGGAATTTTTTAACATCTGGCTAAAAAGTATTTACCAGGTAGCAGTTACCAGCAGTTGTTAACTCAAGCGAAATCTGAATGTTAAATCCACATCAAATCTCCCTTGTAAGAGTTGTTACCACAGTTTTCATGCTGGAAACTGTTCTGATGTTTGTCAAACTATTCTTTTAGAACTATACCAGAAGAAATACAAGATTTCTGAGGAAATATTGCACTTGGCTCATTAAGAATTATGCACGTATTTGCTAAAGCGAGCAAGTCCCTGAGGCATGCATATTGACTTTGATATTTTAACACTTCTTTCAGAAGAGAGGGTAAGTCTCATCACTGATGACATCTCTCCCTTCAGAAGCAAGTATGTCCCATTTCTGGTTTTGCTATCTGACTAAAAATGAAAATTAATCATGCATCTCTAAAAAATATATTAAAATTTTTTTTTTTTACATAAATTTCCCTGGAAGACACAGCTAACAAGAAGTGCGAAGCATCCTGCTTGGAAACAGCCGCAGAAATTATCGTGGGAGGATAGGCCAGGAATGAAGAAGATTTGCAGCCTTATAGGTAATCTGTCACATAGTACAAGTCACCCAGAAACTTTGACATTAAAACTTTCAGTATGGGATGAAGGGTTGAATTGTTAGATTTTTAAGTATTGCTATATTAAGTCAATGATGCTTGTATTAACAAGGTATACAAAAGCATTATACATGGATTTATATAGGAACAAAGCCATGTTCCCTGCTTCCAATATCTGCCCATGGTGCACCCAAGAAGGTTCAGACTTGGCAGAGAGGTGTCGGGAGCTGATAGTGCCTGTAAAACTAGTGAAAAAATTCACAACTTGGATAGTAGCTTGATAGAAATGATACAGAAGGGGTTTGCAGCTCTGTTTGTGTGTGTGAGAGAGAATCAGACTGACAAACTTGCAAAAAAATATAAAGGGTGTGAAAGAAAGAAGAGTACAATGATGAAGTGCTGCATAGGTGTCAATTTACAGAAAGGTCTTCAAACTTCAGGGGCATTTCTGAAGATTCAGTCAGTCTCACTCATATGGAGAGGTATCATGCTTGGAATTAGCAGCAGAAATGATCTTGGGATGACTGGCTGTATCTGAAGAGTTTTCTAAAGCCTTTTCTAATAATTCACTGCAAAGAACTTCTGCACCATTCTGTAAATACAGTGAAGAGCTTTTAAAACCAAAGCAAGTGCTCAACTCTGTAGAAAGGAAAACTAGAAAGTTCAGACAAGAGGTACTTACTTTTTCTTTAAATATAGATTGTGTGAGCTTCTTTTCTAGAGTGTGTGGACATCACGACCAAGTGGGAATAAAATTTGAAGTGCATTAGTTAATCCTTGCTGTATTCAGCTGTGGGAACAGAGTATGCTTAATGAACCCAGGAAATCCTGTAATACACATACTCCAAAAAGTATTATTGTAGTTTTACTTTGTTCAGTATACAAGGAAGAGTGGAAAATAGGAAACCTTGAAGTGTAGATAGCTTTAAAATGCAAGTAGCATAGACAGTAGGGGTGGACAGAACAATGAAAAATCTCGAAGTAAAATGCTAAAGAGCAAAAAACATAGTGGACCAAGACAGTAAAGATTAGGAAAAACAGAAGCAGTCACAGGACTGCAGTTCCTATCACATAAAGATAGTCTTGTCTCATTGCATACTTCCTGGTTTTGATTTGTTAGTGTTGAATGCACAATTCTTCAACCACAGAGACAAAATTTCTTGACTGAATATTATTCTGTGCTGTATGCATCCGTTTGAAAGTTAATACCTTTTTCCATGTTGTTCCAGCTTGTGGCCTTGTGGGGTGGGAGACAGTGCTGGTTTTGTGGTTTTTTTTCTTCTCATCTGCAAGGGAGAGATTTGTTAAAAATTAGAAGAGATAACACATTGCTACTCTTCTTTCTGAGCCTTCTAGTGTAAACCCTTTTTGCTTACTGATACTCTGTTGCTGAAATGGTGTGTATATGTGTATCATCTCAAATAGGATCATAGGATAATTCAGATTGGAAGAGACCTTACCCCATTATTATCTTCACAAGCAATTTTTTTGTAATACTGATACAAACAGAATTAAGAACATAGGGTTGAAGGTCTTTTAAACTGTTTATTTTGTGTAGTAATGATGTATAATAGCTAAAGTGGTTAATTTATCACAGAATCATGGAATCA
>VYXH01003705.1:0-56682 GCA_013397275.1 Burhinus bistriatus
AACCCTGGTGATTCTGTGATTTGTATCATCTGAACCAGACTTGAAAAATGATGAATTTCCAAGTGATTAATTCTCAGCATGTTTGTTTTTCGGTAGATTCTGAAAAGCATGTTCTACTCATTGTTAGTTTTTAATGTGATGTATTTTCAAGTACCGAATTGTAGTTACGTACTTTTTCACGGCATTAACAATGTTCATAGTAGATACGGAGCTAAACTATGACATGCACCGCACAGCCCACGGGTAGTCTGCAAGGCATCGCTGATCACTTGGTAGGCTTGCCAGGTGCTGACAGAATTTTTGGAAACCTAAATCAAAGCTAAACATGCTTCACTCTAACTGTTCAATTAGCTCATCAGAGTAAAATATGTTAATAGAAAATTACAACTTATTTTCAGGTTCGGTGTATGCACCCTGTTTTTACAAATTCTACTGAAACAGTTTCCTACTGGCTTCAGTTCCATACAGGATAACGGCTAAATCAGTATTTCATTGCACCTGACACCCTCATTTTTGTGAGATGTGCACTGGAGGTACCAAGGTGCAATCTTTCACCAAAAGACGGTTCAGAGATCAGGACTGCACGACCTCTTCCTCCTCCGAACATGAACCAAGACCCTAACACGCATTAAATTACTAAAGGTGCCCAAGCACACTGGCACTGGGGGATCTTCCACACCTATGAGATGACAAAAAACTACATTCTATCTTCTTCAGTTTTACTTGTCATTATATATGCAATCATTTTAACTGAACTACAACAGAGAACACCCTGTTGGGTTAAATTTTCCAATGTGAGGAACAGAATCCCATGTCTCTGGAATAATTTCTACAATTTCTACCATTTCAGTTTAAACATTTCCACACCACTCCAAACCCAAATAAGATTAAAGTATTAAAAATAAATTATTTCTACTGTAACATCTTATATCTGAAATTCCTTTATATGAGTCCATATCTGTCACGCAGTTTCTACCTCTCCATCTGAATGGTCTTAAAATAATCAAAAGGTTCCAAATCAAGAAAAGCAAATATTTAATATTTTTAAACTTGAAAAAATTAATATGAAAATATTAAAAATTGCTTCTTCTTCCCCCAAATCATATATATTTTACATATTTAGTACACACAGCATATAACCAGAATCTGTGTTCTGTTGCAGAGCTTGGACAAAACAGCAAGGTCCCACCTCTACTGCTGTAACCTGACACAAATTGGATGAGTTTAAGTAAATTCAATGACTTCAAGTTAGTAGGTTTGATAACACGCTAGTAATATTGCCGTAATTACTCAGGTATTAATAACAAATGGTTGCAAAACCATTACATACTCTTTCATTTAACTTCTGCTGTATAGAAACTTACAGAAATAATGCTCCATGAAAACAAATGTGTCACCGTGATTCTGTGATTCACCTACTCAGAGACCCTCAAACAAGTACATCTGCCACGTGTGACTGGAACGTGCTGAGGCTGTCAGGAAGTCACATCCGGAAAACATTAGTTATCAGGATACCGTATCTTGACAGGTGTCGAAGAAAAGCAGGAATGCCTCCTGTTGGAAAAGCAGCTAACCAACCATTATATATTGATCACAGGTATCAACTGCGTAGAACTGTGGAACAACCTGTTGCAGTTGGCCATGACTGAGAACAGAGATGGAGTCATTTTTAGAATGTATGTAGGATTGCAATAAAGCAAATTAGCCCCACGGATGCTCCGCTTCAGAAATAGGTATGCAGAATTGATCGGTCTGGTACTCTGTAATGCTATATATGTATTATCTCCCCATCACTAAAGGAAAATGTACCTCTAATGCTTGCTTCCTCTAGTATCCTGCCTGTAAGGCTTAGCTGTAATTTGGCTGCAACACAAATATCTTCTAGTAAATAAATTCATTTTTAAAACCTGTTAACTTCTTTTAGATCCATGTATTTTACTCTTGATCAGCATCTATTCAGTTTGCATTCACGGATGGACATCAACTGAGTGACTATGTCAGTGGACAAGGGCTACAGATGTCGTCTATCTGGACTTCTGTAAGGCCTTCGTCACAGTCCCCCACAACATCTTTCTCGGTAAGTTGGAGAGATAGATTTGATGGGTGGACTGTTCAGTGCATGAGGAATTGGTTGGATGGTTGCATCCGGAGGGTAGCGGTCAATGGCTCAATGTCCAGATGGACACTGGTGACAAGTGGTGTCCCTCAGGGGTCTGTATTGGTCCATATTGTTTAGTATCTTTATCAATGGCATAGACAGTAGGACTGAGTGCATCCTCAGCAAGTTTGCAGATGACACCAAGCTGAGTGGTGCAGATGACATGCTAAAGGGATGGGATACAATCCAGAGGGAACTGGACAAACTTGAGAAGTGAGCCCGTGTGAACCTCATGAGGTTCAACAAGACCAAGTGCAAGGTCCTGTACCTGGGTTGGGGAACCCCCCGGTACCAATACAGGCTGAGGGATGAAGGGATTGAGGGCAACCCTGCCAAGAAGGACTTGGGGGTACTGGTGGATGAAAAGCTAGACATGAGCCAACAATGTGCACTCGCAGCCCAGAAGGCCAGCTGTATCCTGGGCTGCATCCAGAGAAGTCTGGCCAGCAGGTCGAGGGAGGTTCTGCCCCTCTACTCCACTCTCGTGAGACCCCACCTGGAATACTGTATCCAGCTCTGGGGCCCTCAGCACAGGAAAGACATGGACTTGTTGGAGTGGGTCCAAATGAGGACCATAAAAATTATCAGAGGGATGAAACACCTCTTCTGTGAGGACAGGCTGAGAGAGTTGGGCTTGTTCAGCCTGGAGAAGAGAAGGCTCCGGGGAGACCTTATTGTGGCCTTTCAGTACTTAAAGGGGGCCTACAGGAAAGATGGGGACAGACTTTTTAGCAGGGCCTGTTGCAATAGGACAAGGGGTAATGGTTTTAAACTAAAAGAAGGGAGATTTTGACTAGATAGAAGGAAGAAATTTTTTATAATAAGAGTGGTGAAACACTTGCCCAGGTTGCCCAGAGAGGTGGTAGATGCCCCATCCCTGGCAACATTCCAGGTCAGGTTGGACGGGGCTCTGAGCAACCTGATCTAGTTGAAGATGTCCCTGCTCATTGCACGGGGGTTGGACTAGATGACCTTTAAAGGTCCCTTCCAACCCAAACCATTCTATGGTTCCATAATAAGCTATTTGTCTTTTTTTTTTCAATAAAATAAAGAAAAATATTTTAAGTGAGAAGAGCGTACAAAACAACTGAAACCAAACCCAAATTTTATTTTAACAGTACTGAGGCAGCAAAGATATCTCTTAACATTTAAAAATTGCCAAAACTCAAATAACCTTTGGTCTCAGAGATCGGATATCAACTGCAAGCACAGCCACCATTCGAAAGTTACAACATATTCACACTTAATAAATTAACCTTTGACTTATGAACCTCTAATTAGTTTCTAATTATCATATACCACTAAAAGAAAACTCTGAATTGAACAAGTAACTGATTTTCCAGCATACTTCCAACATTCCTCGAATAAAGGCTAGGAAAGTTAAGGGATACACAGGATGAAAAACTTCAAAAGCCTCCAGTGGGAAAAAATACAGCTGTGAATATATATATATATATACACGTATATATGTAATCTACAAAAGAGTGAGGCACCAATCTCTGACACAGGTCAGACCTGAACAGAACGGATTGAAGTGAATTGTAGAAGGCACACCAATAAAAACGGAGATGCCAATACAGGTTTTAAGAAGACCTGATCATGATGAAAATTTCCCATTAGATACTGAAAAACAGTAAGGTGTCTTTGCTAGTGTAAAGAAAATCTATGAACGAGACAGGGAAAATGACACCATGAAAACAAAGGAAAGAATCTCCTGCTTTTCTGGATCTAGGCAAAAAGACTGGGTAGATTTCATGGCCAGTCAGCAATGCCAACAAAGCCATCTTTAAAAGCGATAAAGAACAGCTCAAAGAAACTGAATGTTATATTGGAACTATTTGTTGCCTTCGAAAGGAAAAAAGAAATTAAAAAAAATCCATCAAACAAACAAAAAAAAAAACACTAAAAAATGTTTGTTAAAAGAGAGAGATTTGAAAAATAAGGGGCAAAAAGTCATTCGGCTGGACGCCAGAAGGACCAATTTTTATTGGGCACCGTATTTCCTGGATCATTGTGAGTTAAGGGAGGACTTTCAGCATCCTACACAACTCACTCATCAGCTGCTCTGTGGGGAACCTTCCTACTCCTTTCATCCTTCAGGATCGAGTCCCATCAGAAGCGGAGATAAATGCTTGGACTTCTAAAACTGCTCTTCAAAGACACGGGAGTAGAAGGCACACAGCAGCTTAAAAGAATCATGTCTTAGGAAACTCATTCCTTAACAGAAAGAGTACACTTAATACTAGAATTTTGTTCTTTGTGAAGTTACTAGACTCCTTAAAGACAATATAACAAGTTATCTCAGGTGGAGATAAAAACTCAGAATCTTTTTTAACAAAGGTAAAACAGAAGCACAGGAAGTATTTGGTCAAAATCCTTCCCTCTGAGAAATTTTAGAGAACGCTACTTTTAGTCAAAGAAGTTATTTCATAAGCGGAAAGAACAATAAAGTCTGTTTCGTCAGTATTTGTGTTCTCTGACTCTTCTGGATCCTCTAACCTCAGACTTGGTTTCTCCACATTCCCTGCCAAAGAACCAAAAAGCCGCAGGTGTCAAATCAAATACACATTCACTAAATTCTGCCTGTCTTTCTCAGAATAGGGGCAGTGATTTTTCTCTTTCCCCTCTACCCATCAATGATTTTGACAGAACTTTTAGGAATTAAATCTATCTCTGAGACCTCTAGTCTTCAATGTACTGGTGAATTCAAAACTTAGTAGTGACAGAATAGCAAAAGGAATTGCATCAAACTTACTTTGTTAGAAAACCAGATTCAAAAAGGCAGCTTGGAAAGGTCAGGCAGAGCACTAATCCTCACCATGACCACTAGATTCCGGTTCTGATAATGAAAACAAAATCATAGTGTTTCAATAGTATGCATGGCTTCACAGCACATGACATTTATTACTTTTTGCAGGATTTTAAGCCTTTTTTTTGGTAAAATAATCAGATTTAATCAGAGCTAAGTCTTGAGCCTCAGCTTCTATCAGTTTGTAAAATATTTGGGAGGTATCCAGAATCATGGTCTTCCCACCACTTTGGTCCCTTGGTGTGTTGGTTTTGGCTGGGATAGAGTTAATTTTCTTCATGGTAGCTAGTATGGGGCTATGTTTTGGATTTGTGCTGAAAACAGTGTTGATAACCCAGGGATGTTTTAGTTATTGCTGAGCAGTGTCTACACAGCATCAAGCCCCTTTCTGCTCCTCACACCCCCCCACCAGCGAGTAGGCTGGGGGTGCACAAGAAGCTGGGAGGGGACACAGCTGGGACAGCCGACCCCAACTGACCAAAGGGATATTCCATGCCATGTGATGTCATGCTCAGCAATAAAAGCTGGGGGAAGAAGAAGGAAGGGGGGACACACGACACATTCAGAGTTATGGAGTTTGTCTTCCCAATTAACCATTATTGATGATGAAGCCCTGCTTTCCTCAAGATGTCTGAACACCTGCCTGCGACGGGACGTAGTGAATGAATTCCTTATTCTGCCTTGCTTGTGCGCTGCTTTTGCTTTACATATTAAACTCAACAACATATTATCTCAACCCACAGAGTTTTTCTCACTTCTACCCTTCCGATTCTCTGCCCCATCTCACCAGGGAGGAGGGAGCGAGAGGCTCTGTGGGGTGCTTAGTTGCTGGCTGGGGTTAAACCATGACATTTGGAGAGGCCACACGCTACTGTCCATTGAGGGAGCTCGCTCTCTCCTGTGGTCTGGTACTTTTACCAGGTCTGGCACCCAGTAGTAACAGCCCTCAAACCAACTTTTGTAGATCAAAGATGCACTTAAGAATCTTGAGATATCGACAGTACATCTTAGTATCATCTAGCAATAATGTCTGTACAAAGACAAAACTGCATGGACAGAGTATATTACAAAGACCTACCCATATATTTGACTAAAGGCCAGTCAGCCTCACCTCAGTCCCTGGGAAGGTGATGGAAAAAATCCATCAAGGAAGCCATTTCCAAACATGAATGACAAGAAGATGATCGGGAGTAGTTTGTATGGATTTATGAAGGGGAAACCATGCTTTAACAACCTCCTTACAATGAGGTGACTAGCTTGGTTGACAAGGAGAGAGCAACGGCTGTTGTTTCTAGCTGAAATTTAGTAAAGCCTTTGACACTGCTTCCCATAACATCATCATAGACGAGCAGACAAAGTATGGGTTAGATAAGTGGACGGTGAGGTGGATAAAAGCTAGCTGAACTACCGAGGCAACAGGGCTGTGATCAGCGGCACAAGGTTCAGTTGGAAGTCAATCACTAGCAGCGTATCCCAGGGGTCAATACTGGGTCTGATGTTGTTCAACATCTTCATTAATGACCTGGTTGATGGGGGAGAGTGCATCCTTGGCAAGTTCACAGACAACACAAAACTGGAGGGAGTGGCTGATACACCTGAGGATCACGCTGCCATTCAGAGGGACCTTGACAGCCTGGAGAAATGGCCTGAGTGGAATCTCATGAAGTTGAACAAGAGCAAATGCAAAGTCCTGCACCTGGGAAGGAATAACCCCAGGTACCAGTGTATGGTGGGGACCAAACAGCTGGAAAGCAGAGAAGGACCTTGGTTTCCTAGCAGACAACAAGACGACCACAAGCCAGTAATGTGCCCATATTGCAAAAAAGGCCAAGAGCATCCTGGACTGAATTAGGCAGAGTGTTGCCCGCAGGTTGAGGGAGGTGATCCTTCCCATCTACTTAGAACTGCTGAGACATATCTGGAATGTCAGGTCCAGTGCTGGGCTGCCCACTACAAGACACAGACTTAGTGGAGCGATTCCAGTGTGGGGCCACCAAGACAATGAAGGGACTGGAGCATCTTTTATATGAGGAAAGGCTGAGAGAGGTGGGACCCATTCAGCCAAGAGGCACTGGACACATTAAAACACATGAAATTCGATCTGAATATGAGAAAACACTTTTTTTACTGTGAGGATGGTCAAACACTGAAACAGGTTATCCAAAGAGGTTGTAGAATCTCCATCAATGGAGACATTCAAAAGCCAACTAGACACGCTCCTGGGCACCTATGCTAGGTGATCTTGCTTGAGTAGGGGAGTTGGACTCCCTGACCTCAAGAGGTCCAATTCCAACCTAAACGATTCGGTGAATGATGCTGTGAAAATGTATTTCATTCATATTTTTGATGGAGCATTCACACCCAAACCAAAACGGTCTTAAATAAATTTCCTGAGTATTTAAACCATATCTATTGTCATTAATAATACAAAGAAAAACCTTTGAATGGCTCAAGCTGTCAGGAGCTTATGATTTATATTTTAATGCATGAAGATAAAATTTAATGTCACTTTAAACAAATTAATTTTTCTTGCAGATTTTATTAGACCATTACCCTCCATGAGCTTTCACAAACCTCTTACGGCGAGTCATTCATAAATTGGATTCATATGGCAAGAAGACACACAAATGTGTTAACTGCCTGAGTACTACATTCAGTACCTAAGTCTCCTTAGTTGTACGGAATTATCTAGATCCAGGATTTAATACAGCCTGCAAAGCAGATTCTGAAAAATCACACTAAACACTTATTGTGCACTAACTGAAATTCTTTTAAAATCAGGTATATGACTAACTTCCATTGAAACTCACTGTTACCTTACACTTTTCTTCAGCACCTTCTGCTTGTCGAAGATTTGATCAGTGTTTTAGTAAAAGGTAGTCTTTCCTGTGGTTTCCACTCTAGGCCAGCCTTCTGCCGAGCTATCACGAAGAGCTCTTCCTAAAAATCTCTCCTCCTGGAGCCGAACTCCAAGACTGCTTTGTTATGCACATTGATCAAGATACTCCAACACTTACTTGGTCAAGAAAATGCAGTATTTCCAAAACTATGCTACCTGTTTGGAATCAGTCAGGATTCAAGCTTATTATTACAGGTAGATTTTTGTTTCTGTTCTTTCCCTCTCTTCTGGGGCATTGCACAAGGCACCGACCGTAGTGGTCTTAGAATGAAACAGTATTTCATGAAGAGTAAAATGTGGAGTTCATAATTCAGTACAATGTATTATATTCTATCACAATATCAAAAATATTTTTTATAGTTCCCCCAACAGTAATAAAATTAGTATCTATGATGTTTTGAGCAATCTGGTCTAGTGGAAGGTGTCCCTGCCCATGGCAGGGAGGTTGGAAATAGATGACCTTTAAGGTCCCTTCCAACTCCAACCATTCTATGATTCTATGTATTAGATACATTCTGTACGCCTAAGTGAAAGATCTGAGAACACATTCGCTGCTGCAACTTCAATTAATATTTTCTTCTTTTTCCGTAACTTTGCATTATTCCTTAATCTTTTGTAATTCCTGCAGCAGCAAGTATAAAACCTAAGTACCGATCAGAATCACTTTGGGTCAGGGAGAACACTCATGAAGGAAAAAGACATCCTATTGTCAATGGATTTATAAACAAAATGAAGATATAAAATTGCTGAGAAGAACAAAAATTATAGTTAATGGTCAACACAATAGAAAATTCAAGACAAGAAGAGAAACTCTTCAGTATGTGTTCAGCTAGAAATTTTTATGTGCAGCAAATGAGTATAATTTGCTGCATAAAATTAAAGTTTAAATGCCTCAAAAGCTTGAAAAATTATAACAGCATGTGAATGCTGTTTTCTTCAATCCATATTTAATTTTAGATTTTCAACAGGGCTCTGGCACTCCCAGGACTGACCACAGGAAGAAACAATTTGTCTTTACCAACGCTGTAATTTTCTACATGACTGTAAATCATCATTTACATTTCAGACCACTATTGCTGATGTATTTAAGGTAAGAACTTCTGGAAGTCTTCAGGCTGCTCTTTACACATCCCAGCTCTTGGTGTCACTGCGTGTGTATCTACAGTCAGGTACAGGGTACGTGTTCAGCTGCTGCCAGGGCAGTGAATTCAGCACTCAACGGCAACGGCTACAGCAAACCCAGAAAGGCAGATTGTGCTTCTCCTCTTGGCACTTTCCTGCTGAATGACAGCCAGAAAATGGCTTACCATTTTATCTCTCAGGCCCCAGATCACAACATACACCTCTTTTATAACGTATTTAAGTATATGGATGAAAAAACATGTGAGACAGACTTTGTTATTGCAGTTCACTACTTGTTACATTAAATGTCTGAAGTTTCCAAAAAATGAGCAAATATCAGTTCTGATTCTGTTCCTGTTCAGACATACCAAGTGAAGAATATAGGAAAATCTAGAAAGCTCAACAGTGTGTTGAGCATCGAATACGTAAGGAAAGAGAAAGAGGTTTCCAGAGGAGCACATTGAACTGGCTTCACAGTGACAAAATACCAATTTCGTATCCCACAAAGCTCCGTTACCTTCATTTTAAATTATATGAAAGGCAGACACTGTAAACAAGCTATAAATCCTGTCCACCTACTTAGCATAGAGTTGTCCTCCATCTTATCCTTCAAGATGAAGGAGGAAAATTAAAAACGCTGAAAGCCAATTACAATCTTCCAGAGTCTTCCATTTTGTTTCTATATTGAAAAAGAGGTTTCTGGTCAAAGTTGTACACCAGAAAACAATGCTGAATGATACACACCCCTGCACAGCCCTTGAGGAGGTATGTAATTCCCAAATCTCCATAATATTTTTTTTTTAATTTCCATAGGGATCTTTCTAACTTTGTAGCAAATTTCCATTCCCAGACATGAATTTAAAGTCCTTGTAAATTCCTTCTGACAAAGCATGGAAAGAAAATTAAAATTGTTCTAAGAAGTTTTAGTGGATCTATTCCTGGGCTTCAAAGCAATTGAAAGCATCAGCCTTAATGTTTTAAAAGAAGTCAGCTGTGAATAAACATTTTTTACATCTTTTAAGCTTGCTGTGCCCTAAACTGAAGTGCTGATCTACATCAGGACTGAAGATATTAAAATGAGAACATTTAATGTTTAAAGGTTGTGAAGTTTTAAGAGTTTTTCTTGTATGTCTCAAAAGAAAGAAGGGGGTCAAATGACTGCTGGCTGCACCTTTGGGTGAACTCTGCCATGCAAAAATTGGCTGAGTGTAAAACAGAGGGTTGAATGTGCATCTGTACCCTTCACCTTGCTGAAAAGTTGAGAATCCTCTGCCCCTTCCCTTCCTCTAACGGCATGGTTTGATTTACTCCTATCACGTTGCCTTCTTTACGGCCACATTTTGTGCCTTACCATAGCTGCAATCACATTTCTTGCTGTTCAGCAGAACCAAACTGTTCCTTCCGCCCTATCAAAAGTTACAGCGCTTGACAGCCCCCCATTCTACTTGCGCCTTTTCTTCTCTGCTGCTCTGCACCCACGAAACGAACACTCTGGGACTGCTCGTCAAGTCACTGCTTTGCCGTCTCAGTCCTGAGCCTGAAAAACGTAACTGAAGTCAATCAAGCAATTAAAGAGTTCTTAGCCACTGGCAATGTTGTAGCAGCAGTCCTCCAAAACCCTCTAAAACACCTACAGGAAATTAAACGGTGATATCATCAGCCCATGTGTAACTTTTTAATTCAACCTGCTGTACCAGCATATGCCACGGAACTGCATTTGGACTAGTATAGCACCTGTCCCAGGTGCAAACATAGCACAATGCTAACTCTCTTATTGTGCAATCATCTGTTTATTAGCAACTTACTTTAAATTAGCTTTTCGGGTCTTCAGGATATGGCTTATTTCCTTGTATCTCTGCTGGTAGTAATATAAACAACGTGACTAATATTTGGTAATAAACCATAGTAGCAGCCTGCACGACCCAAAATTGTGTTTCAAGAGCATCGATATTATTTCATATCAAAATATCTGCAGGACAAAACAGATAACATTTTAGTTACCACTGGAAGTTACGGTTTGGATTTTTCTGACCAAGCACTAAAGAATAAAATGCAGAGTTCGGTTGCCAATTAGTCCTGCCCTGTAAAGCATTTTCTTACCCGCAGCCATTCTGCCAATTCATTCCATTTAGGATCTGTAACTTAAATAGAGGAGGAGGGGATGAGTTAAAAATAGCAGCAGCAAAAAAAAAGCCAATTAGTAGGAATTGCCACAATAACCTTTGTCAGGATAAATTTAAGGTATAAGGCTCAGCGATAGTTACTATGGCAACCACAGGCACTTGCAAGGTACCATTAATGAGAAATGCAGCATCTGTCACACAAGGAGGTAGATGCAGCAGCAGCCTGACAGGCTATTTAAAGACACTGTTTTCTTCCCTGCCCCCTTTTTTCAGAGAGCAGCAGGAAAGGAAACTGCTACACACGTCGCTTTAATATGTGTATTTTTCTAATGTTGTGTTCTCTTTCCACTTCTTCAGTCGCTGGACTGTTAAGACCTCAACATAAGCTTGATTCAGATGGAACGGGCGAGATTTACAGACGTTACCGATGGTTTGTCTGCTCTTTGCAAAACAGATTCAGCTCACAACTCGTACCAAAACTCCAAGTAGCAAGAGGTGAAAGGCTTCACCTAGCTACCGACAAAGATGCAGCCACAGGACTTACAGTAAAATAATGTAGTTCTACTGTATTGTGAAAAAAGGCATTCTGAAACTAAGACAAATATTTGAAAAAAAAAAATTGTATTCTCTTATTTGCCAATACAATGTGCAACTGTTACCTTTACAAATTACATTTTACCAGTTGGAAATCATCTCAGACGTATGTCTGATATTTCTTCCAAACACACACAAACAAGTATTCAGTGTGAACAGCTTATAAAAAACAAGGTTTCTGCTTTTTCTACACAAAGTCTATTTCACTTCTATTTCTAGTGTTGACAAAAATTCAACTTCAAACCTGGATTGTCCCTGCCACCACAAGCACCCTCATTAAAGACAAGTCTACATTAACTCATTACTGTACACACAAAATGACACAGTTCCCATCAGGACCCTAAATAACAGATTTTTTCAGGACTGTGAAAAAATTTGAAAGAAGTGTGCTGCTCCTGCTGCTGCTACTCCTTGGTACCCCACCTGCAGTGCCGCGTCCAGCTCTGGGGCAACGGTTTTAACCTGAAAGACTTAGATTGGACATGAGGAAGAAATTCTTGACTGTGAGGGTGGTGAGACGCTGGCCCAGGTTGCCCAGAGAAGCGGTGGCTGCCCCATCCCTGGAGGTGTTCAAGGCCAGGTTGGATGGGGCTTTGAGCAACCTGGTCTAGTGGGAGGTGTCCCTGGCCACGGCAGAGGCATTGGACTAGATGACCTTTAAAGGCCCTTTCCAACCCAAACCGTCCTATGGTTCTACGATTTCAAACTACACACGTGGATGGAAAGGTTTGTTCAAAACTACCACCATTATGAAAACCTGGGCCTGCTGAAAGTGGGAATTTAACTACGCCGGAACCCCAGAGATAACACCCGGTTTACAGACAGTGTCATTCACTGCTCCTACCCTCAACTGTTATTGTTCACTAAAACTTTCCCCTCGTATCATGTGAAATTTCTTCTTGATCCAGTCTAGTTTTGTTCATACCAAATGGGACCTTCATGTAGCAAGAAGAATCCTACCTAGAAGGATCTTCTTTTAAGAGCTTGGAAATGACTATCAATAAATTATCACTCAACTCTATTTTATTATCAATCCCAAAAAGGCAGCTCTCCTTTTAAACACTGCAAATTAAATACTAAAGTCTTTCTTTAAATAATACATCTCCCAGAACCAAAGCAGTCAAGAGAACACAGCACGAAAAGCAGATCAAGGGTAGGTTATTTAAATAGGTTAAGTGTGGTCTTGGCAACTTAGCAGCCAAGCTTTCACACTGGTATTAGCAGGTGTTAGATCTCCTTCAAGCTGCAAAAGCTCTGTCAACTCATCAGGAGATGCACAACTCGTTAAGACCGTTTTGATACAAAAGATAGGGCTGAGAACCGGGATTCCTGGATGAAGTAACGCTGGAAGGAAACTTTGATGATCAGTATTTATCATTTACATGTTAGGCCTTCATCTGTCAAAGGGAAAGGTTTTAGTTCAGATACATCCATGGCGGGGATTTCACCAGAAATGTTTCACAGCAACTATTAACAGAACTAACAACTCTGTGGAGTTGACATATATTTCAGTTTGAACTGAAAAAAACCACAACGAATAAACACTTCAGGAAAAATACTGATGACCTAGTAAACTGTTAAAGCAGGAGTAATTTAGAGAGAAAAACTTCCTCATGCAAGCAATGACTCAGCAGATTCTTTCCAAAACAAGGTTACTTTCTCGAGACTTATACAGCAAAGAGGAGAAATTATTTTAATTGTATTGAAGCACGTAGCCACACTGAACACTGGCCAAACTCTGTTCTCTTATACTGAGTATATCTAGTTTCAATACACACCTCAATTACTCCAGATTATAATTTTTAATTTTGTCACGTGATTTATAATGCTTTCAGCTGATTTTAAAAATATTAAAGCACAGGTTGCTTTTCCCTCTCAGTTACAGGACAGACCTATGACAAGCTGACTGGCATCAGCACAATTCATGGGAAAGAAAACTCTTAAAGGAAGAGGAGAATAAGCAGCTGGGAAACAAGAGAAATATCTTCGAGTATTTGAAGAACCTGAAAGAGCACCTGTCATCAGTGAGGAAAATCTCTATTCCATCCCCAAATAATCGAGTATAAACAGACTCCAACCATTACCAGCTCCTCTCCTTAAAGCCACACTTCAGCAGTGCAAATCCTGCATCAGCTGCACGTGTGAGAATACTCCAGAAACCTTCAGGTCAGAAGTCAGGATGAGATCTGCGGACAACAGCAAAATCTTCACCAAGAAGTAAATAATTTAATTTGTGAAGACAAGAATCCATTTAACCATCTTACCAATAGGTTCACCAGACAGCAAAACTTTAATCCCATAACTGAAAGAAAAAAAAAAAAAAAAAAAAAAAAAAAAAAAAAAGAAACAACAAACCACCTCAGNAAAAAAAAAAAAAAGAAAAAAAAAAAAAAAGAAGATACTACCAATCACCTCAGTCTCTTAAACTTCAAATAGTTTTACAATTCATTCTTCCACCTACAATGTGTGCTCACTTTTATTTTCTCCTCCCCCCCTTCAGATGTAACAGCATCTACATTCCTCTGCTGTATCGGGCTCCCTTTTGTAGGTATTTTCTTCCTAGCACTTCCTTTCAACTTAAAGAGTTTTCAAGTATCACCTTCTCATTAGGTGAGCTCATACCAAAGACGTGAAAACATCCTACCCTGCGCTGATACAACACCTCTGCTCAAAAAGATGATTGTTTTGTATTCAACTACTGTTGAACCCTGGGCAGCATTTTCATAGAAGGATGTATTAAAATCTGCATCCAATTCCTAAGAGGTAAAAGACAGCTCAGAGCTCGTCATTCGCTATTTCAAGTTTGGATTCTTTGTCCATCCTGTTCATCGCTTTGGATTCATTGAGACTGAAGTTCACCTGCCAATTTATCACCTTGTCCTTCTGTAATTCCTCGCAGTCAGCTTCCCCCTTTACAGCGCAGAGTTTACTGTCGGGAACGTCCCTAGCCCACTGCTCACTCCTTTTCCCACACAGTGTCCAAAGAGACTGAGCAGCTCCAAGTCCAATCCAGATTCCAGAAGGGCTCCAACAATGACTTGATCTCTACAATAAAAACTGATTATTCACCCCTCTGTCACCTTTCTCTTAACCAATTAATAACTTTCCCTTCTTATCCCACAGCAGCTTGGGTTCTCTATAAACCTTTGGTGGAGAACATTGTCATACATCAATAAATATATTAATTAGATCTTTCTTATCCACAAGCTTGTTAGCTCCTTTAACAGAACTGCGGTGGATTTATGAGCTACAACTTCCCTGCATAAAATTGTGTTTACTCTTTCCCAATTCAGCACACTTACCCGATGCAGATGTACATAAAAAAACTGAAATAAACCTGTAATTAACCTTCTTTATTACAAGTCACCCTCTTTCCTGAGAGTACTCACTCAACATATGAAATCTGGAATGTTTCCATAACGTCGGGATCCTTCATAGCCTGAAAGCACTACATAAGACAAGGAGCAATTTAAAAAGTATATATACGGAGGTTTTAAACACACCTACCACACTAAACAGAAATCAAATTACTACAGGATTCAGATTTAGAGTTCCCCTCCCTCAAGTAACAGTCCTTCTGAAGGGCCAGAAAATTAAACAACTCCAATGACCTTGTTGGAGAACTCTCTGTTATTCTTTAAAAATCTAAAGCGAGAGCAGAATTCTTCATTTTTCTTAAAGATGTCAACTGTACGAAAACAAATTAGAAGCAGTATGCATTTTCGAAAACTGCGTTGTGGACTAAGAGCACACCAAGCTAACGTGGGTAAAGCTCTCCCTTGGGAAGATCCAGCCATCGGAAGAGCGGGCTGGAGTGGACAGACAAAGTGGCCAAAGAGGAAAGATTATGGACATAAGACCACCCCATCCCCTGACAAGATTATACAGTTCTGTAGGGCGAATCATACATTGCATTCAAATTTATCAGAATATTGGTTTTAGAACTTATAAATCCTTGTATTATTCCAAAGAAGGCTTCAACTTTTTGCCCACGATCCCAGTTAGTACAGTGGTATCAAGAGAAAAAAAGAAAACAAAGACTTCACTTCAAACCAACTTCTGGAGACACCTTTGTAACTGCAAAATGACAATGTCATAAAAAGCGGCCTTTATATACTACAGCACTTACAGAACATCTTTCAGTGATCTTTCCACATCCCTGTTGTTCCAGCTTTAGTTTCCAGGTAATGAAGGAAGAAGTAAATGGATGTCAAGACTGAAGAAGAAATTCAAGCTGCTGAAGCACTAATTTTAAATGACTGTTCTATTTGAAGGGAAGACTCAGAAAACAGCTATTTTAATTACACTTTTGATCATCTAAAATAAATTAATAGGAATTAGGTATTTTCATTTCCAACTTCAGGAAATCTACGCTGTACCATCATGATCTTTTACAGAACATCAGAGAGCAGGCAGAAAGCCAAATCAGTGCAACATCCGAGTGTAACTTCAATAAATCCTTTGGCCATTAGAGCAGACATAACTGGCAGCCACTCAAGACAATCTTCTTTCATCCCACTAATGCAGTCACCATGTCACCACAGCCACAAAACACAGCAAGTGCTCCTAAATACAGATAGTGCTATAGCCCAAATTAATCCTATTTATCTACAGATATCGATCAAACCAGGTGTGACCTGGAGCTGTACCTACACCCAAGTGCTCACTCGTTTACTGGCAGCATGAACAAAAACGTCCTGAAATGCGTTAAGTAGCTTTTTGCCCAAAAATAAAGATGATGCTTAATTAGGAAATGGACTAAAACTATTCAGTTATTTTCACCATTTGAACCTCCAACCTCTAAAGATTCTGCCCCTCCAGATACCCTTCACTCCCTGTTTCCAAGTCTCCAAACACCATATCAGAGCAATTTAACACAAAAATAAATTCCACGGCAATTTTTCATCAGTCAGATGAACATACAAGGCACAAGGTTTTAGGTGCGAGTGAACAGAAAAAGTAATGCATCTAATCGGACCTATGAAGGAGGGTTGTGCAACCACACGCTATTCCCAGTAACACACTACTTGAAGTAATATCTGAGTCTGGAGGCCAAGAGCTTTACCATACACTGACACCATGCTATCTGTAACAGCAGAAAAATAAAGGAATGTCCCGGTTTGACGTAAAACGGGACCAATTTTGTTCAGTAACTTTACTTTGTAACTAGGCCTCTTCTAACTGCTGAAATTANTTAAGTCTCTCTTTTCCTCTCTCTCTCGCCTCCCTTCGGGAGTGGAGCAAGAGAGAGCGAGCATCTGTCGTTCCACTGGATTGGGCCAATCTGGCCCAAAGCACGACAAGGAAGAAAGGTTAAGGAAAGGAATTTGTCCTCTGGAGGGGGAAAAAAAATAAAAAAAAGAATAGGACAAATGTTGGGAAAACAGAAAGAGCCTTAGAGGACAAAAGAAAGTGATAGAGGAACCAAGTCACATGGGCACGTGCCCATAATGCTATTGGCTTGGGGAAAAGAAGAGTGCGTTTATCAATGTGTAGGCAGATTCCCAAAACAAAGAATATTTTAGGTTGGAAGGGACCTCTGGAGGTTATCCAGTTCAGACGCCTCACTCAAAGCAGGGTTAACCTGAGAGTTGGCCACAAAGACCCACGGTTGCAGCAGAGCGGGGTGCAAGTGACACTTCCTTGCTGCAGCCCTGCTCCCACCCAGGCACGGCGCAGCTCCCTTCGCCTACCGTGCCTTAGGCAGTGCCCCATTCCACTAGGTAAGAAAGAATTACGAAATAACCTCTGCAATAACAACGTTTGCAGCCTACCTTGAAATTAGACCGCAAAGCAAGTCTTAGAGAAATTTGAGCCGCTCCAGCTCTATGAGCAGAGCTGCAGATAAGCACCTCCCTAATTGTCTGCGCCGGGCTGCGCGGCACCTCTTTTTACCTTGGGGCTGTGGATCATCACTTCACTTAGTTTGCCCAGGTTTCTAACTTGGACTCCACTAAAAGGTGTGCCGACCACTGAGGAGGTTCGGGACAAGAGAGAAATTCTGATTAAGTTTCCATCTTACAGAAATACTGACAAACATCAGTAGAAAAAAACCAGTGTTGATTAATGTCACTTACCTTTCTCTTTCAGTGTTCAGAAAGTCCACTAGAAAAACAACTGTCAAACCCCAAATTTTCCATGGAATCATTTCTTTCTGTGAATATTTGCATTTCTTATTTAATTCTAGCGAGGAGGCTAATGTCCAGTGAAAGGTTGATAATGTTCACCTTCATTCTCCATTTTTTTCCATCATCCATCAATGCTGAAACATGACTTTCTAAAACCACAATACAAATCTATTGGCTTGAATACGTGTGAATTAAGGGCAAGCACAAGCCATTTCAACTATGACTTCCTTAGGAAGCAGTATTTTTTCCTGTTTAGCCTGTTGCTCCATTGTTATCTAACAAAAGAAATGTTTATGAATTTTCTTACATTCTTACTTTTTCTTCTCCCTATCTTTCCCCAAAATAAAAACCCAGTAAAAAAGTATAAGCACTTCAGCCAATTTTTTTTAATAGGCTTGGACTTTGTCAAATGCTTCCACAAATGTGCCTAGCACCCAAAAATTTCAATAAATAAATATTTTTTCCAAGTATTGAAGAAATGAAGCAAGTAAAAAGTCTGGTTTCTTCTATGAAAAAAAAAAAAAAGCTTTTTTTTTTTTTAATAATTTCTAAATCATGAAATCTAATTCTGAAATCAATTATTGTTTTTTCAACAGATAGCTTTTAAATTCTGCACTTCCTACAACCTGTGATCTACTTACGTTTTAAGGGGAAAATGATGATTACTATTTTGGATTTTGAGTGATTTATGGATCATCTAAAACTATGACAGCAAAGTCGTACTGTATCTGTGCGATATTCTGTATAAGGGCCAACCTATCTAGCCATGTTTATGCTGTACCCTATTAAACTTAATAAATCCTGTCAGAGACAAACTTGGCCTGCACTCCCAAACCTCCCGTTTCCCTAGCTGCATAAACAAAATATTAGAAATAGTGCAAATTGGGTCTCCTGAGGTCAAGTCAATGTTCAAAGAGGTCAGAAAAATTGCCACGCGGGCTAGACCCAGTGAGTTAGCCATCCTCAATTTAGAGAAACAGTCAAATTGCTTAGACCTACTTTGGAAGAAGTGGGAAGAAGAGAAAGATCTTCTGAGAAGTCATACAATACCAAGCCAGTTGCCCACCCAGTGTGGCACCCTCCAATTCATATAAGCAATACATTGAGTCTTTCCAATGAAGCTGGGGACGGGGAGAAACACCTTCCACAGACAAAGCCAAGAAAATATGTGTGCTTTTGACAGAAAAAGAGATGCTAAATTCAAATGCAAATCATAGGAAAGAGATTCTCTTACACATTGCCTGAAGAAATACACCATAACTATATACTCAGAACAAAAGGATGATACTGCACCGAGGAGGGAACGGAGGGAGGAACAGGCATCTATTCATGTATTTGTTGCTGGAAAACCTACACAGGCATTTGTTTTCCCACCATCAATTACTGGGACAGAACACTGGAAAAGGTCATCCTCCTGGAAAGCACGGCAATGGCAGGCAGGTCTCTAGCAATTCTGCTGAGGATGCCTCAGAAGCAGCCCGGTTCTTTGCCTCCACTTCTCTCTGAGGAAGACTGCTGAACCCTCTGATGATGTCTGAGGCCTGCAAACCTCTCCATTTCTAGTCGTATTCATAGACAGCGCAAAGTTCAACTTCTCTTTGTGTCCTCACCTCCTTTAACCTTTAAAAGAGAGCCCTTCTCTGCCCCTGACTTCATAGAACGCATTAATAATCCCTTTTAAATTTTACTGCACTTATCAAACCAAAGTCAATGTCTACGTTCTTTTCATCAGTTATCTGCATCTTCTACCATTTGATCTCCTCTTTCTTGTATACGCGCAACCAGAAGGCAGTGTCATAATTCTCACTAATTCCCTATTTCTATTTGCCTGTCCTGTTCTCAGATAACGTTTGGTTTTTTGCAGTACACTCGCCCTGAGGACTCGCAACCACCCTGCGATCACCCATCGTGCCGTTGCACCTTACTGAAGAACCAGAATCACAGAAGAGTCAAGGTTGGAAGGGACCTCGAAAGAGCACCTCGACTAACTTTTCATGGGAAGCATGCCCCCTTCAGTGAAGGAATTCCTTGAGTGCTCTCTCAAGCAATCCAAACCCAAAATTTATCTTTATTATTCCTTCTATTGCTCTTTATTTTATACTATTATGTTTATTATTTTCTGTTTATTATTTTCTCAGGCGAAAATTTTTGCAGATTCTTCCTGTAACATCTCAAATTTTTGCAAAGTGCTTTGAAATAAATATAAATATTAGATCATACCATGGATCTGATCAGTGCTAGATATATCACCCTTTCCTACCCAAACAAATATTTCCTTTCCAATTTCTTTGTTGAAAATAACTAATTATTCACTCAAAATTATGTAGTGTATTTAAAGATTGGTTTGGCTATTAGTAGAAAAAGGCAAGCCTTAAAAAAATTACATGTGTATTTAACAAATGTCAAGTAAAGACAAAATAAAATCGATTACCCTGAAAACAGCAGGTGATTTTCATGTTTTAGTTAACACAACTTTTGATATTTTTTAATTTGACTTGAAGGTATCTCAGAAACTTCCAGCCTGCCATGGATTTAACATAAAGACCCAGGGAAATTGCTGTGAAATTTTATTTTCTCGATAACAGCATGCAAAGCCTTAGTCATAGCAACTTTGTCTATAAAACATAAACTGTACCAGCAATGTAAGGAAAAAATCATTAATCTCTCACGCAGACAACATGCCCTGTCATAAACAAAAGCACAAATTACGCACTGACTTGGCAGCTACGAGAAATAACAATCATGATTTACTTACACATGGACAATAAATTTATTCAGGGAACTTATGGTTTAAAAAGGGGCAGAATTTTTTAATTCTCATACCCTTTGGAAGAGGACTTATTTCAAAGTGTTTTCAATATGTACGTGTACCATGAACCGATACTGCACAAATTGCAGTGTACCACATCAAAGACTTCACAGCTCAATTAATCAACGCATTTAAACAAGTAAGCAGTAGTCAATGGCCCTCATTAACAGTATGCACACAAAGGACTTTTAAAGAATTCTTTACTTTCCATGGATGAAAGAAACACCATACTACATGATGAGAGGTATAAAAATGAAAATAATGTTTCTTTAATTATTCTTGACTCATTAGAATTTAACAAAAAAAGTATTTAAAAATAGGTGAGATCAATACACACACAAGTTCACTTATCAAAACTGAGAAAAACAGCTATACTTCTGCTGACTTTAAAAAAAGCCAACAAAACTTACTATAGTGGATATGTATAAGTAAACTCACTCATTTAACCCTATAACCCTGCTGAAAGGCAGGAACTGCCGACTCAGCAAGAAGCTTGGCAGTTCTTAACTTCTCTGAGTGTTGACTTTGCTACTGTAGTATTTCTTTAGCCTACTTTTTCTTATGTAACTCCCGGCTAAAAAATAAAATAAAAAAATAAAAAAAATCATGTTATTTCACATCAGCATTCACATGGATCACCAGTACTTGTCAGAACTTGTAAATTTTGCACAAAAAGCCCCTGCCATTTGTATCACCAATAAAAGGGATTTCCTCGTTTATGATGGCCTCTACCAGTGATACACCTCTTCATAAGCTTCAGAGCTACTTACTATTCTCAAGGGAATACAACTCTCCAAAAATTTTCATTTCAGTCCAGCACCCAGTGGAGAAGATACCATCCCTGGTTGGGAAGATGTCTGAAGGATCCTTCACAGCTCCTCCATGACTGACACCATTTGACCCTTTTTCTCCAGCTTGTTCTTACCCAGGTCCTGTTTGCTCTTCATTTCTTAACTCCTCACTCCAGTCCTATTCCTGGACAGCCCGAAGCTTTAATCCCAACGGTCCTCACACCAAGGCCAAAACAGGCTGAAAACTCTAATGTCGAAAAGTGTTGTATCTACAGCCACCTTCTGTGGAGTCTCATGCACACGGAAGACTTTAACGATTCAGTTGTGTTGCACCACAAGGATAGATGAGGGGCTTGATCTACTCAGACCGTCACCATGATAAATCTTTCACTGATGACGATGTTTGCCGTTCCCGAATGCCAGACACACCATGCACAGAATAGAAATGTAAAGGCAATGCAGGGTATGTTGTACAAACTGAGATATCCTGGGGCACATAATGAGATAACATCTATTACCATAAATTATGAGGTGATTTACGCATAAATGAGGGTTGTCGTGAAATCTAATTTTAATGGTTTGATAATCAAGTAAGAAACACAATAATTACCATACCCAAGTTTTTCAATAAATTAAAATCACTGCTAGTGGCAACACTTTTTTGTTAACATACATAATACAATTCCCCTCCCGGAGCTGTCTGCTATATTCTTCCATTTCGGAACAACTGCTGAATGCCCCATCACTGTAATAAACAAGTTCAGTTTTACTGCTGATTACATTCAAAGCGTTTCTACGTTGATAGCAAAGCCCCTTCAACAAACCATGTGCAGTTGAGCACTTCAAGAAACAGCTTTGCAGACGGGAGGCTCTGGTAGTCGAGCAGAATATCTGAAGGCTGAACTTTCGAATAGCATGTATCGGAGAACTTGTTTCCTTCATCATCACGTGAAGTATATTCAACCAGGTAGATTAACAAAACATGTTGACACCACAGTGTGGTATATCAAATATATTTTTTATTAACTAAAGAAGTTGCCAACATCCCAGCATCACTCGCTGCAGCCAGAACTTCAGTAGAATACCTTGGCTGAGAACTTTTTCCAGGACACCAGTTGTCCAGTGTATTTCCTTGTGTATATTAAGGCTTAAAAAAATCTCTTGCAGATGTAAAGCAGCAAAAACCAATTTGATTTTCAATCTAGCTTTTTAATGAAATCTAATTATATTTTCAGGGTTTCATCGAACCATAGAATCGTTAGAAGGGACCTTTAAGATCATCGAGTCCAACCATCAGCCTGACACTGCCAAAACCACCCTCCAAAACCCTTACCCTGCTCTTTTCTTCAACATGCCACCCCATCGAAAGGGGGGACAAATTTCCTTTCTTTTCCTCCTCTCCTCCAAATGAGTCTCAGGTCTCTCTCCTCACCACCACAACCTTCTGAGAACACAAGGCCTCAAAATAAAACATATTGCTAATTGTCCCACAATGAGAAACAAAGGGACATTTCAAATCATATGGAAACCAAAGAGGGGAGTATGAAGATCACTACGTAACATCTTGGGATACAGGAAAAAAAATCAAAGGCCGATGCTTTCCATTTATGTGTCTGCAGAAAATATTACGATAAAAGACAGAAAAATGAGTGAACAAAATAATCACTGAGCCCAAATTAACATTTCTTACTATAAAGTGGTGGGGAGCAGAGCACGTCGCCTCTCAGAAACGCTACTTACATACGTACCTGAGAACAGTTACAGTGCACACACTAAATAGTTCCAATTAACGGCTTAAAAATTACAGTAAATAGCTTAAGGTTTTCTAAAAACTAAAATTATAATCTTTACTAGTCAGCAGAATAATCTTACTGTACAAAAAGCCTTATATTTTCCAGATAGTATTTTAACGGTCTAAAGATGTCCTTTTTTCTTAACAGTATAACACCATTCTTTCATACAGCATGCAGTGCTATTGTAATGGCTATTATTTCCCTCTCTCTAAGTTAATTGAAGTAAACTTCAGACCTTAAAGTAAAAGGGGTAGGAAATATTCTATGCATTTGATCCATTTTACACAAATACAAACAAGCCACAGAACAAGGGAGGGCTGGAATGCACCAAATAATATGGATACCAGAAGATGGAGACCAGGGTCTGCCCTGCACGGACTCAGCAAGATTCCACAGTGCGAGTACTGATCTGCTGACGATCCCAGCCTTTTTTTGGCATTTCTGCTTCCATCTCCTACACCCTCCCCATTTCCAGCAACATAGTCAATTGTGGATCTTAGTTACAACTCAAGTGTGTTATGGAGAGTGCTTTAATTAAGCGCAGCATCCCGAGCCTTCCATCGCCATTCCTCATTTTACATAAAAGCAATGAAAGAATCCCCTGCAAATTCCCTCTGACCAGGCACAGCAGGGCAAAACTTATATTCTACAGCGACAGCTCCGTAATACAGAAAAGAGAAGCAACACACCAGAGACTTCCACGTTATTTTACTTTCTAAAAATAAAAGCGGAAAGCAAAGTGGCAAGCGTAAGCAGGATGCAGCATTATCCTTCCTTGTAGGTCTGCAGGCAGAGAATATGAAAACCCTTACAGTCTCCAGCAATAAGAACAGGAACGAAGAAAACAATTTCCTGCTATTTACACTTTGTCAGGACAGGAGATTTCAAAATGATGGTGATGAATGGAGGGAGAGTAAATTAGAAAAGGAAGCAAGAGTGACCAAAGCTGGCAAAAAAGTTATAACGTAAATAAAAGTGGAACGAGGAAAACATTGAGGGTGGAATCAAGAAGGTACAGCGAAGGGGGAAAAAACTGACCTTGACTGGAGAGCCTCTCTTTAAATATTGATCAGATATTAACAAAAAAACAACGTCCAAAGGTAAGGAAGAACCATAAAAGGAGAATCTAAGGGTATGCTTTGTTGAAAAACATTGTATATCTGGACTGAAAACACCTGGTTCAAATGTAAACTCCTGAGAATGACTGTCCTATGTTTAAAAAGAAAGACCTAGAACCATTGACCATGGCTCCAAAAAAGGGGAAATATATCTGATTTTTTTCTGAGGGTGGTGTATGATTAAGAAAAGCACTTTGCTAGGAGGAGGAAGCTAATTAAGGTCCACTGTATGTTCCACCTAAGCTTCTGTAGCAGATCCATCGGAATAAAAATTAAAACCCTAAGCAACATAGGAGCTATAAACAGATTGTTACAATTAAAAGCACTTATCATTCAAGAAATAGATAACAAATGAGTTTAGAACTGACAAAAACCTCAGTGCAACTTCTAACCAAGGGTAAAACAACAAAATATTTTGCAGTAAGAATAAAAATCACTATCCTTAAAAGGTTTAAATACTTGCAAAACAATACACAATCCGCCTTGATAAATGAGTGTTTCAAAAGACTTATTGAAAGGGTTTATAACATTGTCTCAAAAGTTGAGAGTGAAAAATTTCAGGGAGTTTACCAACTACAAAAATGATGGGAAATAGCAAGAGGCATAAAAACAAAATTACAAAACAGTACAGATAAGAACATGAACATTTTGGGGAGTATTTAGAATGCTTTTAAAAAAGAAAATAACCCAATTCTTTCTGAATAAAAGGAACGAGCATTGGGTGTTACTAATATTTTTGTCCATTCCTTGATAAAGTAAAATTGAGAAAATTCAGCCTGGGTTTGAGTCAATGTATTTTCTCATGCTAAAAGGCAAAAAGACTCAAGCAAAAAGCATTCCGAATTCACTGCTATTGTTACATATTCTATACTTCTTTTTGACAACTGCATGCCTTGCAATTCATATTATTTTACTTTGAACTTAATATTCAGATTGAGATTTGAAGGCATTAAAGTGTCTCCCTTTAAATATGTTTATGATTTAAGACTGCAGCACAACTCTTCCAAAGAAGAGAACTGTGCAGATAGCCCCTGACCAAACAGAAACATTTCCTTTTTCACAGTTTCATCTTTTGAAGATGAAAATGGTGTCATCTAGATGTAATGATCATCTGACGGCGATAAACCAAGCAACCTAGGGTACAACCAGCAGCAGGAATCCGAGGCAGTTACATTATGGCGAATAATGGTTATAGTTTGCTACAAAATGATCTTTACATCACCATAGTAGGGTTGTAAAAATCAATACACATAACAGCCTACTTAATCTAGAATATTTTTCTACAGAGATTGTGATTGCTTTTTCTTCAATTCTATTTTTCTTTCCTGCAGTTTTCTTTCTACAATATCTGATTAAATGGCTGGGGAACCACATAAAGAAAAGACTACTTAAAACTGGGAAAGGATAACAAACTAGTGAGATCAGTTTTTAACATCAGACCTACGTTCAGAGCACATGAAAATTATATTAATACATTCTACAAAACCAAGTTAAATAAGCTGTACACCTCAGAACCAACTATTTCGTATTTTGTTATTGTCAGTACTACTAGATTCATAGCCAAAATAAATTCACTTGAGATATTGCTAGAACTCAGTGACGTATCTTAAAGTAAAACTCATATTCTTTGACATTGTGAACAATATTTCAAAAGAAAAATAGGCGCCAAATATCATCAACTGCATATAAATAAAGAAATAATAGGGTTAAAAAGAGGGCCCTTTTAATACCGACAGCACTTACCGCTGACATTCTCCAGCATGCAGAATTAAATCTTCGTTATTCCTAGCACTGATGGTCAACTCATGTTCTGTAGAATTGAAGACATCCAGAAGTAGATGGCATTGCCGGGTGCTGTTCAAGTGGGGGCAGAAAAAAGAAGAGTCCAATTTCAATAACACACCACAGAATTATTATACGTACATCAGAATTAATATTTACACATAAATGTAAACATATATGCAGAAATATAAATATACATACATTCGTATACACGTTTTATACACTAGTCTAATTGTAAGAGTATCTCACTCTTTTACTAGAAATAACTTTTTTTAATAACTGGAAATTGAACATTTTTTTTTCTAAAACTAGACAGAAATGTATATCCTAAAGAGAAGAAGTTCCATGACAATTACAACCTGCACAATATTAAGCCCCACAGCATTTGATCACCTGGTACATTCTCATTCCGCAGCTTTCAGTTTCACTTCTATGGAAAAAGCCACAGGTTTTTTTTCAGTTCTTTAAGCGTTCACATGAAACAGTTTTATTATTTCAAATTACCTTGGCATTATCTTTTTAAGAAACAAATTCACAAGTAAAAATTTAAATCCTTGCCCAGTGTCAGGGAGCAATTCCGTTTACTGTGATAGCTGGTTTGTCTACAGACCAAAGCAAGCTGGCAAGTCGAGTACTGTTCCATTATACCAACTACTCTGACCCTTCTGTAAGAAAGGCAAACACAGGCATCTCGCACAGAAAACCTTGTATTTGTCAGCTACTGTCCTTCAAATCCAAATTTCCCTTGAAGCGTTCAGTATGAATATACCAACCACATTTCTTGTTAGCTTAGGAAATAATACTGACAAAGCTAGAGAGAAGAAACTTTCTTGTAATTTTTTATTCTTATTTATACACTTTTCTTCTTTGTGAAACTAAGCACAAATAGCACGTTGAGTGATTATAATACACATGGAAAAATATTAGAACGAGATACCAAAATGCCAAATACAATCATAAAGCTGCAATAATGCTTCATCAGTCTACTCTGAAATTCAAAACTTCCCAAGAAGCTACTTAACAACAGAGAAATATCCCAGCCTTAAGCATCACCACAATTTCGCTTTAGCCATCAATGACTTTGAAGTTTAAATGCACCTATAACAAAAGTAGATGACTTCCTGTGAATTACAGTATAAAGTAGTACAGCTATTGTACAAAGATTAAGGATCACCTTGTCCCGTGTAATTGCTACCAGAATCAATGAGAAGGGAAAAGCCACTTGTATTCGCTGTCAGAAGTAGAACCCATCAGCAGCATTAATTAGAGAGAGAGTTCACATGAAATCAGAAGCTCCCCGAAAGGGAAGAAAGCAAAATATGTTGGTAAGGTGAGAGTCATTAGAGCCATCTTTCGAACAACAAGCATATTCAAACTAAGTAAGATAGGGTTGCGTGTCTCAGGCACTCAAGTATATTTATCTTATTGCATAATAATTTACAACTAAACTCAAACACTGGCCATTCCAAAGGCAATTAGACTCAAGAGGTGCAAGAGTTTATGAACTGCTCTTCTGGTTCATAACACAGCTCTCTTCTGAAAATCAGGAGATACCATATTCAGAGCATATACAGGAGGAGCTGTGTTGCTACCCTGCAAACCCTTGAGATGGGAACACTCAGGACAAGCACGGAAGGTTAAGGTTCAGGTCACAAAAGTGATAGCAATGTCACATGCAATCAGGCCCTAAATGACAAGCAAGCATTGCTTGGGGACAGTAGTGTGTCTCTAAGCAAAAGTAAAAAGCAGAAGTGGGGGTGGAGGTTGTTTTTATATATATTTTAAGGGTTTTCACTCTCTTGGGGTAAAACCCCAATGAATACTGAATATGGAAAAGAATGCATGAAGGTAGCTGAGTGCCTGAAGCAAACATGTCAAAACTCAAGAATTTAGAACAAATAAGGAGTCATAGCTCTTATTAGAAACTCCCTTCCTTAACAGCTCACAAGAAAGAAATGGCTGGAAGGGCGGCATTCGAGTCGGTAGCTGTCCTGCTACCAGTAAGAGAGAATAAAAAATTAAATTAAAAAAAAAAAAAAAAGAGAATAAAATACCAAAAGAGAGAATAAAAAAAAAGCCTGGCTTCCATCTCATCGTTGGGAGAGTGGGACAAGACCTGTAAAGACACAGCAAGCTTCTGCCTCTCCAGTAGATAGGAAGTTACGGTCTGCAAGAGAGAATTCTACTGTAGACTATGTTTACAAAACTCATCACGGAAGGAATTTTTTATTTATCCCATAGCAAATCCAAACAATTGTCTGAAATAAAATTCAAGCCTCGTGCAATATCTTTTGGCAGCAGAACCAAAGTTTTGTAAATAACACAATTCACGCCATAAATATAAAGGTCTATACAGCCAGCAGCCCTTCAGGACTAAACACCATCACTAATATCAAAATATCCCAAGTATGAACTCTTGGACTATGCAGTGAAAATTACTCATCATCATGACATTTATTTCAGCCTCTTCAAACACTACACAAAATAGACGTGTAGGGGAAATAATTCTTTCCTTGTCAATGCTAAGCTAATTCTCCAGGGAAATCTTAAATAAGAATCAACGTTACAGAACTATTATAGAACTTTGAAAACTTAGAAGAATAAGATACAGGTATAAACAGACTGAAGGTAACATTAAGACAGCAGAAAAAGATAGCATCAGATGTTCAGCGCAAATACAGGACAGTATCAAAGAGACTATTAGAGCAGTGAAAAACAAACAAAATTAAAGGTTACAAAAATATGCTTCAAATATTGGAAGCTGTACCCAAGTAAGGAAACCAAGACAAAGCATAAGCTCTGGAAAATTAGAGCTAACACCATAATAAAGTGAAAAAGGAAACCCTCAAGTTGTTAAAGAGTAATTTGCTAAAGATCTGAAAACTAGCGTGAATTTTTTAGTTTGTTTTGTTGGTTTTTGTTGGTTTTTGGTTTTTTGTTTTTTTTTTTTAACACGCTACAATAAGTAGGACTGTGTAGAACTGATGACACTGACTTATGCTCTGAGTGAAAGTGAAAGTTCCAGGAAAACAAAGGATTAGCAACAAAGTCCAATTAATTATTTGTATCAATTTTCACTACAGGTGAACTTACAGAAGGACGCCCTTTGTGACACAGGAATTAAAGAACCTACCTCAAAGTGCCAGTGAAGGAGATTTGAGAGGCAAATCATAATCATGCAAGTGTGATAAAGGAACTCCAACGTGACTTTGCTGAACTACGACATGCAAGTCCAGTCAGCAATCTGTTGCTTAAACTAAGCTCTGCGTCAGAGAAATTTCCAATGTCATACTGTTCCAAGGATTTTAAGGCAATAAAGTAAATCTTAGACCATTAACCCTGGCCTCCATACTAAGTAAATTAATTTTTAAAAGAAGTGTGTAAGCTTTTAAAAACTTAAAACACTCAAAATAATAAATGGATTTAAAGATTATTAAATTATATACTGTAATGTCCTACGGAAATTTTTGGCTGAGAAATACCAGTCATAAGCCACAGATTCCTGGAACTGGGAAAGATTATCCCACATTACCCAATTTCTTCTTACTTTTACAAACTATCTACCACCATATAACAAGTTTACACTAAATGTTTAGTGGGCTGGGGAGGGAAGTACAGGGTGAGTTACTGGGGAAAAATCCACCTTGAGTGGATTTTGAGTCCTCTCAGTCTAGTTAAGTAGATGTTAGTTACCATTCATGCCACAGAAGGTGGAGAATTCCATCTTCAACATTTCACACAACGTATAGGGACATCAGTGGCTTCGCAGTCTTTTTAGAGGTTTTGGGTCAATTTGCTTTTAATAGCTCCTCTTCATAGTTTGGGTCAAACACATCTAAAATAAGTCAGTTTCTGTTTGGGTGTTTTGGTTTTGTTGGGTTTTTTTATCTATTGAGATGGCATGGTATCATCACACATTAACAGACACGAAATTAAACCGTCATCTTTAAACCGTTTCTTCATCGGGAAGAAACTTTTCACTCTGAGGGTGGTGAGGCACTGGCCCAGGTTGCCCAGGGAAGCTGTGGATGCCCCATCCCTGGAGGTGTTCAAGGCCAGGTTGGATGGGGCTCCAAGCAATCTGGTCTAGTGGGAGGTGTCCTTGCCCATGGCAAGGGGGTTGGAACTAGATGGTCTTTAAGGTCCTTTCCAACCCAAACCATTCTATGATGCTGTGATTCTATGATCTAGTTTTACTCCACATATTCATGGACATGGACACGCAATATACAGGCATTTAGGAAAACTACATTAATTAGTGCGGAGTTTCTAATTTCTGCAAAACTCACACAACCAACTCTTTATGGATTCTTCTGGAAGACACAGCATACAAATACACTATTGTACCTCAAAAATCTCAACTCCCATATATCCACGTTCCTGTGTCCCCCATCACACTCCTACGATATCTCATCATACACCCCACCCGAACTACCCACGGCTTCTGCACCCAGCCCTCAACCACAGTGGGCAGCGCAATGGTTTTGGCTGGCCCCGAGCTCGTCTGTGCCAGCTGGCACAGGAAACGGAGCAGGTAACTGCTGAGCTCATGCATCTGCCTTTCTTCACCGGGACATAAATTAGGATATCTCTCCTCTGTCCAGCTACCAATCTGCAGGAATATATTTAACTTTTCCCCATATAGCTGGCTGAAATTAGTCAAAATTTACCTAGGGGAGAGGGGGGAAACAGTTAAAGTGATCATATAAATTTAATTTCCCTAGGAAATAAAATATAACATTATTCAGAAAAATAGAGCAGACACCACAAACACAACATTTATCTTTTCTGAACGGAATGATATACAAATTATTGCATCATGTTAAAAGTCCAAATCAAATGAAGATGAATTAAAGCTGTACTGGACTGTATATAGACTCTAGGATAAAGAACGAAAGTTCTTGAAAGGGTTTTACTCTTCTTTCCATCTGTCATTTCAACCGCTAATGGAAAAGAAGTAAGCCTGGGTCAAAAAACAGTTTCAAAGTCTAAGTGAAAGAATACTAAAAATCACGATGTGCAAACATTTTCCATTTCACTGATCTTCCTTATTTGTCCATGATGTTTCCTTTAGAACAACCTACCATAAATTTCACGTTGAAGATTCTCTTTTACAAGTAATGCAAAAATCTACACATCAGAAGGTTGTGCATGCAAAAACCAGAATTACAAGAAAGTTATTTGCATTTGGATGATTTATAATCTGAAGGTCTGAAAATAACATGCAAAATTAAGTCAATACTCATTTCAAACACTAAAAAATAAGAATTCTTAATCTTTTCTTGAAAACTGAGTTAATTCAACAATGTCTTGAAGATTTATTGTACAAATTAATTTCTGCTATCCTCTATTGCAGAATTCGGGATCTAACACAAACAAAACTTAGTGACATGATGAATCATGCTGTATTTTAAAAACTTTACAATGACAGTTATGATTCCAAAAATAGTCACAAAACTGGGGCCATGGGAACATCAGGCAAGAGACAATTACACTGTAATCGAGAAATTTCTTTCAGAGGTATTGCAATTACTATTCCAATCTACTCTGAAATGACAGCCGACATTCTTCGGTAACATTTAACACAGTATTAAAAACCAGAGGCAGCTGCCATGCTCTAACGACAGCCCACTTCAGTGAATAATCTTATTGCAGTTCCATTTCTCGCTTAGTTCTAAAAGCAGTTTAAACAAGAAACGCTCGGGGGGGGTTGGCAAGTTCTCTGCATCCTGACTCAGCTCAGAGTCCCCATCAACTGAAATCACGGGGTGTTTTCACATCCACGCTTTTGTTTGCTTCTTTTCTGTTTTCTTTTAAACAGGCCTACACAACCTCCCTGCTCAAAAGGAGACGGCAGGAAGCGAAGCGAAGCATTGGCAATGACGAGAGGCAATGGCGTGCCAGATCACAACCCCCTTCTCCAAAATCCACTGACAAACACAAAGAGCACATGGCAAAACAACGATCCAGAGCAGCTTTGTTGGTGCTATTGTGTTTTCAGTAGCATTTCTTTGTAACAATTTAATTTTTATTAAATTCTCTAAAAACAAAGCTTTTGAGATTAACTTTAGGTGCTGAAGTCAGATGAGCCATCTTGCTGTTAAAAGGTCTTTTCACATATTCCAAGAACCGTCCTCATCTGACTTCTCCCAGTTTCAAACCTTTTCAATTATGCTAAATATTCCCAGCACATCTATAAATATTTGCGGATTTATGTTCTCACGTCTTCATGTGCCAAACTGTACATATTTAACATTTTGATCTCGAAAAATCAATTCTCTCAATCTGTATGTTACTTTTTGCTGCTCTTCCCTGAACCCACTGCAACATTATACAATTAGCAGAGGTTAAGGTTAGCAAGACGATTTAACCATTGGATGTAACCTCCCACATGTCAAGGGTTCCCACTCAGTAGAATCTATATTAAGCTCAGTGGTGTGTGCATAAATAAAAAATATATTCTAGAAAAGACATCCAGTCCTGAGAACATGAAAAAAATGGTTATTAAATCCATTGCTTGATAGATTTTCTAACAGTTAATCCGTTTAATTGATCAAAATGAGAGTTTTATTTGTAGTTGAATTTGCCTGGTTTCCATTTTGACAGGCTTTTATTATTACTATTTTTCATTAACAACACAGTGAATTTAATGCTAATTATTTTCTCCATGTAGAAACAACCACTCATTTTAGCCTTCCTTCAACTCTTCCTTGCTCTTCAAGAACCCAACCAGAAGAGTTCTTCTCCAGCTACCTGTCAGTAGGCAGTTGATTCTCATTCTGAATGTAGCAAATGTGAATATTTAATTTAAAAGTTCAGCTACATAAAACATTTAACTGTTTCAGAAAACATTACAGCACTTTTTTATTGCGTAACAAAAATGTTTGTTAGAACATGGCCAAAGGAACATGCTGTTTACTCTTTCCCTTGTACGATTTGCAAATATAGAACGAACCTGACTGCTGAAGAGGCTGTGTTGCAATTTATTGTAGTGAAAATGTAAGCAAACCTGGAAACCAGAATGGAAATTCTGAAAATTACGTCTGATTTCATGAAGACCTAAAGTTCTACCCACCAAACTGTGGATCTCCTGAGAACCCTCAACACAGTCAAGATTGTTGTTTTTCAGTCTCCAAACACTTCAGTGAAACCAAGCTGGGAAAACTGGACCCTAACACTAAACACAAAACAATGTAAGGTCTTAGACCAGGGAGCACGCTGCGGGCTTTACTATGAACTGATGTCTTCTTTAAAAAACTAAACATTTCACTAAATGATATACATTAATGGTACAAAGGAAAATTAACTTGATCCTACAGTTAGATGAATTGACACTTCAAATTTAACAGTGTCAGACCTGCTGCAGTTCCTTTTTTTTTTTCCCCTCTGACTCAATTACAAGAACAGAGTCTAAGCCTCTGCACTTGCCAAAACAGACCTGCAGCTGGTATCTCACCAGCTGTATGGTGCTTTTAGGATAGGAAGAAAACTCCGCTGCCTCAAAAAAAAATTTTAAATTACCTTTTTCATCCTCTTGAATTTTTAGAATTTACAGGTAAGAATATTCTTACCTATCTGGCTTCTGAACTTTGCCCATAAGTGCAGGCATTATCCCTGGTGCACCGTGGACTGACTTCATCTACCAATTCAGAAGGTCTCGCCACCTTTCTAATAAGCAAGACCAAGATTTTCCAACCTTTGCAGTTGGCTCTTATTTAAGACACTTTCGTACTGATGGCATGACAGCAAGGGACACAAAGAGACCAACAGGCACCTCACAGCGTGGAGAACACTCCTTACTTGAATTCTTACAAACCTGTGGAGTGAAGCAGTATTTTTTATGGCATTTTATCAAAGAGCAGAGAGCATGAAAAAGGCAGTAAGGAAGGACATTCAGTGCCCACCAAAACTGGCAGATAATGCCTTTGAGAGAACCAACATATATAAAGAAGATAGTTCAAGACAATCTTGTTAGCACAAGCTTCAACAGCAGACTTTCTTGCAACTAACAGTATGTCAAAATGAAGAGGTATGTCACATGAAACTGTCCAGAACGTTTCCCTTACGCTGCACCGTTAGCATCAGATCTCTGCTGGCAATCTAGGATCAGATCATCAGATCTCTGCTGGCAGCCTACAATCTGCTGGTAACTGAACTGTTTTGAGGCTTGGAATCACACTGGTAGTTTTGGGGCTAAGACATGATAAGGAATCAATTACCACAGAATCATAGAATCACAAAATAGTTTGGGTTGGAAAGGACCTTTAAAGGTCATCTAGTACTACCTCTCCTTCCATGAGCAGGGACATCTTCAACTAGATCAGGTTGCTCAGAGCCCCATCCAACCCAGACTTGAACACTTGCAGGGATGGGGCAGCTACCACCTCTCTGGGCAACCTGGGCCAGTGTTTCATCACCCTCACAGTAAAGAATTCCTTCCTTCTATCTACTCTGAATCTCCCCTCTTTTCATTTAAAACCATTACCCCTTGTCCTTGTCCACATATCTCTTATAAGCCCCCTTTAAGTACTGAAAAGTCACAATAAGGTCTCCCCAGAACCTTCTCCATGCTGAACAACCCCAACTCTTTCAGCCTGTCCCCAGAGCAGAGGTGTTCCAGCCCTCTGATCATCTTTGTGGCCTGCTCTGGACCCAGTCCAACAGGTCCATGTTCTTCTTATGTTGGAGGCCCCAGAGCTGGAGACAGCACTGCAGGTGGGATCTCACCAGAGCAGGGTAGAGGGGCAGAATCACCTCCCTCGACCTGCTGGCCACACTGCTTTTGATGCAGCCAAGGATATGGTCGGCTTTCTGAGCTGTGAGCACACATTGCTGGCTCATGTCCAGCTTTTCATCCACCAGTACTGCCAAGTCCTTCTTTTCAGGGCTGCTCTCAATCCCTTCATCCCCCAGCCTGTATTGATACCGGAGGTTGCCCTGAACCAGGTGCAGGACCTTGCACTTGGCCTTGTTGAACCTCATGAGGTTCACAGAGGCCCACTTCTCAAGCTTGTCCAGGTCCCTCTGGATGGCATCCCGTCCCTCAGGCGTGTCAACCAGAGCACTCAGCTTGGTGTCATCTGCAAACTTGCTGAAGATGCACCCAGTCCTACTGTCTGTCACTGATGAAGATACTAAACAGTACCGGTCCCAATACAGACCCCCGAAGGACATGACATGTCATCGATCTCCATCTGGACATTGAGCCGTTGACCACTATCCTCTGGATGCAACCATCCAACCAACTCCTCATCCACCAAACAGTCCACCCATCAAATCCATATCTCGCCAATTCAGAGAGAAGGATCTCCTGGGGGACCATGTCAAAGGCCTTACAAAAGACCAGACAGATGACATCTGTAGCTCTTCCCTTGTCCACTGATGTAGTTACTACATCGTAGAAGGACACTAGGTTGGTTAGACAGCATGCTGGCTCTCTCACCTGTCTCACCTCCCTGTCCTCCATATGCCTTAGCATAGCTTCAGGGAGGATCCGTTCATGATATTCCCAGGCACAGAGGTGAGGCTGACAGGTCGGTAGTTCCGAAGGTCCTCCTTTCTACCCTTTTTAAAGGTGGGTGCACTGTTTCCCATTTTCAAGTCACCAGGGACTTCACCTGACCGCTATGACTTTTCAAATATCGAGTGGCTTGGCAACTACATCAGCCAATTCCCTCAGGATTCTGGGATGCATCTCATCCGGTCTCATAGTCTTCTGTATGTTCAGGTTCCTGAGGTGGTCACGAACCTGATCTTCTCTTACAGAGGGAGGGACTTTGCTCTTCCAGTCCCTGTCTTGCAATCCATCCCCTCAAGAGGTGTGGGAAAAGAGATTGCCAGTGGAGACTGAGGCAAAATGGGGTTGAGTACCTTAGCCGCCTTCTCATCCATTGTAACTAGTTTGCTAGTTTGGCTCATCAGGGGTGTACGCTTTCTTTGACCTTCCTTTTCTGGCTGACATACCTGTAGAAGCCCTTCTTATTATTCTTTGTGTNGGCTGTCTATTACGTGGCTTAAGAAGTTATCCTCCATGCATCCCAGGAGTCTCCTGGATTGCCTACAGCTTGCCGTGCTACTTTTCCAGCAGATGTTGGGGTGGCTGAAGTCCCCCGGCAGGACGAGAACCTGCAAGCGCGATGTCTCCTGTAGCTGGAGTAAGAAGGCTTCATCAATAGGCTCCCCTTGGCCTGTAGTAGACACCAACCACAAGGTTCCCTTTGTTGCCTCAGTCTCTAATTCTTACCCATAAGCTTTCAACCTGCTCATGGCTATTCTTCAGAGACAGCTCTTCACACTCGATCCATTTCTTGACGTAGAGGGCAACGCCTCCGCCACTCCTTCCTCACCTGTCCTTTCTGAACAGCCTGCAGCCATCGACAGCCACACTCCAGTCATGGGATTCGTCCCACCAAGTTTCATCAACGGCAACAAGGTATGCTCGATTACAGAAGGCAATGAATACAATTTTACTATAAATATTTATCTGCATTTTATGGTAAATAAACAGTCAAGCAAATAAATCCCCAAAGCCCTTTAAGAGTTCAGTGATCTGTAGGTCAGACTGGGAAAACTTTTAACATTAACTCATTATCTCTTATACCCTATATCTGGGCTGCTTTGAACACCTATGTTCTTGATTATGCATCACAGGACAATCATCTCTGGACAAGCACAAACAAGCAGAATCAAGGATTACAGATAACATGATCAGACACAAAGTTTCTCAGCACAAGGCGATTCTGCCAATCTTTTCGGATGCAAGCAGCTGTGTGAGCACAGGTTGATACACGCAGTGAAAAACCTCGGAGCAGATTATGTCCGTTTACTGACAGAACATCATCTCTTCCGACAGGAGAGCTGCTATCTGAATCAGAATTAGGCAACAGATTAGGCACTGCAGCATGTTAAGGGCTGCATCAAGCTAACCATGGATGCCTCTGCAGACCGGCACGGATAAAGGTTAAAAGGACCTCTTGTCAGGACTAAACACTTCTTAAGATATACTGAAGATGCAGTTAATGAAACTTCTCCCTATAAAGCAGAAACCTGTGCACAAGTGGAAGACATAATTTTGGCTAGATATTTAGAAAAACAAAAGACAAACCAAAATCCCCAGCTGTTTCAGTGATATTTCCCATGCATATCTGCTCAAGCAGCTAAATAAAAGAAATACCAATTGAGTTTGGAAGACTTTTACATAAACCATAATCTTTATGTTACAATTGGAGGGGGGAAAAAAATTATTTCATTAACGCTTTTCCTGGTTTTTCCGTAAAGGTCTAAGGGAAGAATCAATGTTCAAATTTTTTTTATTTTGCTTTGACTTTTTAAGCCTAGCAGCTAGTAAGCTATTGTTTCTTACTTTTGTTGAGGTAAAATGTAAAATAAAAACAACAAAACCATAAAAGAAACAAGAAAAATTGAATCCAGAAAATGAAAGCAATGATAACTTTCATTCTGAAATGACAGCTGAGACGGTAAATTATAAAATACAGTTTCTCATAATGACTAAAGAAAAATAGCTCAGCGCCTCAGAATTTAAGCAATGAAATCTCAGCTGTAAATCAAAAGGAAATCAGTTCAAAATTTTAACAGAGCAAGGAAAAGTACAAAATTTGACTTATAATTTGCTGTCATTGATTCTCAGATGCTGGCAGAGATGATTAACAGTCAAAAAACAAACTTCATTTCATGTAATGATAAATACTTAGCCTTAGTAGATTGGAAGATGACATATTTCTGCTATTTTTCACTCTAAAATATAATATCGAATGACACATGACTTCTTCTGATAGAGCATCAACATAGGGAAGCACAGGAGTAAAGGAATGGTGTTACCGATCCCTAAAGCTAACATCATGGAATAAACAGCAGGAGATAATACGTACTTAAAACCAAACTGCATTCGTGACTTGGCAGACAATATATACCTAATGTAACTAGAAAAAAGATTTGAATAGCCTTTTGACAGGTCTTGCAATAAAACATTTCTGAAAGAAATTTAAATATTACAGTATTTTCTCTCAACTCAGTAAAGCTTTTAGGCACCCTAATTAAGAGCAGTCACATCTTTAACTGCATCTCCAATCAGCACATCACTTAAAATAAAGTTTCCACTGACTTAAATGCTGATCGGTGTGATGAACAGGCAATGAAGCGAATGTATACAACATGAGCTGAAGCACTTGGCTGAACTGGAGCCACTATATATAGCAGCTGCTGCCATAAGACTTGTGAAACTGTACACAGCTGAACAACGCAGAAACTCTACCTTTGAATTAGCACCTCAATCTATTTTTAAAGATTTCAGGATTAAATACTTTCCTCACATAGTAAATTCCTGACAATAGATTGACGAGGCAGGGGTAGGATAACCTTGTCTTACACGAAACGCAGCTGGGGAAACCTAACACAAAAACCCAGCTTACCAACAAGAGAGTCTCAAATCACAGAATGGTTTAGCTTGGAAGGGACCTTAAGGATCATCTAGTTCCAACCCCCCTGCCATGGGCAAGGACACCTCCCACTAGACCTGGTTGCTCAAAGCCCCATCCAACCTGCCCTTGAACACTTCCAGGGATGGGGCAGCCACAGTTTCTCTGGGCAACCTGGGCCAGTGTCTCACCACCCTCACAGTCAAGAATTTCTTCCTAATATCTCATCTAAATCTCCCGTCTTCCAGTTGGAAGCCATTATCCCTCGTCCTATCACTACATGCCCTTGTAAAAAGTCCCTCTCCAGCTTTCCTCTAGGTCCCTTCAGATACTGGAAGGGGCTATAAGGTCTCCCCGGAGCCTTCTCTTCTCCAGACTGAACAACCCCACCTCTCTCAGCCTGTCCTCATAGCAGAGGTGCTCCAGCCCTCTGATCGTCCTCTGTCCCTCCTCTGGACCTGCTCCAAGAGGTCCACGTCTATGTTGGGGGATGCTGAATAAAAGCATCATGTTGTATTTGAAGCCTTTATGGAAGGTTTTCGGCTTCACACCCAAGCTGCACTGTGACTCGAGCAAAGTAATTGCAGTGAATCAAAGAGCAGTCGTGCTGGTCATTTAGAAGTACACATAGACAGAGTACGAAGGACTTTTTTGACAGTGAATGAAGAGGATCACACATGCAAATAATAAATGCAAACTGAGTATTTTAACCTCTGTAATGAATCTTCTTGAAAACTATTTAAAGTAGATGCTGTGGTACTTCCAGGTTGATAAAGAGAGATCACTTATTGAACCTTGAAAACCTTACAAAGGCCTAAGAATGTGCCATTGCAGGGATGAAACTCTGAATATCATCAATAAGATTCCAGGGATTTTGCAAACAGCTGTTCTGGATACTGCGTTCTGACTTCGCAGGTAGCATTAGATTTACTTTACTAGAGCAGCTCCTAAAGAACAAAGTGATGGCTATTATGCTACACTTTCAAGCAGCAAAATGCTTGACAAACCTGCTTACCGATAAAGCCACACAGTTTTAGGTCTCTTATAAAAGAGCTGGACACAATCTACTTATTAAAAAAACTCAGTTTGAGACAATCTTGTTTGTCTAATTTTTAAACAATTTTTACAAAAACTATTTCAGTGTTTCATTATCTTCACCTAACCTAAAATTCCCTTGCTATATGCAAAGGTCATTATTTACTGTATTATCTGCTGTGAAAAACAGATACCTAACCTCTTGGCAGTGCCATTTATGTAATTAAAAACTTAAGTCCTCTGTCAGTCCTCTCTTTGGCTTCAGCAAGACCAAGAGTTTCTTTAAACTTATGCTTTAGCATAAGTCACATTTTATCTCTCTTCTTGCTCAAGACTTTCTCCAACTCATCCACTTTTCTTCATGTTTCTCCAAGTTCAAGCCCCAAACTTTTCTTGAGGCTTTACTTCTTTTATTCACAGGAACAAAGGAACACTTCGTGTTTTGCAAGCTATGGTGCTGTCCATCCATCCTTTGACATTTTTGCAATGGCATGATACTGGTGAGTCATTTCTTTCCTGTGAAAATGAAATATGCTCCCAGTATCTCCTAGACTTAGATTCCTTTCTTGCCTGTCTTTGGGTTTTATTTCTGAAGCCTGTCATGAAAAAGGTCCAAGGACCAGTAGGAATCTCTTGGATCAATTAAGTTCACGCTCAACTATTATTATTATTACATAATTGTACTGAAGTAATTTCAGACTTTAAACCAAACAAAATGCTTTCTCCCACTATGCACACTGGCTTTCTTTTCAATAATCCTGCTGCTTTGGTAGTTGGTAGCTGATTATTACAAAGGGATTTTTCATAAAAGCATATTCCTGTCCAATTTGTAACAATTTTTGCTTGCATTAACTTCATCCTTCATCTAAACCAGTATTTCCTCCTCCTTGATATTTGTATCTTAGCAGTACGCATGCACTGAAACAAAGTCCATTCTCAATCTTCTTTCTTCCCAACAAACCCAAGCTCGTTTACCCATCTTTTGAATGCCAGCTATTCAAAGGCCATCTCTGGAACTGCCAGAGTTTGAATACATCCCAAATATTTAAATGTTGTAGAGTATTTAACTACTAGTATAGGTGAACTCACATTAACAAAAAATTGTTGAGAAAGGATTGGTAAAATCATTAACTCACAGAATTCATTTTTGCAAAAGCTGCTGTGCTTAAGCAGTATGTAAATCAATAGGAAATTAATAAAAACATCCAGAATAGGAACTGTGTATTTAGCAGCAAATAAAGACAATTTTATCAAAACAAATGATTATTAAAACTGATTGTACTCAGTTGCTGATGAACTTTAGGCAATCAGATTTTAGTAATTATGGCATTTGACCACCATTAGGTGTTGCCATGATTTTTAAAACTCACTATGATATGTGAAACTACTCTGTGTCTTACAAGAGAAAGCAAGCACCGAAGGAGAGAATGATAATAATTTATTCCTCACATCCAAAGCCAATCATTTACACATGCATTTTCGGTAAGATTCTGTTAGACAAACACAAAACAATGTAATGCACAACACACCACAACAGCAAAGAGATACAGAAAGGAGTCATCATATTTTACAATAAACGAGATATGCTGTTCCTAGTAAAATAAACCATCGTGAAAAAGTGTTTGAGCCTCAGAAATTGCCCAATGTACGTGGATTGCTTTAATCATAGTCTGCACTTAAAGGAGGTTGAAGTCCTAAATGAGGAATTTTGAAAATTTGTTCACATAATTCTTTACCTCCATCATGCTGATGATATTGAGGGTTTCCAGCGTGGTCTTTAAGTTATAGCCAATATAAGAGAGAGAATGAGTCAAATACACAAGAGTCAAAACAAGGCTTACCTTGTTGCTGGGAGGGTGCTGACACGAGTAAAGAAAACAGATGGCTCTACTTCTACATGAAGGCCTAGGGAAAGGTTCCTGTAATAGCCTTCAACATGTCCTGGTCCACCAGAGTACTTAAAATTCAAAATGGCTTCCAGTGTCTAGAGAAAGAAAAGTAAATTACTTATTAGCTATGTTTCATTACTGTGCATTTCACAAGGTCAACTGAATTAGAGCACAGAAGTGATTTACCAACAAAGTTCCTATGCCCTCAAGAATTTGCCTTCCTAACCCATCCACTCTATTATCTCAAGAAAAAAAGCAATCTAACAAATAACTGCACCTTACGTGAACAGTTGCTTTTTTCCCCCAATCTTTTAAAAAACTATGGAGCACAGAACAAAGTCAGCTGGACTTCCCTTTATGTAACTCCTCTCCATACCAGATTTAACCCAGAAAAAACGAAGAGCTTATTTTTGCTTAAGAGAGTTTAGGGTTTATTAAATGATACGCTCTCTCATACTCTTGAAAAATATTCACCACGTCATTACCTTCCTAATCAAACAGAAAACCTTTAAAGTTTTTGAGTGTGGAGAGAGAAAGATTATAAAAACTAAAAGCATCTGGTCTCTTCACAAGTCTCCGTAAACATCTCCATTGACTAACAGATCAGAACAACACTGCTGACTAGATCTAGTGCGTGAGCCTTGTCTTTCTTTGATGTTCATTTTCTAGAACATGATCGGTTAGCAAATATTAAAAATGAAGATGACTCTTTAGCATTCGTCTTACGTGCTCCTTACTCTCAGTTGTACTGAGCCTTTAGTTCTCTGATGAAATTTTGGGCTCTATGTCTTTTTTCCTTAACGAACAGCATATGGGACGCTTCCCAGCATACCTGTCCCCATGTCAGCATGAGGGTTCAAGCTCAGAACAAACCTTTGATTCATCCGAAGAGACTACACACCACTTCTTCTTTCATTACATTCCTGAAATATAATTCACTGGAAGCTAGGCGAGAATTTGGGAAGTGTCACTGGATTTTTTTCTCAGCTCGTATTCTGGCCCCCAGGCAGCTGCCACATCTCAGGGCAAGGACAGAGGCAGCGACAGACCTTTACCCTAACATGGACATGACCACATCATGCTGAAGTCTATGTCTACAAGCACAGCCATTTCTTAAAAAGATTTAGAAACAATGCCTGTCTCCTCTTTGATTGGTTTTTAGCTCATTCTTTATTTAAAAAAAAAAAAAACAAAAACAAAAAAAAAACAAAAAAAACCAAACAACAACCACAAAACAGCCTCAAGTCAACAACTTATCCAGGAAACCAGTTATATTTATCAGATGGCATCAATCCACAGACTCTCCCTTTCAATTGAAGATTTACAAAACCTGTTAATTTTTTTCATAAACTCTAAGGAACAATCTAAGGATTGTCTAACTTACAAAAAAATATTTATACTTGATACTGTTCTGTTTCTAAGTCTGGCTGAAGGAACAGAAACATGGATACAATCAATTTCTTAAAATAACCACAATCCGGTGATTTAAAGAATACAAAAATCAAGAGTTTAATATTTTGCTGCATGCGCGCGCTTAGATTTTTTGTTTGTTTCCACTTTCAGTAAAGTGGGCTAACTCCAATTTCTAATCTAGTTTCCTTAAAATTCATGAGAGTCACCTTATAATACAAATAAAAACCTTCACTGGGCTCTCTGGACATACTCGCCTACTCTGTTTATGTCAATTCCTAATTTGTAGTTAATGAACTCAAGTTTATGTTATGTCAGGAAAGCTAATCAATATTAAATGCAGAAATAAAAAAGCGCAAACCCATTCAAACCATGCTTCATTGTAATTAACCAGCTGGACCATTTAATAAAAATCAGAGCTAACCTCCACAAGTATGCGGATCTGAGACTGCTTACATCGCAACGTGAGAATGGACTTCAATTTCAATTAGGTAATCTGTGAAAACTCTAGCTGTGTATGTTCTGTAGTATTACTGCAACCCTCAGTATCGTGCTTGGGAAAGCTACTGTGGTATGGATCCATGGTTTGTTCTACACAGGACCATGGCACAAGGCTGCTTTATTGAGCCCAGTCCCATATAATTACAGGTAAACATGGAATAAATGTGTCCTGGTTTGAGGTAAAACAGGACCAAATTTGTTCAGTAACTTTACTTTTTAGCTGGGCCTCTTCTAACTGCTGAAATTACCAGCACGTTGTGCAGAAACTGGTCACTCTCAGGGTGATAAGACCCATGTTTACAGTTGATGCCAAGGAATGGGATGCAGAGAGGCTCCTGCTTATCCTCATTGCTATAACAGCCAAGGGCAGCCAACTTTGTTACTTGCCCCGTTGGAGGGTGGGAAGCGGAAAAGTGTAGCGGGGTCACCCCTGCGGGGAGGAGCGGACAGGAGAGGTGACCCAAAACTGACCAACAGGGTATTCCATCCCATCTGCCTCATGCTCAGTATAAAAGCTGAGGGATCAAAGGGTCAGCCTCTTTCTTCAATGGCCGGTGTCTGAGGAGGACTCTGTCTCTGCGTCTGCCTTTGATCCCGATCCTGAATGCAGATCCTGAATCCAGTTCCCGTCTGTCACTGAGTCCAGTCTGGGACTTCCCCAGTGCCTGCTGGTGACGTGACTGTCATCCTGGGAGCTTGATATTGTTTTGTATATATATATGTATTTCCTTATTTTCATTATTTTATTATTAATATTTCATTAAAGTAGTTTAGTTCCTTCTAAACTCTTGAGTCTCTCTTTTTCTCTCTCTCTCTCTTGCCTCCCTTCGGGAGCGGAGCAAGAGAGAGCGAGCATCTGTCATTCCACCAGATTGGGCCAATCTGGCCCAAACCACAACAAAATGTTAGTTGAAAAGGTCACGGAGCATTATCGTTCCAGATGCAAAACCCTTCCTAACATCCAATTCCACATGAAAAATCTCCTGAAAAAGGCTAAAAAATATCATGTGCTGCTGATGAGCAGGAGAGTTTCAAGGCATCATCAGAATCTTGGTCCCTGTTCTGTCAAAGAAAACGTGCTGATGACCCCGCGTGTGTCCCACACCCTATGACAGAGAACAGGAAAAAGAAAACCTAATGGTCTTCTATTAATCTAGACAACAGGAGGACATCTCTTCTCACCCAAAGTAAGATCTAATTGGGGACGTTAAATACTGGGGACACAAGAGAGGTTGAGTATCTCAGAACCACAGAACACCCAAACCTATATTCCTTCCCTGGCCATGATAATTGGCAGGGTTCCTAGGAACGTACGCAGACGCACAAAGATAAAACATCAGGCAGACTTTTCCTCAGGAGTGTAGATGTATGTGTAGGGGGGAGCATGACTGAAGGAAATAATTTTTTTGGGAGCCTTCAGGTGATCAGAGATAGTTTTATTGCTTAGGATACATATAATATGAACAGAATGTAAGAAACCCACAAATTCAATCTCCTTTAAACCCCTCTACACACATGTACCTTGGAAAGGACTCCACATCCAATATGAAAGATTGATTTTCTACCTCGAGGATAGAAAAAAAAAAAAATCCTACACTTTCATAAACTTACAAAGCTCCAATTTAAAACAATTTATCACTCTCTCCCACAGCACCCGCAGAGAAGAACGGTCCAAATGCTACAGGTCCCGTCGCCCCCCCGATTTAAATAATGTTGTATACTTACTCCAGTGGCCTTGCCAAACCTACACAAATAACAGACTGCGCTGCAGATCCTATTCATCTTTACAAATACCAATAGAAATTTATTCGATTTCTCCCAACCGCATCACTGCAGACCAAAAAGGAAACGGCAGGGTGTCACTATGAATATAATTTTGCCTGCAGATGCTCCATAAAAAAGAAAAGGAAGGAAGGATGGAATACACCAGCTTCTGAGGGCAGGCAGCCCGGAAAAAAAGCCTGTTGTTAACTGCACACATCTGGAATTCAGAATATCTATAGACTAGGGGGAGGATTCTTGTTTTTAAGCAGCGTTGTATTCTGGAAACTCAGTAGTCAAAATGTCGATAAATTGTTTAACCTATATGATGACTTTGGCTTGATCAATTTTTTACTACTTCATTGGTCCTTTCTTCTGTTGATGAAGAAAAGGAAATGAAAGTGTTCCTGCGCTTAAGTCCCAGGTGACAAGACTCTCAACCAACAGCACCAGACATTAATACCACCAACTATATTGACAAGAAATATTTTACAGATAAACTATAAAAAAATTACCATTTTCATTTCTCTCACACATTTTGTCCTCAAACATATTTTCTGCATAGAACAGGTACCAGTTGGCTTTTTTTTTTAAAAAAAAAAAAAAAAAAAATCACTCTCCAGTCTGCTCATAGAGATCCTTCCCATATTCACTTTCATAACAGAATTAAAAGCAACATTAGAAAAGCACTGCTCTTTCAATAACATTATGCCACTAATGACAAGCAAAACATTGGACGTTAAAGTTTCCTAACTGAACGACAACAGTCAGCACCCTTCTGCCAATCCCTCAGCAGTGACTGTCTGAACAGTAACACCTTTCATAGACTGATTTTTAATCGCCAATTCCAACAACTACAATCTGCAACTCCGATCGATTATTTCTACTTACTTACTACTCCAGAATTTCCTACTGAGAAGTAGAGAGTAAAATCTAAAGTGAATTTCCACATAATTCTACAAATATCGTTTCTTACGCAGAAGCTAGAACATCACGGATTGAGAAGAGATCTCCCCAAAACACCTAACGACACAAGAAACATAAATGAAGGGGCAAAGAGCAGCGATGAAGAGGATTCCCTGTGCTGGGAAGATAACTATGGAGCTCAATCCACTCTGTATGCTTGTTTTCAAGTAAGAGGTAGACTGAGTATCAAAATCAAGAAGCTTTACCCCAAAAACAGTGTTCAAAGTTATATGTAGCAGAAGAACACTCTTTTAGCTCAAAAAATACATTTACACCAAGTGTATGTTAAGGTAACTGTAACTCAAGGATGTAAGAATCTACCTGCAGAAATGCAATCATTATATCCTGTACGCAAAGGAAAATAAACATTCTATAGAAGAACACAAAATATTAGCTTCATTTAATAAGAGTAACTCTCATAATCTGACTGGTTTTAAGACAAAATCCTCAAGATATGAGAAACATTAAAAGAGTCATTTTCTTTAAAAGAACAGGAATAATTATTGAACAGCAACATTAGATATAATCAACAAAGAAACTACTAACAATAAGAACAATATACACAGTAGGTGAATTAGTAGTCAGGAAACTAATTTCTAGTGATATACTGTTAATGAATAAACAATCAATAAAATGTTCATGTACTTTCCTCCTCACTGCTGCAAAATACTTCTATGCATATAGATTTTCGGGTTTGTAAAATTTACAAAGTTGGAAACAGTTCAGGTCAGAAGGTCCCGGGTTTAATTCTTACATCATCTATTTCACTTAGTAGAATGTTTCTTTATTCTTTATTTCTTTATTCCTAAGCAATTTTATTCGCAATAGCAATAACTCTGATTTTATCCCTGTGTGTACCTTGCTACTAGGAGAACCAGAAGATTCTGGTTTATAATAGTTCTTCTTACAGGATCGCATCACCACACATACTGCATTTGCTGTTTCAGATAGCAAAGCCAGATTTTTGCCCTCAATTTTTTCTCAAACTGGAACGTTAATTTCTGAAATATTTATTACCAGTGTTTTCCAGAATTAAATTAAGAATTCATACTTTGTAACAAAGGCTCACATACACTGCATTTTCAGGTCTTTCCTAAATTCCCTTAGTATAGTAAAAATGACACGGAGTAGATCTCAACATTTAATATGAGACGAAATGCCAGTACTTAGCTACAGGCAGTTTGTTCCTGAGACTCTGCAGATACTGACTGCAATAACTGTGAAGAAATACCAGAACGTATCATTGTAGGCTCCTCATTAAGATACAGAAGATCATGCTAAAAATACATAAATTCAGAATATAATCTTTCCATTTTAGTTTCTGAACTGCTTATAGAAAACAATTCTTACTAACGAGCATAATTTCTCATGGGATTAGGGCTTGAAATTCGAAAAAGAACTTATTCTAGGTGTGCAATCTTCAAATACACCTTCCTTTTTTAAAAAAAAAAAAAAATCAAATTTCTTGGCCAGCAGTAAACATGTTTTCTTCCCAAATCCTATCATGCTCCTGATCTCCTGCTTCTCACACAAATTAGCACTAGCAGGACGTGCTCCATGCATTCAGGAGTGCTTAGCCATTCTTTCTCACTTGTAGTCCCTTTTCTCCTTGGATGCCTTTTGTTTTCAGGTTTTGGGTTTGTTTTTTTTTCCCTTAAACAGTCTATAAACCCCATTGTTGTTAAATTCTCTGTCTGCCTCTCTCCTTCTTTGCTCTCCTTCTCTGACCATTCCGTTCCCATATTCAACTCTGATGGGCAATCAGTGATATTCATCAGTAATAAAGAGAAATAAAAAAAAGTACTAGTTCATCAGTTCCATCTCGCAAAAGGCATCAGAGAACATCTCTCTACAAACTTAATTTCTCAATTTCTTCTATTGGATGCCATTCTTAAATTCTTTTAAGAGCTTTGAGGGGTGTGTACATAAATCAGCGATCAGGACTTTCAGCTGCCTAACTGTAACTAATTAAATTATCTGGCAGCAACAAAGAGAAAACAAGTTTCTCAAATTAACCACACTCTTTTCAACAGCAGCAGGTAACCTTGGCAGTAAATACGCCAGTAACAGCAAAGAGATGGCCAGCTGAAAGCGTGCTCGGAGTGCCAACGCTGCTGACACAGACGGCGTTCCCCAGCCTTGGCTCCATGGGTGCAGCGATGCAGCGCTGGTGGCATCTCCTGGCCTCTGCCCTTCCACAGCTTCCTCGCCACTCTGGGCTGTGGGGCTGAGCTCTCCTCAGGGCTGTGGTACTCACAGAGCCCCACAGGGCCTCCGGGATCCTTCAGGCTGCAGACCACATTTCCAAATGGTGCATTCAAGCCCTCTTCTGCTCCTTGCTGCCTCAGACCAGTCCTACTGCTCATCTTAATTCATGGTGAGAAGCATGGTTTATCCCCATCCATACAGCACATGGTTATCCCAGAGCTGAGTAGGGGCTTTTTGCCCTAGTCAGACCAAATTTTTTATCCTTCGTTCTATATATGACTCTATAAGACAAGAGAAAATGGCCTCAAGTTGCGCCAGGAGAGGTATAGATTGGATCTTAGGAAAAATTTCTTCACCAAAAGGGTTATCAAGCATTGGAACAGGCTGCCCAGGGAAGCAGTGGAATCGCCATCCCTGGAGGTATTTAAAAGACGGGTAGATGTGGTGCTGAGGGACATGGTTTAGTGGTGGACTTGGCAGTGTTCAGTTAACGACTGGACTCGATGATCTTAAAGGTCTCTTCCAACCAAAACGATTTTATGATTCTATACCTCAATTTCCCATCTTTACTATCAAAATAACCTGGCCTAAGCATTACTGGACCAAACCCAAAAAGGTCCAGAGTCTTGTAGACTGCAAGTTTTTGAATCCAAGCACGTGGGATATGTTGCTCCAGCAACCCAGTTCATGCAGAAATGCAGTACATTGAACGCAGTTGAATCTTTTTTCAGGGAAAGAGCAGACTGTGAGCATTGGGAGGGAAATGGAGATACATACATAGCTGCAATCAAGGCAGATGGGACTCAAATACATCAAGCTTCCAGTCTTTGGACCAATTTGTGAATGCAAAGACTGTGTCTATGTTTAGAGTTGTTCTCATGAAAAAATTCAGTCCTGGCATTCAGTCAAATGCACGCATCTCTGCCTATGGATTCATTTGGCTATCAAAATTAATTTAAATTAGCACTTTCTTGAGTTTGAATTAACAATAGTCTGACAAAAGACAAATATTTGTGATTTTTGNACAAAGGATAAAGTCTTTATAAAAATCAGGCTTAAAGGATAAAGTCTGTGTAAAAAAAATAAGACTTAACAGCAGTGTTGGGAGAAGCAACAGGTGTCCTTATGTACATAACATGAATATCCTCCTGCCCACTTGTTCTCGGGAGGACAAAAAAAAAACAAAACACAAAACAACACACCCCCACACCACTAAAGAGGAAAAGCAGAGAAACTGCTGACTAGTTAGAGATTCTATAATTCTTCTTGGGAGGACAAAGATCTCCAATCTGATAGAAAAAAACCCTCCGACTAAACGTCACTGGCATCGTGCTTCTATTACTCCCTGTTGATGAGAGCTAAGCAAGTAACAGCATTACCAAAATCTAAATGCTCTTGCAAAATACTTTATGGTTTCTGAGATATGCACGCTTCTTAGCATTGACTCTTCGGACCGGTCTCTTACTGCAAAACTCAGACCACAGGGACTTGGATGCTGGTGTCTTCAAAGCTGCTTCCATGCAGGAATTCACATCATTCCCTCACATACTTAGACCTTCCTTTACCTGCAATACTGGCATTGAAAGGACATTTGGGAGAAGTGGAGTATGTCATTTGTGATAAGGAGAACACCAAGCCTTTACCTCACAAGGCTTATTTCAAGCTGAGTATTATTCCAAAACTGAAAATAAATTAGTCCTCCCTGATGTCTTTAGTATCTGGCACAAACCTTAGGCTACCCAAGAAAGGTCCGCAAATAAGAAATGAAGATCAGAAGTGGAATAGATGAAGAACCGTATATGAAATTTTTTACCTGTAGAAATCACCATATCATGGTTCATAAAAAGTAAATTATATCATAAATTGAATTTTTACATGAAACTATTGATGGAATGAGTGCGCAGTGATATGGAACTTTGCAGAAAGAGATCTATTCATTGCTCTCTCTCTCACTGGAGAATATTAGTCTTTTCACTTATGGCTAACCTGTCTGATTTTCTGATACACAAAACATACTTCAGGTTTTCTGTGTTTTTATAAATGACACAGCAACTCTCTTTTTTCTTTTTTTAGCTAAAAAATAAATTTTGTATTTTTAAGGAGAAATTAAACAGCCGAGAAAGGACAGAAAGTACCTATATATTTCTCTGAATGAAAAACATGAAGCAAATATACATCTACTGGAATACTTAACTGATTCAAGGTAGAATTCCCAATTTCCCCCAGATAGAAAAAGGAGACTCTCCCAGTAGATACTGTTCCTTAAAGCATCACATAGTAGAGTCATTGATAGCAAGAGCCCTGATACATGCATTATAAAAAGGATACGCATATGTAATCATCTTGTAGTGCATATGTAATCATCCTCTAAGATGGAACTGCAGCAAGCATTCTCCATACTAATTTTTCTCCTCTGTATTCCATTAAAAAATATACATGGCATCTACAAAAGCTGTAATAAAATTCTTAATAACTGATTAAGCAATGAAATAAATTGTGCCACCGCAGCAATTTTTATGTACAAATGCAAAGCCCACACTGTTATGCCTGTTAAACTACTTTATCAGTCCAAAGCAAAATTAAATGTAATTTTTAGCACCTGCGTTAATCAGGTGAATTTATACAACCAGTCTATCGAACAAGGTACTTGTGTTCAGGCTCTAGTGCAGTTTTACTCAAGTACACCTACTGCATCCACATTGACTTTCAGCAGCAATTTTTGCCGTACACCAATGTTTATCTAGCTCATCCATCTACATTTATGTCAAGTTAAGCCCCTGAACAATGAAACTGCTGCATCCCTTTGTAAAAATAGCACAATGGCAATGACAAGTAGCTGAAGCTAAATATAGCTCCTGCAGGCATATGCCGGGAATTAAATGGTACATTTTACCCTTCCCCAATCCTAAATCAGTAAGCTTCAACAAGGAATCTCTAGTGAATACACACAGGAGCTCAATAAATCCCCCTTAAGCTTACAAGGCATATTCTGAATCTGTGCTAGCTAAAAATAGCCATGTTTATAATGAGAATGGAGATGTGAGCAGAATAATATTAAGTTTAAAGGCAGGCATGCTAGAGTCATTCCGCATTAACGAACAGGGTGAATCAAAGGTCATTCTAACAAACAGATATACAGACTGACAGATAAAATACAATATACAGCAATCTTTTACTGAAGAGCATTCATTTCGCAGTAAACTCTGCACTTTCTAATTGGCTACTGCAGCCACACATTCACAAGCTATTTTGTGTGCATTTTTTAGCCAGAACACAAATTGTTACTTCCAAAAGACAGGAGAAATATAGGAGAATACAGAATTATTCCTCTGGACAGTATTTTCTCCTAGAGTTCAATTCCCCTCTGGAAATATTCGGGAAATAAAATACATAATTCTTCTTGTAATATTAACCACAGAATTCTGTTTTCTTTAATTAAAGGCAAATTGCATCCAGGCCTCCAGGGCAGTACTATTGCAGCCGAACGCCCGAGTGGCTGATGCATGTTCTTAACTGCCTCAAAGGTTTTACCTCCATCAACTCAGATACAAGCCCTGCTGACCGCAGCTATCACAGAATCTCATTCTTGGTCGAGAGACAGATGAGAGATTAAAAATAATTTAAAAACAAGTAACTTTTATGCGGAACATTCCCATCGAGAGTTTTCTGTCTGCAGACACTAAAATGCAAAACCTCTTAGAAAAATGCATGCTAGGAAGGTAGGCAGCCCTGCTTTCTGTTCTTGGGAGGACCTGAAGGAATGGAGGGGTAAGTCATTACACATGTTCTTCCTCAATAACTTCGCCGACTCCGAAATCCTGCCCCGATTCTGACGTAGGAAAGTACAAATGGAGAGTAAATGCAGGGATAGAAGTTGATGAACAAATCACACACGCACTCCCTTCAGAGGGGAAGTTTCTCTATGTGGAGACTAACAACTCAGACTGGTTCTCCCATCAACGACTATGTAACATGCCGGCTGCTGTAAAGAAGCATCACTGGATGTATTTCCTCACTGAAAACTGTTCATTACATGTTGTAGGCAGGGTCCCCAAGAGCAAAGGCATAAGATGTTGGCAGATATCTCCTCACTGAAAGAACACACCTGTGGGAAGTGGATAAAAACCAACTCTTGCACGTAACAGTGCAAAGAACATGTGTCCAGCATAAACACCCCACACGTCATGAAATCATAACTGAAATAACAAGATGGTATAAAAATGGTCACAACCCCAGAAAGAACATCAGGAAAAAGAACAAAAACAAGTGCTGCAACAAGCGACTCCCCAGTTAAGAATGACACAGCTGATCAATGGTGCTACTCATCCACGAGCAGGTCATCTCTCACTTTCCAGAGAGCGAGCACACGGCTTTTTTTAATTGCTGTCCACCACATCTTGCTACTGCAGACTCAGCAATAAAGTACTGTCTTTCAGTATACATTTTGAGTGAAGAAAATGAGAATTTTAGAAAGCTGTATGACACTGTGAAAGTTTGCAAGTGCGAGTGCAAGTTTTCTTCTCCAACCCTCCCACCCAGGAAGGGAATCAAAGCAACTACATCGAGCCTGAATAGGCTCATATGCAACAACCTGAAGTCTCTGGGTAACACCATGGAGTTATTCAGTTTTATTTTTTCATGCCAAACACTTCTACACCGTTTCACGCTTCCTCAACACTGGCCCATCCCTCCTCTGCTTCCTCCCACCACGTCCTTTGTGAGAAAAGGGGATGAGACTGCACATGAAGTGGGGTAAACACAGAAGAAACTTTCTGTTTTGCTCCCTATTCATTTACTTTCTGTTATTCCTCGTATTCTCTTTGCCTTTTGCATTGGTGCTACAAACTAAACTAACATTTTGTAGATGTCTCGTATATCCAAGATCTCTACCCTGAATGGCGATAACCGGTTAATTCAGAGCCCATCGCTGTGTATTATTTGGACTTGAGACTGTATTTTCTTTACGTGCATTACTTTACAATGCACATGTGGATGGATGCTGATCTTCATCTCAAATTTTAACAACCCACCTCTATCACAGGATAAGCCTGTAATCCTTAAAAGTTGGTTTCATGTATGCCACCCTTGATAAACTTTGACACAATCCTAATCGCCTTAATATTCAGATCCTTTGTGAGCACGCTGAAGGGGACAGGCACAATACAGAACCCTACAAATTCGGCTGGAGACCACCCTTCAGTGAGTAAACGGGCCGCTTGCCCTGCCTTTAACCAGCTCCTGATTCAGGATGGGACCTCCACTTTTATCTCACCGCATATTTGTTCCTCTCAAAGAGCCTTTTGTGAGAGTCTTTTTGGAGTGTTTTAGAAATCAAGTAAGCAGTATCAACGATTTTCCCTTGGTTCATGAGCTCAGCATATGCTTCAAAGAATTCTGACAGATTTGCTTACCATGACTGCCCTTCATAAAAAATCATTTCAGCAGCATCCCAACATACGTACCTTATTAACTCTACTGTTACACTTCTGTTTCGCTATATTTCCCAATAATAAGAGTAAAGTAATTGTATGATTCACTCCATTTCCTCAATGGCAATATAAAACTTAACTTTTCAAAGTTTACAGACTTTTAAGACACCAGAGAATATGAAGATTATATTCCAGACGAAGAAGGAATAGGCATATGTATGGTCTGACACAGGTCCAAGACCACCACCATTACCCAAGTAAGCAAAATTCAGAGTTTCTATTTTACAACACACAAATCCATCCCATGCAAAGGCCACACAAAAAGTACAAATGGTTTCCTTCAGATCTCAAATCCTTTCACTGTTCAAAATGGTTTCCTGAAGACCTCAGTTCCAATCACTACTCGTATACTTTCTATTCATAATATTGCTGTATTGTACTCTACACGCCCTCAAATGACAAAACAAATCCCTCTCTGCAATAGCCGAAGTACCTTAAAAAGAAATAATGTATCCAGCTAATCAGAAAAAAATCAACTATAACACATAAAAGACCTTGAAACAGAGTGATCAGATTTTTACATGAGAGCTCTTTGGTATTCTTGTGTTAAACAATCCTTGTTTTTTCCAGGAATTCCTGTGATTAGGAGGGATAAGCCCAATTAAGTGATTGTTCAAAAGTAGGAACAAGTGAAGAAAGAGCTTTTAAAACAGGACTGCTTGAACAACTTAATCAATAGATCTGTTTATTCAGCACAGCCATTAACATATAAATATGGAAGACTGAGTACTTCAGATTTTTCAGCTGCTACTTGGGTTGGAAATAGAGGCTCTAGTAGCACAATCATTTTCAAAATCAGTAAAGTTATTGAGCTAAATTTATCACTGATTTAATGAGTTTTATATGGAATGAATATTGCAAATTCCCACTCCTTAATTTGATGATAAAAACTAACAGAATAAAAAAATAGTGAAATTTGTTTTCAGAGATTAACGCTTCAGAAACTAAGTTTGTCCTATAGTTTTGCTAGAAATTAGGTCCTAGAGTTGCAGAATGGTGATGCTTTCCATTCCAGCTTATCTTCTTCCTTTCACTGGGCATGCTATCTGAAAGCTAATATGCCACGCAACCAAGCATTCGCTCGCATTATTAAAACATACAGTTCTCTTAATAAACTCGGCGTATGTGATTTCCTCAAATGTTTTTCTTCAATATAGGGAATTTAGACTTAGCTTTTCAGTAAACACAAGAAGATAATTGCAGATATGAAACATAAGTAGATGACACTAAAATTCATTTCCTCTTTCCATTGATCCCATTTTGCCATAATTCAGCCAGGTAAACGTAGTCCGTGCCAGCAGGCTCCAGCACCATTGCCCGCTCCAAATCCCACCTGCACTGAAGATTCCTGAAGGCTGAGAATACACTTTACATTCTGTGATCTTACAATGAAAACAAACAAATTTTACAAAGGCAAAGGTCTTAAAACAGATGAAAGGCACGACAAAATGTTTTCTCAGAAATATAGATTTATAAAGGGCTAGTCACTGACAATTTGAACAGCGTATGTCACACCAGTCTGCAGTACGCGTTTATTATTGATTTCTGAGCGTGATCTCACAATTCAGACAATACCTGGACCATCGCTGTTTTCAAGCTGCCGCTACTCACACATCTGTATTCTTTACATAGATCAATTATGCTCTAAAAGTAACAGAATACCCTAAAAACACATCCAAAAAAAGGCTTAATGTATGCTGTTATTTTGGGGTTTCCCCCTCCGACAAAATACATTCTCAAAAGTCAACTGGAGGTCGTTACCACTAGGTCCGGTAACTCACTATTAACAAGAGAATTAATCAGTGGATTCAGACATCTTTTCCTGAAGGAAACACAACAAATCTAATTCCAGAATCTAAGCGGTAAAACCACCTAAACCCATCATATGCTAATAAATTAGGAGAACTCTCCACTTTCTAACAGAAGGAACAGAAAATCTTATTTCTGTGTGAACAGGAAATAGTCAGTCTCTGATTCCTTCCTTTTTTCTCTGAGACACTCAAGAATATTAAACATATTCCCCCATCTTCCAACAAATGCTTACACGTAAATAAAATTTCAGCAAAAAACTCTTTCTCATGTGACCACTTTACTCTTTAGGGATCTCCAGTGGTGAACTGACCTAACCAAATTAAATTTAAAAGATTTTTGCAAAATACATATATACACATTTTATATACAAATACATACACATTCAAGGAGCATCTGGATGATGCTTTTAGTCATATGGCTCAGTTTTAGGTAGTCCTGCAAGGCACAGGGAGTTGGACTCCATGATCCTCATGGGTCCTCTCCAACTTGAGGTATTCTATGATTCTATCAAATATTAGAGAGACAGAGAGAGAGAGAGATGGAAGGAAGGTACTAGTGCCTGATCTTTAAATCACTATTTTGATTTTATTGGGGATGCTAACTTGATTTCCAGTCTAAGAGGTTAGCACACATTTAAAAGGATTACAAATGCTTATTTAAAAAACACACTGACTCAGCTCACTCAGAGAACTTCATAAATATGCAGCAGGAAACTCCCAAACAATGACTCATAACTTCAGAGGTTTAAAACAGACAAATAATCATGAATTTTCCAACCATTACTCATACTCAATTAAATCCTAAGCCAAAACCATTCTGCTTCTGTGACTTCCACTTGACCATCCATTCAGTTCTACAGAAATAAGAGCGCTATGGGAAAAAACAACCAAAATCAGACAACAGGGAAAAGAGTGCTAATTCTAAACAGCTTATATGGAAAAACTACTTCATACACACATTGACCAATAATACTTTTCCCTTACAACTGATGTGTGGGTGGATTTTGTCTTCAGCTTATAATAGAATGACAGATCTAAAAAAAAAAAAAAAA
>VYXH01003705.1:56717-75930 GCA_013397275.1 Burhinus bistriatus
AAAAAACCAACCAACCAACCAACAAAATTCACTAACACTTGTTTTCCTAGAGAAAAGAAAAATTAGACATGATCTGAGAACATGCAACAGTCCTGAAGTTTCTTCTCCACAGAACTCTGTTTGTGTAGATCTATTAAAACTTGCAACTCAACCATCCCGTAGAGTTCCTAGTTAGGAAAGGCATTGACAACTTCTAGCTACCTACTTACAGAACTATGATACTTAGAATAAATGATTAATGACTTTATTGCTAAATATCACCATAATCTTCCTAATTTGTCTTGAAATGAAAAAAAGTATCTTTTTCAAGTTTAACAGTATTAAAAAAATACGTCATTACTGTAAAAGTAGTGAGCTCTGTAAAATCACAGAATCACAGGGGTTGGAAGGGAGCTCTGGAGATCATCCAGTCCAACCCCCCTGCCAGAGCAGGGTCACCTACAGCAGGTTGCACAGGACGGCGTCCAGGCGGGTTTGGAATGTCTCCAGAGGCGGAGACTCCACCACCTCTCTGGGCAGCCTGTGCCAGTGCTCTGCCACCCTCAAAGGAAAGAAGTTCCTCCTCGTGTTTAGATGGAACTTCCTACGGTCAAGTTTGTGCCCATTACCTCTTGTCCTATCACTGGGCACCACTGCAAAAAGACTAGTCCCATCCTCCTGCCATCCGGCCTTTAAGTATTTGTAAGCATTGATGAGGTCCCGTCTGAGTCTTCTCCAGACTAAAAAGACTGAAGTCCCTCAGCCTTTCCTCATAAGAAAGATGTTCCAGCCCCCTAATCATGAATGAACAAGAATGTCCTATAAACTCATTCTTCCAAATCTTAGCAAAATCGTGGCTTATTTTATGGACACTTTAGTAATCATTTCACCAAAAGACAAGCTAATGTATGCACAATGTAAAATCATATAAAAGCAAATTAATATCACATAGTAATGAAAGTCAAAACACCTATCCATCTATCACTCGAGTGACAAAACTACTGCATGTGACACAATGAAATTCATAGGGATTAATTTTAAACAAAAGGCTGGGACACCATCCTGTGCTTCTGAAAACGTACAAAACAAACGTGATAGCCTACAATTAATTATTTAGCCTAAAGAAGTATATTCTAACTAACGACTAACTGAAGCCTATTTTGCACAGTTCTCTGAAAGCAACCTAAGCCCAGAGGACTCAAGGAGCATACCCCACGTAGAAGGGAATGGTGCCCTGACCCGCTCCATCCTGTGCTACGTAACTCGCTTCCCGCAGCAGCTCAGGACACTCTGCTTGGTGTACACGCATGCAAACCAGCTGGACACTTCCCAGTTACTGCAGCAACACCGCCTTAAAGTCAGGAATGATTTTTGGTACGATCCCATTCGATTACAGAATAGTCAATAGTCAAAAGAAATCTAATATCCTATTCTTGGGAAATCTGTATGGAATACGAATTTTTGAGACCAAAAAAAGAGACAAAAAAAAAAAAGCCAATTAAAAGAATTATGACAGAATGGTGATCTTATTTTTTAGTCAAATTGATTCAAGCTGAATGATGGTGCTTTGCTTCATTCAAAACCAAAACAATTTTTTTCTCTTTAGTTTGGGGGAATGTTGGGTTTTCTTTGAAAAGACAGGAGAAAAGACATGAAAATTAGATTTGGTTATTTTAAGCATCAAAATACATAATTTCAGCCATTCAGAAGTCCTCTTGTGCCCACTCCACTTTTTTTAAGCTAAATGATTAAAATCAGGTCATGATTCAATTTCTTATTTGCTAAAAAATGTGTTCCCTTCCAATTCACAGACTCATTCCTTTTAGTTGCTACCAGGAGAAATTATGAACAGTGAGTATTACGTAGCTGTGTTTTATTACACATAGGCTTTTACTGAATAGAGTTAGGAACTGTAATGTTTAAAAGTCAAGAAATATTTACCAATAAATTTGTATTACACTCTCTTTAATAGAAGATAAATAGTAGTCAAAACTTGCTTTCAAAGTCAAGCAACAATGAAGCATAAATAGTTGACTACATACTCTTGCGTCTAGATGACAAGTGTCACACCCTACTTCAAAAAAAATAATAAGACTATAAAGAATCAAGTTGTTCTTGTCCATTTCTAACATTTTAATTTTATCATACCAAATGGTAAACAATCTGTTTGGCAACTTATTATCTATTTTTACCAGGTAGCATGAGGGTAACTTTTTCCTATTGAAACAAAGACACGTAAGAACCCAGTTTAAATATATAAGCCTCGCAGCTTTAATATAGGAAAAGTGTAAATTAATCCTCAGGACTCTGCCTGAGGGTCGATTTCGAATTTTTGCCTAAGGCAACCTATCTGCATTCAACCCGTATCAGAGAAAAAAGAAGCTATTTGGATTTTAAAAAGGAAAATACCTTTTCCAAAGCAGACGAGAAGTACAAATGAGTTCTGAAAAATGGGAATTATTAAGAGTCATAAGGAATATTTCAAATATTTGGTACTAAAATTGTGCCAACGTAACTGCAGTAGGCATAAAATGTTAAAAAGAAAATATCCAGGTTTAAAATACCATAGGATAAAAATAACAACAAAATTATGGTGGGACCTCAAGATAGCCAGAACTCTTGAGATAGATTTACCTAGACTTCTCTTTCCACCTTTACTTAGAAGTTATAATTTTCTGAGAACAGCTACCATTTAAAAAAAAAAAACAAACCAAACAACAAACAGAATTTTAAAAGCTTTGTAAATAAGATCTCCCTGTCTACTGTTTTCTTTCACATTTTCTGCCAGTCCACCTTGGTGACTTTGTGTGAACTCTGCACAGTCCACTGTTGGTCTTTATGGGTGCATTTTCAGGATTTGGTTTGTCTGAATCAGGAATATCCTTTTGTGATCAATCTCCTACTTGGTCTTATTTATTGAGCCTTTGTTCACATTGTGGAGTGGTCTTGAAGCACGCAAACTTGATTCTTTCAGGGTGAATTACGAAGGGCTGCATTAAGAAGTGTCACCAGCAGGTGAAGGGAGGTGGTCTTTCCCCTCTACTCAGCACTGCTGAGGTCTCAGGAGTGCTGTGTCCAGTGCTGGGCTCCCCAGTCCAGGTGAGATACAAGCATACTAGAACAAGTCCAACCCAGGTTAATGGAGATGACTGAGGAATTTGAGCATTTGTCATATGAGGAGAAGCTGAGAGAGCTTGGAGTGCTCTGCCTGGAGAAGAGAAGGTTCAGGGAGATCTTATTATTGTGTATAAATACCCAATGGGAGTGACCAAAGAAGATGGAGCCAGGCTCTTCTCACTGGGTTCCAATGGAAGGACAAGAGGCAACGGGTACAAATGAAATACAGAAAAATTCCCTTTAATCATAAGGAAAAGCTTTGTTATTGTTAGCATAGTCAAATGTTTGAACAGGTTACCCAAAGAGCTTGTGAAGTGTCCATTCTTAGAGATACTCAAAACCTGACTGGACATGGCCCTGAGTAACCTGCTCTAGCTCACCATGCTTTGACCAGGTGTGTTGAACTAGACAGTCTCCAGAGATCCCTTCCAACAGGAACAATTCTGTGATACTAAATTGGAAGGTGTACTCCATCCACTACTAGGCATTCAAGTCCATAATATCAGATTAGAGAGAATCTAAAATAAAATCCCCCATCCCTCCTCAAAAGCATTGGTAGCATAGACATCCCACCCTTAGCAGCAACAGTTTCACTTCAAAAACCTGGAGGTTTTGGCTACATTAATTACTAATGTAGATACATTCCATTCTGCCACCAGAGAGAGCTGACGATCCGATTCTTGCTATTCCCGTGTGTCTCCCTGGCTGCTGAGGTCTAGACAGAGCTCCGACAGCAGAGCTCCCATCCTTTCAGCCATTCCTTTTTCCCCTTTCTCACCCCTCGCTTGCAAAACTTCTTTTCCCTCTCAAGCCTTCTGACCTGCTTCCCCAGAAGGAAAAAATCTCTCCCTCTCCAGAAGGTTCACAACAACTCAGGACACAGCAAGCACGGACCTTCTACCTGCCTTTTCTGCTACTCAGCCAAACCCTTGTAAAGCAACAGCTACTCTTACCTGAGCACATTTGTGTTGGATTGTATACCAGAAGTGAATGACTATGCATTTTTTAAGTCTTATAATCAACACGTGCTAACACTTCACCACTTTAAGAAAGTGCTGTGGACAACAGTCTGCACCATTCCAAATATATCCTCAATTAATAAAAATAAATCGTTCATGTCCTCAGGCACTGAACCGTAGCATTTGAGCTTGATTTATGGACTCCATGTCCATCACTGCCTTTTGCTTCTCTGCTCTTCCTCAGTTGGCTTCATTAGAGCACCTCTGCAAGTAGAAGAACTCCCAAGCCTTTGTCAGCATACAGCAGTCCACAGATCACGCTTCAGCCCTCTGTTTCACTGACCGTAAGCCTCTAACATTTTAGGGAAAAATACAAGAAAAAAAAATTTTTTTTTTTAAAGTTGATTTCTTCATTTTGCTCTAGTTTAATTCTTTTCAACCAAATGAGATAAAGGAAGAGATCCAAGGATAAGACAAGAAAGTGTTCATGTAAGATTATATAAAAGCATGGTACAGCTAGACAGCGTTTCAGTGTGTTCCTCATTTTAATATTTCAAATCCTATAGACAGAAAAATGAGAAGGAAAAATCTTAAGACAACTCTCAGAAATTTAAATAAAAATGGGGTTGCTTTTGACATACATAAATTCCACCTTTTCCATTTACAGGATTGCCACTTGTCTCAAATTTTGTCACAGGAGACTCCCAGTTTTGATAGACCTGTCATGTGCCCTGTCAAACAAGCTTGCAAGATAGTGTAAAATTTGTAGAGGGAAGTATCTTTCTATTGTGGTGTGGGTATGACAGCTTTATGAATGACGTCAAGGAAATATGTTGTTCTACAGAGCAAATATATGCCAAGTTATTATACACTACTCACCCTCTGCCCACATTACTCAGCTGTTTCAGGCCTCGCTCTCCCTTTCTCCTGTTTCATACAAATAAAATTCTTTTACTTTTTCACACACGAGTTTAAAAAGATAAAGAAAGGCCAACGCAACATACAACTTAAGCTTGGTAATTGGAGAGAGAATAATTAGGGGGGTTAGCTATTTTCTGTATAATAGAGATTATAATACAAACTTAAAACAACCAAATGTGCTAGAAATGGCTGTATGTTTTCACTGGTTCTCTCAAAATTGTAACACCATGTTATTTTGAAGTGCTTCTTTGAAATGTTTGATGCAAGAATCAATGCATGAACATACAAACAGAAAACAAAAATAAATCCTGGTTTGCACGGACAGTTCTAATACAAACCCAAATCTTAAAGAGTTAATGATCAGTACAATAATGTAAAAAATAAATGCTTTTTAATTCAGATCTTTTACATCAAAAGATCCAGCTCATGGCTATCTCTCAGCACTTGCTAGGATGCATCTTCTTCAAAAATATTTAAGACAGCATGGTTGTAATGCTCATTTACTCTTCTTTCATTCCGTTAAACCAGACTATTATGCAGCATGACCAATGCTTTCCCTAGATGGACCTAAATTTGCTCACCTAAATTGACTGACATTCAGTAATACAATCTAGAAGAAAAGAGTCGTATCACAACTAAGACAAAATTTAACTGATGGTACAGTCTGTAGAGAAATGTTTATACTTGGAAGAGTGGCCACATAGAGTAACCAAAACAGGATGCCTAGACAACAGAGCAAGCACACAAAATACTTCCCATCCCACTCTCCCAGTCACAAATATTATGAGATTCCCCGAAACAAAGGTGAATCCTATGTACTTAGTAACCCTTACTGAACCTGTCTTCTCTGATCCTGTTCAATGTTTCTCTGAATCCAGAAAAACTTTCACTGTTTCCCTCCTTCAAGTGTTTCCTCACATCTTCAAAGAACTCCAGCATGTGGAGCATACGGACTGCGAAGCACTGACTTCTAAAGAAAAATAAAAAAAGCCTTGTCCCCAGTATAACGGACATACTCATGTGTCCACTAATTCTGTATTACAATTTCTATTGAAGTGTCCAATAGAGACATCAGGCTTAGCAGTACAACAGTGCCAGATCTGGAATTCTCAGAAAGTACTGGCACCGTATTTGCCATCTATCAATCAATCCTCAAGCACAAAGACGGCTGAAAGCAGGAGGTGACAAACTACAGTTGAACACTTAACCATTACAACGCTTTAGCTCACAGAGGTGTTCTCGTTGACAGTAATACTAGGTTTGTTTATTCGTACCACATTATTTTCCACAAAAATTTGGATCCTAACAAAAATGTTCTCAGGGCACTTTCGAAAGATGTCATCTTGCTTTTAATGTGCTTTTTTACCTTACTCTTTAGATATGACAATTTCTTTTGCACTCTTCTCAAGTCATTCTTGACAGGTAAAAGGCTTTTCCTATGGAAATACTTTTGTTCTGTGGTTCTGATAGGGTGCCCTCAAAAAATTTCCATGCTGCCTACCACGATTTAACTCTCAGCTGCTCTGTTTCTTTTCTTTCCAACACCTTTTCTCATTTTTATGAATCTTTGCTTAAGAAGCTTTAAGAAGCTGTGCACTACTTCATTTACTGTTTTCGCTGTACCCAAGAATACCAAAATCACTATTAGGAGGTGACACTTCAGTCTCACGTTTTGAACTAGGTCCTACACGTTCCATGAGTCTATGTTCCCCAGGAAAATGTCAGCGATTGACTTTCTCTCCTTGGCTTTCTGATCAACTGCTCCACAAAACAGACATGTCTGCAAATTTAGTCTGTCTCATATCCCAGTGCAGCACTGGTCCAATTTACAACAGAACACCTGGAGTCATCTCTTACTACTGTATCCAAAATTCACAACCTCTCTTAATCTCCCCTAAGATCCTACAATCAGTACCATCATGCCAAACAGGCCTAGTGTTGATTCACTACCATCTTCTTCCTACTTCGGACTGACATTTCAAGCTTGGAATTCTGTGTTATTTGTCGCAGCCATTAACAAAGAAATTCAGTGTTACTCAGTGATACAGTTGATTTATTAATCCAATTTGCTTGAAAATTTCCCTAATTCATACCACTGTGCCGCCATCAAAAAACCTACTGTACGTTGACTGAAATGCCCACCATTATAATGCTGAGGAAATATTTAGAAACTTTAAATTATGGTAAAAAAATTTATAAAGTGATGTTCTGCAGTTTATAGTTAAGCTAAAGGGAACAGACTGGTATAGTATGGTACGGGACTTCACAGCCCAAATATCTGCAGACTTGCCTAAAAGACTTACCTATCCCACAACACAGTGAGTGTTCCTCACTTTTGGAATACCTGTCCTGCATTCAGCTCTAAGCCTGGAACTATGTGACACGTAATAAATTCAGGATTAACCAATATATTTTAACTCATTATTACTGGAACCCACTAATCTGCCTGCGCTTTTAAATGCTATTATATCAGTCAAAACAGAAGAGATGCGACAGACAATTGAAGCATGCGAAGTTCCAGTTGCTGATTTATCTATAGATGTGGAATGTTTTCTTCTACTTCAATCAAGCTAAGAAGTTGGTGTCAAATGCTTTAACGTATAGAAAAACTACTCAAAAAAATTCAGGTTTGTACTGCTGTAGATACACAGCACCACACGGAGGAGAGACCAGAAACAGGAGAAAGGTCTGTAGCTTGATTTTCTGTGACACTTAAAAATCCTACCCTTGAAAGATAAACCCCCTTTCTTGTAAAAAGCCCAATATTCAAAATACGACCTGCAAATGTTCTCCCTTCACATTTTCCAAATATTTTAAAAGCAAATTGCTCATTAAATCCACAGCTACACAGAGTAAAATTTGGTTCTGCTATTAAAATAGCTGTTCCTTTGAATGATCATGACGGATGGTGTAATAAGTATTTTGCATAGCAATATTTTCATGTTTTAATTACACACACACTCAGTAGAGCTCTCAGAGGTTTTTCACTGCATCACCTCTCAAAGGATCCCTTTTTTCACCAGTACTGTCTGCTCAACCTGAGAATGTGAGGAATTTTATCAGGAAAATCTGACAAGAACACAGCAAATGGTGGGGAGGAAAGGGGCACCTAAGTTTGGGGTGGAAGTTATTTATGGACTGAAGGTTATTTTTTCTGTTTACTGGATGAATGGGGTACCCATGCCCAGGTGTTGCCTCTGTGGGGAGCGGCCGGGGCTGCCCCGTGCCGGACACAGCCGGTGCCAGCCGGTGCCAGCCGGCTCCAAGGGCCCCACCGCAGGACACAGCTGAGACCCTCAGCCAAGCTGGGGGCGCCGGGGGGAAAACAGGGTTCAGCCAGGGCCGAAGGCGGCCCAGGCCCAGGAGGAGGAAGGCCAGGAGGGAGCAGGTTGTCCCTGAAGGACTGCAGCCCGGGGCAGGGCCCGCGCTGGAGCAAAATCAAAGCAACATCATCACAACAGCGACAAAGGTGGACAATGTAGGCACACACTAAAACACCAACCCTTGTCCTTTCACGGCTTTACAACAACAAAAGATTCCCCACAATTATTCCACTGTCTGGCAATGTCCAGTCTGAGTTTCGCCCATTACCTCTCCCAATTCCTGTCCTTATCGCCACCCATGAGCTCTTACATCTTATTCTCTCCGCATCCTGTTTCAGGGGGAGCAGCTAGGGAGGCATCTGGCAGCCACCTGAGGTCAATCCACTACACTGGAATTGTCTATAAAAACAAAATCTTCATTTAAATTTTTGTTCTTACTAGACCCCAAACAGATAATTTGGTTTTCTCTTAAATTGGCCTTACAAAAACCTGCATTCAGACAGTCAACACTACTCTAACGTGAAATCTCTTCTCCCCTATTTTGTTCATATTTATGAATGAAATTCATTCAATGTCATAATTTTAAACAATTCTTGATAGAGTCTAGTGTACTTAATAATAAAGTCTATACTCGAAATAACTAGAAAAACAAGCACAGAAGTTCTGATTGAGGATCATAATGGGAACTCAAAAAGGCTAATAAATAAAATATAGCATGTAGAATCTTAACTTTTTGTTAAAACAATATATTCTTGTACTCATAAAGACTGTAAAGAACTAAATCTTTCTAGGTCTTCCACACTATTGCTCATTTCAGTCATTTTATGTCTGTAACCAAAAAAGTTAAGCGCTCAGCACTTCACAGATGTCAAACTGACAGATTAAAATTAACAATAATATTGCGTTCAATATTTACTTTAAATTGTCTTTCCTAATGTCTTGCCATTGAATCCTCTATCTTCTGTCCTTTTCAGATGATTTGTTCTCCTGTCCCAGCCCATGTGTCATCATGGAGAACTGCTGACTTGGTCTAAACGCAAGCAGCTTGTCAGAAACATCATCAAATCTGAGTTAAATATAGGTGCTGAACCACAATAAATGTGCCACTTCCATTGTACTCACCCTTACCAGTTCCAAAAATCAAAGGAACTATTCACATCCCATATTTTTGTTAAGCACGGAGACTTTGCACATTACAAGCAGCAGAAGTCTGCGGGAAGCAGAAAGCAAAATGTAAAGGGGGCCAAGATACAGAAAGATTTTAGAATTGAATTTGAGTTGTGGACAAAATAAGTGTATAGTTTAAAAGTGTGTAATACAGTCTAAAGAAAGGAAATCCTTCACCTTTCAGAAGGTAGCACTCTTTGTTAAGGACAAGGCACTGACTTTATATACTAGTAGAGTATTTAAATACATTGCTGAAAGCATTACACTTCTGATGAGGCATAAAACTGGAACTCTCACCCTATTCTTAAAACCTGATAGTTTTTGCAAGCAGAGAAGTGTTAACCTTCATGTTTTGGCCAAATTTCATTTGGATAATTATATTCCAACTAACTACTTGGGTAATTTCAAATGTCTAAGAGTCACCAAAACAAATTACACTACATCTTAGCTCTCAGACCAGCGTGTAAGAACTAGAAGGTCACTGAGATAAACAGCAATAGATTGGTAGACAATTCTAAATGTCAGCAAAGGAACTGTGTTTAGGATATAAAATGCAATGGAGAGCTAAGGCAAAATTTTTGAAAATTATGCTGAAAAGTGTATGAGATCTGCAGTAACAGTCATATGCACAGGCTGTGGACTGCATTTCTTAACCCGCAAAACCTGAGTTTTAGTTTAGACAACGGCTCCTTTCACAGCCTTTATTGACTAACAAAAGCTACCCTCCTGTTAAATGTAGTTGCCCTCTGCACTGTGGCCAAAGAAAGACCTATTACACGTGCATAATCTCTGTTTTCAGAAACAAGGGCAAGAAGGATAATTCTTCCATATTCCTCACAACACCGCAAGCATAGGAGAAATACTACACCAAAGGGAAACAAGGAAACAAGACAAGTAGTAAAAAAAAAAAAAAAAAAAAAATGCAAAATATGCTTTAATGACTGACCAGGTGCAAGAATGAAAAAATTACCTAAAACATCCTTGAAAATGGATGAAGTCAAAGCAACACATCTGCTTAGAACTTAGGCAAAAAAACCCATACCAGATTTGTTTAATTTCTCAGAAGAATTAAGGCTATGATAGCAAAGGTAAAATTTCACACATTAGAAAAGCCTGAGCAGGGACAAAATAGAAAATGATTATTTTCTTGTTATTGATATTTTTCATATAAAGAACTTGGTAAGTTCAAATCAACTACACATATCAAGACATTGGAGTAGAACAAGGATGTTTTCATTGTTTAAAAAAATGGAGCAAAACAAGGATTTTGGAATAAGGAAAGAAAAAGGCAAGGACAAAACCAAAAGAACAAAATTCTTTTTTTTGAAATGTAACTTGCAAGTTTAACTCTTACACTACAGTTCTTAAGATATCAGCCATTCAATGTACTCTGCTTGAAAAAGAACTAAAGGAAGTATACCAACAAAATAAGAAAATGTTTTCTTAGTTAATCTGTTTACATGAGATCACTTTCAAGACACATCTTGCATTGCCATTGGTGATATAAAATATCCTACTAAAATAACTTGTCACTCATCTGAAAAATACATGTAACCACTGAAACAGTGCTATACTACTTGACATCCAGCTACACCCATTATTCAAACTGAAATCATTTTGCTGAATAAAACTTCTAAAGCTCTCTCTGAGAAGTTATCCCAGACTATATTTGTAGATATATCGTACACTTTGAAATACTAAGAGTGTATCATGTTTATCTTTTGGAATAAATTAAAACCCAATGTAATAATCCAAAAGGTTGGTTTCCTTTAGTAGGGAAGAGATCATCACTGTTTTGTGACTAATATTCTATTCTTGATGCACCTCAGACTTACAATTCCATTTGATATCACATACCTAAAAGCCATCCTCTCAAGGACTTCACTAAAATTGCTCTACTTTTTAACCTTTGCTGGTAAGCTCGCTCTTCATCAAACATAAGATTTACCTTTTCCCTTAGTTAACTTACCTATATTTTCCATAAGCAACACCTTATCCTGTTGAACACTTCAATAATATGTAAATATTTAAACAAACAACACATTTTAATCCTGGCATACAAAACTGACATGTAAAAGAAGGAGCTAAACAGAAAGACTATAAAGAAATTTTGAATATATTTGTTAGCGCCCTCCTAACACTTCTAACACGTTCCATTAAACACTCGCAGCATGACAGTGAAACCGATTGCTCTGCAATATGATATCTCCTCATGTAAGCATTTTACATTTTTATTACAGCCATTTTAAAAAAGGCATGTTAGTGCTTTATTTGTTGTAAAAGTAATTCATTCATCTGAGACTCATAAAACACACCTATGCACCACTTAGGAAAGATTAATTTCATAGTGCTTTCTTCAAGCCCTCAAAGAAGTTCTTCCATTCTGACAGAATATTTACAAGAAAGCAAATTGGTTGTCTTTGAGGCACTCCTCATACCAAAAGTATGAATTCAAAATCAGCTCCTCAGACTCACAGAACTTTGGACTTCGTAAAACAGCTTTGTGTTTGTCAGTGAGCTTAGGTAAAGGCACAAGAGAATTCAGGAATCCCATTCTCTTCTGCCAATATGCACTTTCCTAAGGTCTTTATGACTGATTCCCCTAGGCCCCCATGCTTAGGAAACTTAAAATTCAGGCAATGAAAACAATACAATGTAATAATCAGTTAATAATGGTTAATCACTACGCAGGCTACTGAAAAAATATCTAATTACATCGCTCATCAAATTAACGTTCGCATGCTGTCATGCTATTTAAAAAGTACTTGTCTTCAAAGCAACAGTTTGGTTAGCTTTTCCACAGCCAATCCTCTACTGTTGTTTGCCTGACCTTTAACATCTACAAAAATGTAAAATCTTGGAGTAAACCAAGTCCCAAACCTATTTAAGTTTGCTATATTGTGACATGGCACATTACACTGCAGAAATCACAGCCTAAAGAAATATCATAGAACCATTTTGGTCGGAAGAGACCTTTAAGATCATCGAGTCCAACCATCAAGCTAACACTGCCAAAACCACCACTAAACCACGTCCCTCAGCACCACATCTACACATCTTTTAAATACCTCCACGGATGGTGACTCAACCACTTCCCTGGGCAGCCTGGTCCAATGCTTGACAATCCTTTCAGGGAAGAAATTTTTCCTCAGAGCCAATCTAAGCCTCCCCTGTGCAAATTGAGGCCATTTCCTCTCATCCTATCAGTTGTTACTTGGGAGAAGAGACTGACTTGGGGCTGGAACATCTTTCTTATGAGGAAAAGCTGAGGGACTTGGGTCTTTTTAGTCTGCAGAAGAGACGACTGAGAGGGGACCTCATCAATGCCTATAAATACTTAAAGGGAGGGTGACGGGAGGATGGGACCAGTCTTTTTGCAGTGGTGCCCAGTGATAGGACAAGAGGTAATGGGCACAAACTTGAACATAAGAAGTTCCATCTAAACATGAGGAGGAGCTTCTTTCCTTTGAGGGTGGCAGAGCACTGGCACATGCTGCCCAGAGAGGTGGTGGAGTCTCCGCCTCTGGAGACATTCCAAACCCGCCTGGACGCCGTCCTGTGCAGCCTGCTCTAAACCTGCTCTGTCAGGGGGGTTGGACTAGATGATCTCCAGAGGTCCCTTCCAACCCCTGTGATTCTGTGACCCCTGGCTCTCTGCAACCTCCTTTCAGGTAGTTGTACAAAGAAATAAGGTCTCCCCTCAGCCTCCTTTTCTCCAGACTAAACAACCCCCGTTCCCTCAGCCACTCCTCAGAAGACTTGTTCTCTAGGCCCTTCACCAGCTTCGTTGCCCTTCTCTGGACACGCTCCAGCCCCTCAATGTCTTTCTTGGAGTGAGGGGCCCAAAACTGAAGACAGTATTTGAGTTGGGGTCTCACCAGTGCCGAGTACAGGGGGACGATCACTTCCCTATTCCTGCTGGCCACACTATTCCTGATACAAGCCAGGATGCTGTTGGCCTTCTTGCCCACCTGGGCACACTGCTGGCTCATATTCAGCCAGCTGTCGACCAACACCCCCAGGTCCTTTTCTGCCAGGCAGCTTTCCAGCCACTCTTCCCCAAGCCTGTAGCGCTGCAGGGGGTTGTTGTGACCCAAGTGCAGGACCCAACACTTGGCCTTGTGGAACTTCGTACCATTGGCCTTGACCCATCAATCCAGCCTGTCCAGTATCGTCCAGAGCAAACCCAAGCAGGACTGTGCAATCTTGCACTGGAAGCAGTATGTTAATGTGTAGTCTCAAAAAAACAAAACAACTCAGCAGAAAAGAAAGAAGAGTCAATCAATTGGTCAGAATATTAGTTTTGAAGCATTACACCTATCTCCCATTCTCTGGAGAGATACTGGATTGTTAGGTATGACAAAGCCAATGGGCATCTTAAAAGATTAAGAGACATAATACAATATTGAGACAAAAACAGGATCTGGAAACTGGGGGGTTTTAATGCTTTTGTTAAGCAAGCTCATAGCCAACAAACATTATTTCCAAAAACTGTACTGACTGTAATGTAATTTAATGTCAGTATAACTCTGAATTAGTCCTCTCTCAAGAAAACCACTAACACAAACTGTCACAGGGAAAACAAAACTGAAAGAAAAAGAAAGTAAAAGGCCTTAAGAATACCCACAGAAAGAAGTTTCTTCAAAGTTAAGGCCCAGAGACAACTACCACGTTAAAGAGGATAGCAGTGTAAGCCACTGACCTAAAAGGAAAGAAAAAAAAATGCAATAAATGAATAAATAAAAGAACTTAAAGAAAGTTCCCTGGATGCTCCATCCCAAGTCAACGGAATTCAAGAGGTACAAATTCAAAGACAGAAAAACACTGTTACACACATACCACACATCTAAGCAGAAAGAACGTTGCCTATATACACCACCTAGTCTAAAAAAAGGCTCCAGTCTTGAGCACAAAAGTCTACCTTACAAATGCACATTTAGATATTTTCTATTCAAAGCCTGCTTAGTCAAAAATATAATTTTTCTACAGTATAGCTAGAATCTCAAGAGAGCTAGTTGTTACATCTGCAAGTAATTTAAACATTTTTTGCTTCTTTATGGTAATGGCTACGTACCTGATTATTTCAGCAACCAGGAAAAAAAAAAAAAAAAATCTAATCAGTAATGTCAATTGTGAGCACAATATTATAGCTGAGCTGACTAAACCCAACTAAATATGTTCATAGAAACCAACTAGCTATTACCATTTTACATCTGAAAATCTGATGAAGGCTACATTGATATTACTGTGCACATACTGCAAACATCTAGCTATACAGGAAAAAGTTATCTGTTTTTCTAGGTTATCTTGTGTAATTATGTAGAAGAACACCACAAACTGACAAGCAAATCAGACAACTGCTGAAGTTTGGGACAGTAACTTCAAACAACCCTGAAGACTTTATAGGACACCATGTGCCTTCATATAATCCCAGACTAAGTTAAAAATGTTTAACAACATGTAAAAGGATGAACATCTACACTTACATACATCGCTTAGCCTCAAAACTCTGCAGAAATACTAATCTCATTGGCTACACCTGGAGAAGTTTGACATGACTGAAAGATGGATTATGTTAAATCTTTCCTTCCTGCAAGAAAACATCACAAAGGTAAAGCCATCACAAAAAGCAAGACTTTCTCACATTATCAAATGCATCAAGAGATTTCAAGCTTAAGAATGTTTTATCTGATATTCCATCCTCAATAAAAAAAAAATAATCACTGTTGATATAAAAACCTTTGCAACTTAAAAATGACTGACTTATAAAGGCACTTTTTGGTTCAGAGTGTATGGGTTATAATGTCTTCTAAAATATTTATAACTTTTATAGCAATTACGAAAAAATGTTTTCATTTGCAGTAAATCATTTAATATATTCTGTCCAAGGTGACAGCTTAATAAGATAACTGCTCAGGCAAACTGAATAACCAGCTGCATGTGTATCACACTGCCACTTCAAATTTAAAAAAATTCAGTCTTCTTTGAATTAAAATGTCTCCATCAATATGCCAATTCTTATGAAAAATAACCGAACTAGTGCTCAGTGTGCATTAATTCTTTCACAGGTAGTAAAAACAAACTTCATAAGCATATATACCATGTATAAATAAATAAATCCCGCATCTTCACATACCTTTTTGTGTATACTTTTAGTGTACACTGCTAACTTGGCCTTGCTTAAAGTATCAGTAGTTGAAAATATATACATAGGCAACCAATACATTTGTGTTAGCCATCTTCATCTCTGCCAAGAACCGCTGTATGCAATAATCAATGCATTCAACATTTCATTTAAACAACAGCTAGGATCTTCCGAAAGAAAGGAAGGGAAAAGAAAGAAAGGAAAAGTGGGAGAAAGTATTGTTCAATTTCATATCCTTGTTTAGTTGTGAAGCTTTACAAGTTGTAATTGATTAACGCAATTGAAACTGATCATGGCAGTTTAAAAAAAAAACACTGAGGGAAATGGAATTTATGAATAATTAATCCATATATTAAAGGCCAAACTATTTATTTAAAAGACTCTCTTGAATTGAGTTTCCGTAATCAATCCAGTTATTGGTCTTCTTAGTTCAAATGTATACAGTGCATTTCTTGTCAAGTATTGCGTATGTCAGCATCGGGTACTACTCTGCCAGGTAATTAACAGTCTATCATGGTTTTTACGCAGACTATTCCACATGTTTCCTACCTCTTGCAGTTCGGTGAAGCAATTTTAATAATGTAAGGGTAGAAGAAAATCACAGTTTTTTCTTAAGCTCCAATCAGTATAACATGCATTTATTTTCTCAACTCTTTTATTGATTTGTGACCCCTCTGCCATAAGGTACTTCAGTCTATAAAAGACTAAAGAAAAAAAAAATACATGCCATTTTAAATAAAGCCTTAAAATAAATTACAACTACACAGCATCCAAGAAAGTAAAGGCCTTCTAAACTCTGTATCACAGATGAAGAATGAGCTTGCCCGTGCTTTCTCAAACTGTATGCTAGAAGTGCTCATTCAACTTTTTTCATACTATGACTTACTGCTGGAAAGCCTTTTTAAAAGAAATATCAGAATCGCAAAAATTTTAAGAATTCTAGTGTTGCTAAAATCAGTTTCTCATACTTTCACCAACTAGGTCATTACACCTGACAGTTGACGGTAAAAAAGCACACAATTACACGGCATTATTCAACTTACATCAAAGTCATTCTGACATTAAAAATTTGCCAAATCAACCATATATCTACAGAATGCCAGAAGCTGGTTTAAGGTTTTTTAATCCGTGGAAGTAGTCTGAGTCAGCTTCTTATATGGACCACAGTTTTTAGTTATAGTGTTGTTTTTCAAAATTCAGTTTTGTCTTCCATCTGAAGCAGCTTGCTGACTCTAACTGGAACACTCTCCACTCCAGGAAATTAATCTAGCTATGCTCAATCAGATGCAGCAGAAGATCTTCATCTTGAATCGGATTTTCCCTGAAATGACAGTGTTAGACATCTCTCCCAAAGTCAACAAATAAACTAGCGATTCAGTTTTGAATTAAAACTCTACATATTTCCTATTTCGAATCTCCTAACCAGTAAGACTCAAAGAGGTTTGATAGAAAAGATCGAATAATAGTTTTTAAGTAACTGAAAGTCTGGTGCGCTGAGGATGGGAACAGTTCCCACTGGCGATAGGAAAACCATGTAAAGGACGAGCTAGCACAGAAAAAGGGAAAAGCTTTCTGTAGCTTTCCACCGTAGCAAAGGCTAGAGGTGATTAAATACGGATTGTGGAATTTCCATCACCAGATCCTCTTCCAGAATGGCCTAGACATTGCTTCTCTGTAAGCAGCCCTTTGAGGCAGCAAGATAGAGACTAGATGTTCTCGTAAAGTCCCTTCCAGCTCTACTTTCTGGGATTTGTTTAACATCTCTTGTACAAACACGGACAGGAAGATTTATTAACTGCAGCTGGAATATTTGCTTAAGAAGTCAGTAACGAAATTGAGTACAAGCTCACTGAAATCCTACTTTCTCCCAGAAATCTACTTTCTCTTCAGGCAGAAGAGGAAGTTTTTTTAAAAGGTTCTGATAAAAAAACGTATCATAAAGCAGTATTATTAACTGACGCTATTTTATTTTAATGGCATACACATAAAAGAACAGTACATTCACTTTTTGTTAACCAGGATTTTTAAAATAATTTAGGTTTTACTGACTTTCAGATATCAGCCGCAAAAAGAACATCAATGTGTTCAGCAGCTACAGAACAGATAACCTTGCCTCTTAATGAGAAGAAAGAAGACAGTCGGAGTAACATATAATGAGAAACATTCTGTCGTAATGCTGTCTCCACATCGGTAATCTACTGTTTGTGAGTAAAATCTGCACTTTTTCAAGTTCCAACCTTTGAACATATTACTATGCTGAACATTGATAAGATCAAGGAAACACCAAGTACCAGGAAGCATCTCATAAATCTAAAACTTAAAGAGGAAAATCCGATGTTACTGATAACGTTAACTACCAATTCTACAACTTTCAGTTGGTGAATGACTAATACAATCACCATAGCCAGTATGCATATTTTTTCTCATCAAATTTTAAAAAATGAGCGTTAGGTTAATCTTTAAGGGTTAATTAATTATCACTCTGAGTAGTCTGAAGATAAAATGCTTATCTAGAGCTGGGACACTGACTTTTCCTACCTATTATTTTTATTACCAAAACTTACACAGTGGAAAAATAATTACAGAATTTTTAAGATGATACAGTGTAATAATGCTGTTCATAAATACAAAATAGATGGAACTGATATTTGTCTAATAGTTCCTACACAGAAGGTTCCCAAATATGAGATAAAAGATATTACTTGTTATACAAAAGATACTGAAGCTTTTCACATAGAGCACATTACCACAGCCCCCTTATTTTATTAATTCATAGCCTAGAAAACTGCATTTTCACTATTTCTTCCAGCATTTAAGGTCAGCTCTGATCCTGCTTTAAAGTTAGTCTCCATGGTGCATTCATCTGTGCTTTCAGCTATTTTGTGAATCTCAAAGTAACTAACCTTTATTCAATACATTTATCATTCACTGACAAGCGTGGTATTTCTCCCTCAAGCCTTTCTGGAAACACAGTGCTACTATTGTAACTGTTACCAACGATCTATGCAAACAAATACTGATAAAAGGTAGAGCAATACACACAAATGTAAGAACAGTCAAGCAAAAAGTAATTTTCACTAGCTCCCTGTGATTTCCCTTATTTGTAATTAGGTCAGAAAATAAGTTTCTTTATATAATTCTGAGCACAAAAAATCTGTAGGGATTTTTGGTGAGTTTTTTTTAAGTTTTAAGGATCTTCCTCTTTTTACTTTTTTCACCACCTAAGCAGATCACAATAATGTTTCTGAGTTTTAAACTGTTTCTGAGCAAGTTTCAAATCAAAAAGGTTTTTAGCATTTCTAGTACATACCACTTTAAACATCACTCAGTAGCATTTTTTCAGTCATTCATATTCCACAGAGCTCAAGAGGAAGAAAGATTGTCATCGTAAATGTACCAAAATTCTCTGGCATACCTCTCTGGTTGACATACCACTCAGTGCATGGGTCATATTTTTTTTTCTTTTTATATGTATTAGACTACATACAACTTCCTTTACAAAGGATAAGTCTTTAGAATTTCCTTCAAACTGGAAGGTCAGTAAATTTTAGAACAAATAAGGAGAAGAGAAACAAATAGGGGCCACAAAGATGATCCAAGGG
>VYXH01003706.1:0-19749 GCA_013397275.1 Burhinus bistriatus
TGGGGTTAAACCACAACATTGGCTAAGGCCCCTTATGCTGATACAAACTGAGGACTTCAGTTTTATGTGTTATTTTGAAGAGGTGTATTCCTAAATACTTAAGAAGCAAAAAATGGCCCAAGATTTATCCTTTTTTTGTCAAAGCTAGTGATGATTCTTACTTTAGAAGCTTCATAGTTAAAAGAGCAATTCAATATTCTGAATGATTGTATTTACAGTGGTTTTTTTTTTTTTACTTCCTTTTTTCCACTGCCCGTCCAGTCTTTGCCAGACATGCAGCATATTCAAGAAGAAAATTTGTCTTCCCCTCCATTGGGTCCTCCTAACTATCTTCAAGTTTCTAAAGACTCTGCCAGTACCAGTAGCAAGAACTCCTCTTGTGACACAGATGACTTTGTTCTTGTCCCACACAACATCTCTTCAGACCACTCATGTAAGAACCTTCCTTATTTTTACATTTTAAAACAATTTCCACTTGTGACATACCTTTATGTCCTGTTATTCTTTGGCTCTGTTTTCACTAAATGTGTGTCAATTCACATTGGAACTAATTTCTTTAGTTTGAAGGGAGACTGTTTGGTATACCTGCATGTCTGTCTGGGACATTTTCACTTTCAATTGAATAGCCAGATATGCCAAGGATACCAGGGTGATTTAAAGTCATGGAAAATACTGGGGTTTGGCAGTAGAAGAAGAGAGTCAGTTGTAAACAACCGCTGATAAGAAGCCCAAGGATTCTCTTAGTGGAGGCAGGCACATTGTTACCTCCAGACTAACTGAACGTTTATAGAGCTTTAGATAATAAACAAGTGTAGTTAAAAACATAAAAAATGTTTAACATGAAAGGTAAGGCATCAGACTGGGCTTATGCAGTAGAAAGACTTGGGTGTAGCATGTTGCCATTTTATGACATCTTCTAAACCTATATTGCCACTAGGAAGCTAGTCAGCTCATTTCTATACAATGCCACCAACACGTTAAATATTTGACCAAATTAGTGCTTTAATTTCTGAAGGGTTTTTGTCATTATTTTAAATTTCCCAGTGCTGATGCCTTGTACTCTTAAACAATGGATTTTATTTCAAAATTGTTATAATTAGTATACGAAAAAAACCCAACAAAAAAGCTTGTTAAAGAACTGCCTTCCCCAGTTAGATTTTTTTTGTTTTGGTTACCTTTGAGGTATTTTCATATACAAAATGGTTTGTGGAAAACTTACATGTTCATAGAAATTTGTCAGAAGTTACTACTTCTACAACAGTAATACTGGAGATGTGGGTTTTTTTAAGATTCTGCTTCATGACGTGGGTTTTCAATTTGTTCTTTTGCTTGCTGTAGATGATATGCCATTGGGAGCAGCTGGCAGGCGGGCTTCGAGCGAGTTCTTGATGTGTGGAGGGTAGGTGTGCTGAGCTTTATCCAAAAGAAGTCTCATGTTCTAAAATTGATAGCGCAGCTGTAGAAAAAGTTGTTGGGTTTTTGGCAGTGATGGGTTTACATAGCTGTGTGTGGACTTAGATTAATATGCCTGGTTGAATTTAATATGCATATGCAAACACCTTGAATTCAGAAAGTTTTGCTGCAAAGTAGATAGTTTTTCTGATGTGAAGACCTGTCTTTTGACAATGTTTTTTGTTTTCACAGGCAGTCGCCATTAACTATTTCTGGAAGCTCAGGAACTGTACAGAAACCATCCTCAGCCTCTTCTCGAAGTACTGCTTCTGGTACAGCTAACAGGTGTGTGATGTAGGCTTACTATTTCCTCGCTTTGAAAATGGTTCTCTGCTATGATATTTATTTATTTTTTTTAATTGTGGATGGCTACTGGAAACTGAATTGTACTAGAAAGTAGACCTGTTTTTTCCAGACTCTCTACACTTAATGCATTATAATGGCTGACAGTTATGTAGCTAGCTTGTGGCTCTGATGCATCCCCAAAAGATTTCCTTAAAGAAAGACAGCCTGCTTTTTGACTGTTTAAATTTTGAACTGGTTGAAAGCAGAAACTTCAGAGACATAACTGACTTGTCCTTGTTGGTGTTATGAAGCACAGCACAGTCTTCATCTAGTGAGTCAAGATGTTGAATGCAGTATACGTTTTAAGAAGTAGCTGTGAGAGAAGAGGAACTTAGAAAGCCCAGATTGCTATGGATTTGTCTCGTGGCTGGATTGTCTTGTGTCTGGTAACTGGGTGTGGCTTCTGTGCAAGCAATTACTGTGAATTTCATGTTTGTGTCTCACAAGATACCAAAGAAGCCACATGAAAGAAGTAAACATGTATTGCAGCTTTTCCATCAGCAGGACTGTTAATAAGTCCTCTTTCTTCCACATGGCTGTAGACGAAGTTTCTGCTAGTTTGAAATAGCACTGATACTCATCAGTGGCGCCTGTAATCTTTCCTGTGTTATATTGGAAAATGTAAAGCTTAATCATGTTGTTTTAACTACTTATGTAATATCTAAACAGAAGGGTTAGATTTGTCATTTGACCAAGTAATGAATTTCATAATGTTTTCAGTACAAACAGAAAGAGGATGAGTGGCTAAATGGGGAATAAAGCTATTATGTTGGGTGTATTTTTGGCTTATGCTAAAGCTACAGGGCTGCGAGTCAGCATTATTTGTTTAGAAATGCTTGTCACAAGAAAAGTTTGCTACTTTGTGCTGATCTTTGTGCAGTTTGCGAAATCTGCTGACATGGGCTATCAATACAGCTTTAGTCTTACCTTTTATGTTTAAGTGCAGATAATGGGGATGGTTTGTCTGTAAAGATCCGTTTGCTCTGGATTGGCTGTGTACAACGTATTATAAATACATTGTAATTTCCTATTTTAAATTGTGTCAGGCGTCGCAGTTTTTAGAGTTACAGGTTTTGTGAAAATATGCCAGTTATGTTATCTGTACATTACTAAGTTAAGAGCTAAATGGTTGTGTGATTAGGAAGAGGTGCCTACTGTTCACACTTTCAGTGTCTGTACTATAATAGTTTGATTTAATTATTGGTTGAGTAAATTCTGTAAGTAACTGGCTGCTTGGGGCATGGTCTGAAGGAAGCAGAGCGTGTGTCTGATATTCTACAGGATGCTGCTTTTGGGTTTTGGTTTTGTTTTTTTATTTCCTGAGAAATGTTCTTTCATAGTATGTGATTTTTTTTTTTAATTAAATTTTTAAAATTTTTTTTTGCAAAAGGTTATGCACTATGAAACAGTGACTTTTTCTGATTAGCTGATCAAACTGCTGCTTTATGTGAAGCAGAAGCAGCTGTAACGCTTCTCAGGCTCCAGCCAGAATGGGCAGAATAGGTAGAAGATGGTTCACTCTCCTGTGGTTAATTGCTAATTTTATTCTCTGGATCTCAGAGAAACAAGATTTGCATGCAACTCTGCACACATCTGTATTGCATTTTCTCAAACTGGTAACAAACCACATCAGACTCGAGGATGCCTAACCAGAGCTTAGCTTTGGGCCTGAGCTGGGGAGCCCCGATGGAAGGCCAAGTACCGTGCCGTGCCTCTCCACCACGCTCACACAGCATTGCTGCCTCCAGTTAGCTTGCAGCTCACAGGTCTTGCATGGCTCTACCTGCAAAGATGTGTGAGAGCGAGGGAAGGCATTTTCCGTGCCGAGTACTTTAAAAGTTGAAGTGCCTTCATGGCCTCTTCAATGTCACTGCCACAGTTTAAATAACACCTGCTTCCCGTCTCCCGGCAGTCAGGCCTAGGGAGCCTCCCTGTGCTACCTCAGCATGTTGTGTTGGTCATAGCAGCCTGTCCACAGCCTTTGTCTGGTTTCTGCTTGTGAGACCTTCTCCCGTGGAGGCTTTCAGGCCTTCCACCAGCTGTGTGCTCACAGCTGACTTCCAAATTACTTGGTAGTATCTAGAAACTGGGTGGCAATAAAAAGGACAAACTTCTCTTTTGCTAAGGAAGCTCTGTGCATATTAGGAAGTACTGTTTCATACTCAGAGGTAGCAAAGAGAATAGGATAAATACAGCCAGAAACACAGATTTCTGTTCAGTTGTAGCCTTGCAGTGAGTGCTGTAACTGCTTGTTTTCTAGAGTTCGTGGTAAAACTCTTTTCACATCTCCTCTAAGAATTTCTAATCTTTCTTTGAAGAGATGGTCAATAAAGGACCAGATACTAAACTGATTATCTTCCAAAAAGCCCACTAATTTGAAATTCTTTCCGTTGAATTCTGTCTTCCTTTAAAAGTGTGGTAACTGGTTACGTTGCAGTGGTTTGATTCCCTTATCAGATAGTACACTGAGGTAAGCCAGGTCACTGACGCTTCAGTTGAACTTGGGTAATGCTAATCTGCAGTTGCAGTCTGTCGATTAATGTTCAGGTGTGTGGTTTTGGTCATTTTGTCAGAGGTTGTTTACATAACATGTTTTCCTTTTCCAAGTTCACGGTGTCTCTGGGGATATCTCTGACTGTGCTTTAGTGGCTTTTGTACACATTCCAGCCCTGCTGCTGAACTTCCTGTTCTTAGCGCAATGGGTTTTCCTAGAACGCTATTTTGAAGCGTGGTAAACAGGGCGGGCTGATTGGCAGGAAGCTGGAGGGACCTGTAGGTTGCTGTGATGCGTGACGAAGGGCTTCAGCTAGTACTGCATTCTCAGCTCGATCTGATACTAGCCAGTATAAGGAAGGTAGGTAGTAACAAACAGCTCCTGATCTTCCTCTGTGAAGTGTTGGAGCTAGATTAGGACAAGCTAAGATCACATTGCATGCAAGGAGTGCAGAAGCAGCTTATTTGCCTGTTTCGTAGATTTTCCTGAAATTTCAACAATGGTACAATTCAGAGAGAGACCTGTCTACCTATATTCATCTCCTATCTCCACACCTTCCAACTTCAGGCATTGTCAGCCTTCAGTATCCCCCCGCAGCGAAACGGCACCTATCCCGGTTCCCACTCAGCTACGGAATTACCAGCGCATAGAACAGAACCTCTCCTCTACTGCCAGCCCCGTGTCAAACCCCCACGGATCACCAAGGTGAGTTTGTTTTTTTTAAACTCCTTTTTCTTGGTTCTAGTTTGTGTTTGTACCCTGACAGATGTCCGTACTTTCTTGCTGATGTCATTTTTTTTTTCCTGCACAAAAACATACTAAAGAGGCATTTTAATGATAACAAATGACAGTCCTTCACAATCTCAAGATTGTTGGATGGGCACTTGAAATTTTTCACAAAAACAAAATGAGCTTGTTCGTTCACTCAAATGCAAACCAAGAAGGTAAAAAGATGAAGCCTTGCTTTTTTTTATTCCTCTTTGTGTATTATATGGCATTACATCATAAACTAGAAAGTCAGCAATAAGTTATGTTTTGTTTTCACACAGGTAGTAATGAAATGAATGCCTTTTTCTGTAGAATATCAAGGAAACAATTTTTGGCACGCTAGTTAACCAGCTTGTCTTATTACAAAGCTCTAGTCTGCCAGACTTATTCTCTGCCTTGTGGTCTACAGGATTAGGATGGTGAAGGTCAAAGACTCAGAAACAGACTACTCAGAACTCTGGAGTTCTTTACAAAAACAAAACCCATGGTTCCTTGCTTTTTTTTTTTTTCCAGGATCTCTGACTTTATAATAGGTGCTGTACCCGAGGAAGTACCTTTCCCTCAAATAATCTGTTTTCAGTTATCTGACCTGTATACCAGACGCAATATGGAAACTTTGTCATAATCTTTGTTGACATAAAAATGGGTGTTTGCAGCAATAAATTTCACTTGATTGTAATATTCAAAATTTGATGATCGAGTTGTTTGAAGATTAGGAATCCATGTACTAAGGGATATCTGTTTTAATTTTCTCCAGTTAACAGACTATTATGGCATTGAAGGTTAAAAAGTCAGTGTGAAAAAGACCTTGCTCGTTTTCAGTGTGGGAAGCTTAGCTTAAGTTATTAGCTTAATAAGCTTCAACGTCATAGCTTTCTCTTTAGAAGTATCAGTATTTTCTTTAACTGATCATCATACTCTTTAGGGGATTCTGAAGCTTATCTCAAGGACCCACAGTTACTATAGTGTGTGTAACCATTCTTTTCACCTTGTTAGAGCTGGCGTTGTGAGACGCTCAAATACGAGCCCAATGGGCTTCATGAAGATGGGCTCCTGTTCTCCGGTACCAGCTGACACTGCACAGGGTGTTGGTCGCAGGTTATCCACAGGATCTTCTAGACCGTATTCTCCTTCACCGCTAGGTAAGCTCATAAATTCTTAGTAATTAGTAAGGATTTACGTGGGAAAGTAATTCAGAACGCTGATTCTTGCTTGAAATTGTCCTAAACCAAAATCTGCCCGAATAGGTCACATTTGCAGAAATCATTTCTGTTAAATGACTCACAGAAGTAAACTAATCAGGTTTTATTTTGCTTTACCTTCATTTGTAGGTGAAGTATAAAATGTAAGTTCACGTTTTGATTTTGTTTGCATAGTTGGAACCATACCTGAGCAACTTGGGCACTGTTGTTGCGGACAACTTCAAGGACATGAGTCAAGGAGTAGAAACTTCTCAGGTGAGTGACTTTGGACAAGGCAACCAATGCTATTTTGATAGAGCTTCTACAGCATTTTGTGAAGGGGGAGGAGAGCCAACACTACATTAATATGGGTTAATTAAGTGGTGCACTGAGTTTCTGTAGCAACTTAGCCCAATTGTGGCTGTATCAAGACACCTTTCCCCATAACTAATTACCTACACAATAACAGAGCAACTAAAGTTTCTTTTTCTCAAGATGAAAAAGCAACTCTGGTAATGCCTGTCTTTAAACAGGGATAGAAGTGGACGGATTATAATGAATGGTAGTAACATGCTTCTCGGAATCTGGTTTTGATAGACTAGCTATGTCATGCCAGTCCTCAGAAAAGGGAGGAAGAACTGCCAGTGTACAGCATACAACACGTTTTCATCATTCCCTTAGGAAATTGACTGGGATCTGATGCTGGTGTTGCTAAGCATTCAGTAAGCTTTGCAAGTCATAATTTATTATGGCATTCCAGCCCGGGGGGGGAAGATCAGGGAGAAATAGAACTTGAAGATGTTCTGAGACTGTTAAAGATGGAATCGCACTGTAATGCCAGAAGGATTGGGCATAAGAATATGCAATTCAGCAACACATTCTTTTGCTCTGTGCACTTTTTGGGTGCAATTTCTTCTTTATCTAAAATACTAGTTATGCCATCAGCAATCTCAGTGAAAGGCCAAGGAATGAGTGATGTCTCAGATTTGAAATAGTCTCTTCTCTTAAAAAAAAAAAATAAAGGGAGTGTATGAAGGGAATACAAAGCAGTGTGTATGCTTTTCTTTTGTGTCTTTTCTTTGGATAGAATTCTGTAGGGCTCTTGGTTTAGTGCCTTTTGTCAGTGTCAAACTGACTTGTAACATACTATAGCACTGTTTTTATGGCTGTAAGGCTTTTTAATGTTTTCTTTCTTCATCTGTTTCCTGCATTCTTTTCCTACTTGACTTTATTTCTTAATTTCAAATGAATGCAGTGGTATTTCTATTTGTAAAATACCACAAATTACAGCAAGTCTGCTTCTTAGCATTTAAATGGGTATGGGAAGCTGTCTTTTTGGTTCTGGGTGAAGTGAGGTCATCTGTACTGAGATTTTCTAAGGACTTGAAGCTGTCTGTTGTAGTGTAGCTTGTGAACTGATTGAGTTGTTCTTGCTGCCAGTGGCAGCAGAGGACAAACTTCTAATTCCAGAAGCTTTCCCTGTGATGGCAATGACACTAGAACAGTAACCAGTGAGATTTAAGACTGGTTTCTGAAATGACAGGTGAGGACTTTCAATGCTATGAGACAGACAAGCAGAGGGATTTTTCAAACAAGCAAATTCTTGGCTGGGAAGTTAATGAGAAATAGACTTGATCCCTCTGCTGGAGCTGCAGGCAGAAAGGCTGTTCTAAAACACACTGTTTAATGGAGTGGAATGAAATCAAGATGAAGTAGCTCATGTTCAAAATCTAACTAGCAAAAGCATAGGCTTAAGAAGGTTGAAAGATGTATCTTAACAGCTAGGCACTTTACTGAGCAAACTGCAAGAAGTTTGTGATGTTTTTTTTAGCATACGTTTATGAAACAGAGCCTATCTCACAAGATGATCTTGGCCAGCTCTTAAAAACCTTACCTAGTTAGTATGGTTCATTTTCAGTTTTGCTTTTTTTTTTTTTTAAAAAAAAAAGGTAAATGAAATTGTCACTTCAGTGTCAGTTCTTTGAGGTTACAAAGATAGGCATTTTATCTGGGAAGCTGTGGCCATAAAGCTGAAGTCTTATGTACTATTTGTAACTTTGCAGAGTTCCTCAGCATAAGACATAAAAATATCACAAGGAAGATACCATTTCATCAAATTTCAGGTTCCTTATTTTTAAAGAGGAAGGGCACCTTTGTGTAGGTGAGAGGTTCATAAGAGAGATTTCCACAAAGCCCTCTGTTTAAATGACTGCTTATAGCTCTTCCATTTGCTTTAGGAGAAACTTTGCACTCGTACTTAAGTGTGGACTTCCTTTGTATGTAGTAAGCTTTAGAAAAAGATTATCTGACAGACTAAAAAGTAAGTGACTGCCCAAAGTAATGATCCCAAACTGTTCTATCTGAATAATTTGGTTCTTTTTAGTACCTAGTTTTCTTGCAGGAACCATGAGATGAGCTGCCTTTTGTGTCTGCAAATGAAGTAATTATGTACAAAACAAGTCATTAACATGCAACGTCGGATTCACGCACTTGTTTGCAAGAATATAATTCCAGTACTTGAGAACCTCTGTTCAACCTAGAGTCTTGGTGGCTGCACTTGAAATTTCAGTATTGGTTATGCCATTCCTGCTGAATCCAAGCACTTTATTTGTCTTGGTGCAGGTTGCCAGAGGTACTGCAGCTGCCAGTACAGCTGTCACCCTGAAATCTTGCCTATTTGGCAGCTTGAATGTTTTATCAGTGTAATGTACCCTTAGTCCAAATAGCCAACAGGCTAAATCCATTCTCCTTGCCATCTAGTGAGTTGATGATCAAACATACCTCATGATATTTGCAGTCCTGTCATCTTTCAGTTTAATGCAGATCTCTAGCATTTTGGGCTTCATTGATACGTTTTCCAAGCCCTGCAAGTAGAATATCACTTCATTGTTTTTCATCCCCGCAGGTTCTCCCATACCACCATCTCAGTCTCCACAGTCACTTTTGATGGGAGCGAGGTTGCAGAGTGCTCCTACTCTCACAGATATTTACCAAAACAAGCAGAAGCTCAGAAAGCAGCATTCAGACCCAGTGTGCCCATCCTATGCTGGGTATGGATACAGTCATTCTCCACAACCAAGTAGGCCAGGTAGCCTGGGAACATCACCTACCAAACATATGGGATCATCACCTAGAAGTTCAGACTGGCTGTTCAAAACTCCATTACCAACGATCATTGGCTCTCCTACTAAGGTTTGTTAAGTTTGCCACTGTCACTAAAATGTGAAGTGGTAACACACTGCCTGAAACCATTCCCAAGAATATTTTTGGGTTCTAATTTTGCTTTTTGTGTGTTCTTGGTCTTGATTCCTAAAGGCAACAGCTCCTTTCAAAATACCTAAAACTCAAGCATCCTCAAACTTGCTGGCCCTGGCTAATCGCCAGGGCTCGGTAGATCCCCCGTTGCAGCCTAAAGACATCACTGACCCAAGAGATTTCACGCACTTCCACTCGACCCAAGGAGGTGAAAAGCAGGCAGGAGAACAGCACAGTAAAACTACGTTTGGCAGGTAGGCATTTTAATATTTATAACCTGTAAAATTGCGTAGGTAACTTGGCAGAAGAATGTACATTGCACACAGCAACTTGGAGGGGAAGAGCATGCAAACAGTGAGCTGTGAGGAGATGCTGAGGTTTGGTGTATACAAGAACATTTTGTACTGTGTATAAATATAGCATGGACTTCCTGGAGTGCTTTGTGTTGCTATCTAGTTCCCTTTTGTTTTGATTATCTGAATATGGAATTTCATTGCCTCTATGAAGCCTCTTCAGTTTTTGCTTGAAAATCTATATGACAAAATTTGCAATATAAATTTTTAAGATAAAAAGGTCTCTTTATTTTTGTGGTTAGCTCTTTGTCAGCAGGTCCATGATGAACAGTGAGATTTCAAGACTTTCTGTGCTTTTGTTGAAGAATTCTCGATAATGAATACCAAGAATCTGAAAGTCATCCTTAGTTGCAAGTTAGTTAGGAAGGTCTTACTGAAGAACTTTGTTGTGAATTCATACGTTTTTCTGTCTAGGTCTGTTAGTACTGGGAAGCTATCAGATCAACAGGTAAAGACTGCCCTTGGTGGCCAGTTATATCAAGGCAGTACAGACAGCCTCAATACAGAGCGACCGATGGATACAGGTAAGGAACAGATTGATACATCCAAGCTGCCTTTATGTGCTAGGTTTTTTATGGAGTGCCAAATAGATACAGTTCTGCTTCCAACTTTCATAATTGGTTCTGACAATTTTTAGCCTCAGTACAGAAGGTTTTTTTAATCTTTGAAGGGGTTATGTTCCATTTCTTTAGCATAGCTTTAAAAATAACTGAGACGGGAAAATATCTATTTTTGTGCTAAACACAGAAATATCTCAACTGTCTATACTGGCTAGAGGGGTTTGGGGTTTTTTGGTTTGGTTTTATTTTTAGTACAACATTTGTGGCTGTTTCATTTACTAATTCCACCCTGCTTTCATATGAAAGCCAGTTTATGTAATTCTGGGTAATTTTTCTCCTTCTCCCTCCCCCAGCTTGTCCCTTGCCACAAGTGGCCACCAGGAGTTCTCGCCTTGCTTTTGAGCACATGGAAGGAGTTCTGCAGACAGGGCTGGTCTTTAACCTCCAGACCTGTCATGGTCTCCCTTTAGAATTTTTCTGTTGTATCTTTTGCTGCAGGACTGGTGGTGTCCTCAGGCTTTCAGACAGAGCCTCTGTTGCTCTTTTCTAGGCAAGGGTAGAGCAGAGAGAGATTGAAAGTAAAAAGATATATGAAGACCATGTCTTGACTCTTTTTGTCTGTCGCCAAGGCTGTCCGCTCGGCTTGTTTTATTGGCTGTCAGACCTTCTGACTAGTCCAAGTCTTGGATCTACATCAAAGCATGTTGTGTTGCAGTGCTCCAATTTGCTGCATATAATTACTTATTGATATGATTATATGTAATAGGGACTAACTTGCTGAAATTTTCTCTTCCAGCTCCAGCAGGGGCCTATGGAATTGCGATGGCACCTCCTTCCATGGGAAGTGGGGCGAGTTCTCGGGCTGTCATGTTTACTGTTGGGTCCCCTCCAAGCAGCGCCACTCCTCCTACCTGCACCCATATGGTCCTCAGAACAAGAACCACCTCAGGTAAGACTTTCCTGACAACTGTGTACTGTTCTCAAATGCAGTAGTTAGGCTTGCCCTAGGCCTTGCCCTTGCACTTCTTGGGCCAGTAACCTGATTACTGCCTTGCACAGTAGGTCCTCTAGGCCCTACAGTAAAAGTGCTCTGTAAAATAGAGATTAATATCAGACGACTTCTGCCTTTTCTCTTCTAAAGAGAGGGACAGAGGCACAGATTTACAATACAGCAGTGTGTAATCTCCTGTGTACGCAGCTTTACTCCACCGCAGCGCCGTATAATAGATCTCTATGACAAAGGTGGAAAGGAAAAGTTAGATTTCTGGTTCTGCATTTTTGCCTGCTGCCGTGCATTGTACCAGAAACAACACACAAGGGGTGTGAGCTGACTGCATTTCAGCATGTGTCGGCTGTGTTGCCGAATATCAAAGATCTCAAGGTAAAGGCCTTCATCCGCTCAGGTTGAGCAGGAGTCTGCAGCAGTGTGCTTCTGGGAACTATAGCACAACCTTTGGTCTGTACTGTTGGACTCTCTGCCTTGGAATCCTTGTCAGCCATTTCCCAGAATCTGCGTTATGAATTGTCACTGTTCATTACAGTGTAGTCTTTGCATTCTCTACAGAGAGATGCAAGGAACAATGAGGAGAGCCTCCCAAGAGTGAATCTGTGATGACTACTGATTTGTCATTTGCTATCATCTGCAGCCCCAGCGCTGCAAGATGGAACAACCTATTAGACTGAATGTGTGTGTTATTTTTCTTGTAGTTGGATCAAACAGTTCTGGAGGGTCTCTCTGCTCTACTAGTGGCCGTGTATATATGGGCTCTCCTCCTGGTATTTATATGGGTTCTTCTCCTCCGGGAGCCGAGGCAGCTCCGAGTCTGAAGTACATGCCTTATGGTACTTCGCCTCCCAGCTTAGAGGGCTTTATCACTTTTGAAGCTCCCGAATTGCCTGAGGAAACTTTAATGGAGGTATAGAAAAAATAATTTAATGTTTTATAATGTATAATGCTGCTAAAACAGAGACATGGTAAAAACAGGACTGCTCAGTGCACTTCGTAGTTTCCTCTTTGCTATCTCACATATTCCTTTTTAAGATCTTGAAAATAGTCCTGTATCAATTGTGGCCAATTTCTCTTTGGTAGTTATTCCTGGCATTTCATGTATTTGAATAGGTAACCAAAGGAACATGACTGCTGTTGTTCACCAGAGCCTTCCAAAGAGGCCTCTGTTTTAATGCCAAGTCTCTGGACGTGGGTGCTGACAGTAGCAATGTCCCTCTGGGCATTGTTTTTAACTGCTTCTTCACAGTCAGCGGATGGCATTAAATCCTACTTGTGAGAAGAGTGTCCTATATTTTTTTTAAAATGTGTGGAGGAGTGACACTTTAAAAACACAAATTGGGGTGGTCTTTCACCAGAATGCTATCCTTGGACTGTAAATTTCTCAAGACAGATTGCTGTTCTGTTTTCTCATGCACATTTTGCTGGAAGGTGTTTGGATCCCTATTGAATCTATACGTTGTAACACGGATGTTTGACGGTACACTGTATTCTTCCCACAGATAGAGTTTAAAATGTATTTAGATCTGCATTACTAATGAAAAGATTATTGCTGAGATACATTTGATTAGTTTTGAAGGCTAACTTTTTTTTTTGAGCAGAGACTATGCTTGTAGTGTCTGTTTTAGTCACCAAGAAACAGTGAGTTGTTAGCTCCAATTGAAGTTGTCTAGTTTAAATTGTAAACTTTTGCAACAGCCACCTTTTAACACAACATAATTCTACATCTAAGTGTAAATTAGAGTGAAGCACATAAAACTGAAGCTTTAGATTGGTTCTTGTGTAGGTATCAAGTTTGTTATATAATAAAAGCCAAATGTTCCTCCTGGCTTCTCATACAAGTGCCGAGCATACTTTTGGGTTGCTGATAATATAATAACAAGTAATATGTCCCACTTGTGATTCCTTTAGTTGCTCAGGTTTCAACAAACACAGAACTCGATGTCCCAATTCCTTTGGCTTTGTTGAAAGACTCTTAAATATAAGCTAGTGTATCTTGAAATCATTAACAAAGAGAGAACAAGTTAATACCTGTTGATCGTTTGGACCTGTTTGGTTCTGTAGTCCCTAGTGCTGCCTCTACTACAATGTGATTTCTGCATAGAATTGACATACCAAGAAATTCTCAAACAATTAGCAAGGGTTTTAAGTGTACTTGTTTGCCTTTTGGCTTATAATGGTTAAATTGTTGTCGTCTTTCCCTCTTGACAGAGAGAACATACAGATACACTGCGTCATCTAAACATGATGCTGACATTTACAGAATGTGTTCTGGATCTGACAGCAGTACGAGGAGGAAGCCCAGACCTGTGTACTTCTGCAGTATCGCTGTACCAAATCCAAGAGAGCATAGTTGTTGATCAGATCAGCCAGCTAAGCAAAGAATGGGGGTAAGTATGCGGTCAAATAGTATCAAGAGAATTAGTGACTATTGAATACATCAAAAATGTATTCCAACTATGCTTTTTTTGTTGGGAGTGATTGTTTTCCTGTATAGAATCTTTTATAGGAATAAGTTTTTAACAGCTGAAGACAGATCAGAAAGAGCAAAAGGAGAGAGAGACGTTCGCTAGCCGACAAATAAAAGGACAGTGTTTTCTGGCCTGCCACATAAGTTGGGGAAAGTGGTGAGGAGTTCAGGCTTGAGCTGCAGCAGTGCATTTCTAAGCTTGGAAATTTGTGTATCGGCTTCTGTCAGATCTGAGCCCTCATCTGGTCCTGTCGGCCTGGCTGAAGCAGTAGCACTGAGGGGGGAAGGGGGAAGGAATGTCCAAATTTGACCGTTTTTCAGTGGAACCAATCAGCCCTAAGACAAAAGCAAAAGCAAGGAGAAATATGAGAAGTTTGGAGTGGTGGGAAAGGGCAGTTCCACTTCCTGCAGCCTTCCTGAAAAAAAAACAACAGAAAAAAAACAACAGAAAAAAATACCCATTTGCTTTTCACAACTGAGAATTCCAGGGGCATAGGAAATGGTGCTGAGAGAAAAGTACAGCCAGTCGCTTGTGGTAAGACGTTGACCTTGGGCAGTTAGTCCCCACAAATAAGTGTTCCTTTTTAAAATGTCTACATTAAAGCAGTTTGTATTTGCTGCTGCAGCTACTAGATGAGCAGATGTACTCTCAACCCGTGACAGAGTGTTTGTGAAGGGAAGGGAGGGGTGGAGTCGCATTTTAAACATCTGTCTTCCTTTTCTGCTGCTGCTGGGTCCTATGTAGGGTTGTGATTAAAAAGTGGTGTCTGCCCATGGCTTGAATATGTTGAAGAAAGGTGTTTTGATACATAATTGCTTTTTTTTTTTTCCCCTACCCTTTCCTAGACAAGTAGAGCAGCTGGTGTTGTATATGAAAGCCGCCCAGTTACTAGCATCTTCTCTGCATCTTGCCAAAGCACAGGTCAAATCGGGGAAACTGAACCCATCCACTGCTGTTAAGCAAGGTAGATGTAATTTGCTTTGCCTGTGAATTTTCTTTGCTGATACATCACTCAAAAGCTCAAGTTGCAACATTTGTTTGTTTTCTTCTGCACAAGAGAATTGTAGATATGTACAATTGCACAATTCTGATAGTAAACAAAGATACAGCTAGAAACTGTTAAGAAATGGGCAGTTATTAACTTGAAATGGAAATTATTTGATATATACTTAATTCACAGAAGTGGCAGAGTAAATAAACAATAAAAGCACAAGTTTAAACAGATTGACTTTGTTAGTGCTGGGAAAAGCTGAACTTAGGCTATGCTGTTGTTTGGTTGGGTGGGTTTTTTTGGTTTAGTGGGGTTTTTTGTTGGTGGTTTTTTTGTTTGTTTGGTTGGTTTTTTTAAATTTCTTCTTACCTTTCTTCTAGTTGTGAAAAGCCTCAATGAGAGATACAAATTCTGTATTGGCATGTGCAAGAAATTGACGGAAAAGTTGAATCGTTTCTTTTCGGACAAGCAAAGGTTCATTGATGAAATCAACAGTGTAACTGCAGAGAAACTCATCTACAGCTGTGCTGTAGAAATGGTAAGTCTACCTACACGATAGGACATTGAGTTGAATTGCTTCCTTCTCTTACCCACCTCTTCTACATAACCAGAAAATAGAATGTATGTTTCCAGAATTCTCTCCATGGTAATTTTTAGTCTCTTTCCTGCCCTGCCTTAACTGTGGCTAAAGTTCCTGGCAGATACTGTTCCTCAGGGATATTTCCCCTACATCAGCACATTCGGTACATAAACACTAGGAGATGAACTCGTAAGCCACACAGCCCAGTGTGCTGAAGTCTCATCCAGTAAGGCTTACTAAAGCAGAGAAGCAACAGAAGTAGCTTCATCAATCTGCGAGGTCAATTTGAGGAACATCAGCCTGTCCATATAAAGCAAAAATGGTAGCAAACATGTGGAATCTTTTTCATGTAATTGATAAACTTTATATCTGTCATGGAGCAGATGCAGTAACCATATGGGAAAACTTAACTGCTTTTTTGATGAGAGGGAAGTCTTTTTAATGCAGGTGTCGCACAAAAGATACTGGCAAATATCGGCCTTCACCCTGATAATGGTGTAGTCATGCACAATTAATTTGTCTTCTTTACAAGAGATTGTAGGTATAAAACCAAGCATGTTTATTCATGTTTTTGTAATACATGTAAACACAAAAGATCAAAAAGTGCTTATGTGCAGAATACCTTTTATTAATGCAGCACAGGTACTATATTCTCTCAGACTTCGTTTTTTTGTCTTACAGTTATGAAAACAGATCAGCTAAATTAAGGCTTAAAAATAGTTTCTTAATGGCACTTTTATATCATTAATTTTGAATTTTTCATTTCATTACTTGCCTGGTGCAGTTTATGTAACTGAATCTCCTGAATGATTCTAGGTTCAGTCGGCAGCTCTGGATGAGATGTTTCAGCAAACTGAAGATATTACGTATCGATACCACAAAGCAGCCTTGCTGCTGGAAGGACTGACTAAAATACTGCAAGACCCTGCAGATATAGAAAATGTACACAAGTGTAAGTTTATGTTCAGTAATGAAAATACTGAAAATTACATGGAATTAATGCATTAGAAAATAACACTGAAGTCATCACCTGCTTTACCTCTCTCTGTTTTCAGATAAATCTAGCATCGAGCGAAGGCTTTCCGCACTTTGCTATAGCACAGTGGCTGTATATGAGCAGTAGGAATATCCCGAGGACCAGATGGTGTGAACATAAGGGACCACATCAGTGATACTGCACTTTTTTTCACTACAGCTTAATTGTTGTCCTTGTTCTGCCCCACGTGGAAGATGATTCTTACATTTCTGTGGTGACTACCAAAGAAACAGCAGCATATTCAAAGAGGAGAAATTCCAAAAGTACACTTGCCTTATCGATCCAGCAGCTCCTTTTTCTTCCTAGCGACAGAATTTAAAAGAATCTCTCTTCACATTTCAAACTGATCCTTGTACGTGTGCTTTGACTTGAATGATCGGGGTGTTTTTTTCCTCATGAGGTTTATAGAGAGTGGATCCTTCTGCACCAGGTACAAAAAGACATTTCCCTCAGAAGATTTCCTCAAAAGTTGGTGAAAAATATTTTTAAGTTGTCGGTAAAATGTGGTGGAGTGAATTTGGGAAACTCTAACCCTGTGCAAGTGCTGTTTGAAGCTTTCGGGGCTACGCTGGCTTGTATCGGAGCTCACGTGTTGTTAAACATGGCTCAGCTTGTCATATGAAGGGATAGTGAGAAAGTGTTCTTTTACACAGGGGGAAGATGGTAATGGAAGAAATTGTGCTCCATCTGTGCAAAATCCCCAGTGGGTTTTCAGCTGATGTGGATACAATTTGATGATCTTCTTCCAAAATATTTTGTTTTGCACTAATTTACTAAAGCAACTGTATATTCATTTTTGAAGAACTGTATAAAAAAAATTAGAGAAAGAAGGCACAATGGACTTGGCTGAATTTCATTTCAGTGTACATAAAATTCTTTTCAGAATTTCAAATGTAGCTTCTAGAAGACTTTCAAACAAACTGTAAAAACTTGTATTCATGTGAACCTTTCCATTTTATACCTATTTGTCTAATACTTGAGTAACTACTGCTCTGGACTTTCTCAGTAATAGCAATGTTGAGTTGCTGGTTGTTTGCTTTTTATATAGATTTGGTTGCATCTTTTGTTGTGCATGCGATATGTGCATTAATGCCTGCAGTCTCTAGGGGTGTAATGACAGTTCTGTGTAGTTTGTTTCTTGGGCAGTATTACAATAAATACTGTAAACTGAAAGGTTCTGCAAGGAACCATGCAAAACCGGAAAATAATGTTGGGGTTTGAGATGCTGATAAATTGATGTAGAATATCTACATACAGTGTGTGAAAAATCAGGATTATTTTGTGTGCATTTTGGGGGAGAGGTGGGAAGCTTCCTTTAGCCTTATAGGCATTATCATTTCAAGCATCCCATGAGATCATCAGGACACCGATTTGCGAAGTATTTAGGCAGATCAGCTTCTCTGGAAATGGTTCCTATACTTTATTTTTGGGACTTTTTTTGTTACTCAACTGCTTGAATACTTGAATAAACCATTCTCCAGGACAAAATCATTTTAATCCTCTTAAACACAGTGGTCTGAACTATTTGACAAAGTTGTACAGGGCTTACACATCAAAATATTGTTTGAGTGTTCGGATAACCATGTGTTTCCTTTACTTTGACAGAGTAATGTACTTTTTACCTTATTTATCTGTATGAAGTTCCAACAGTTAATTTGAAAGTGTTTGTTTATATAATGTTTGTATTTTTAGGTCTTTAATACGGTGTTTCTACCTCTCCTTTGTAATTGCATGCATTATTCTTTAAACTAGGTAATAACTCACTGAACTGTTGTGTAATAGCCTTTTTATTATGGCCTGTATAAATGTATATTAAGGTAAAAATAAATACTGACACTAGAAGTGTTTCTATGGTAAAACTGAGCTTCTGTGTTTCTGTAACCAAAGGCCAACAGTTTTAACTTCAAAGAAACCATCTGTACTTGGCTGGTGAAACCAGTTGCTGAATGTTCCCTGCTTGGGTCAAGAGATGCTCACCTCAGTGGCTGGACGTGCCACCAGGGCAGGATGGGGCAACTTGCTTGAGTTTGTTATCTCTGGATAGCTCTGGCACAAAGTGTCCCCAAGTTTGTTTTCACTTGCTTTAGGAAAACAATTTACCCTGCTTTTTTTAATTTATTTTTTTTAAACTTGGATTTGAAAGCAAATATGCTAAGTAGGTTCCTGGGTAACAGCTGTATGTTTTTTCGACAAGGTGCTGATTTGTTGCCTCTAGCAAAGAGGAGCTGTCTGGGCTGCCAGAACAGCATATACAGAGCTAATCGACAAAAACTGGCAGTAAGTTACAATTTCGACCCAAACTTTATGGAAAACAGGCTTCGTTCACCTTGTAGCTAATGTCCTCTCCCCAGCTGAGGTGTGCTGTGGTAGCTGGTATGTGGCTGTTGTATTTCTTAGTTGCTGTAGTATGAAACTTTTCACAATTTGTTCTTTTAAAAAAAAAAACAAACAACCCTATGCTTGTGCCTGGCACATAACAATAGAAGAGGATGAGGAAGGAGCGAGCAGGGAATGCTAATGATATGGCTGAACATGAATTTAGGAACAAAGCAAAAGCCTTAACACACAAGTCTAGGAGATAGGCTGTTTTTCCCAGGAACTCACTGGTTTTTATTGGTTTTCTTTTTTTTTTCCTCAGGATTCAAGTTCATTCTGCTTCTACTCTTGCCAGCAAGACTACAGCTGCACAAACAGGAGGAGAAGAAAAGGGCTATTCTTGTTTGCTGTTTTCAGGAGGAGGAGACCAATGTTCATGGCCTGTCTTTCTGCATAAACTCATTCCACAAAGATCCTGAAGCTGTCCTCTGTCTTCAGCTCTCTGCACTGAACAGCAGGTGCTTGTTTCTACCAAATACTTTTTTTTTTTTTCCTTTTGAAAGATAGAAGTTGAAAGGAGATACTTTATGTGCTGCTTTTCTAGTTCGGCTCTCTAGCATCTACTCAAGAGCACCACGTTTTGCACTTGCTCTACTTTCTCCATAGTGCGTAATGTCGACTGAGGAATCTAAAACGCATTTCGATTCTGACATTTGCTGCTTTTTGTAAGTAAGAAGTTGAACTCTTGAGCCCTTCCTCTGAGACAGAGGATGAAGAGGATGAAATCTAGTTAATTTACCTTGCAACTAAAATACTACAAATTAATCTGAGAGGCGTTTTTCAGTTGAGCGGTGTGAGTTGTTCCTGGGACAGGCTGGGTTCTGCATAGTTCTTGCTGCTTTCTCATACAGACATGTTGTCACCTCTGGGTTCAGAGGCAG
>VYXH01003706.1:27067-55976 GCA_013397275.1 Burhinus bistriatus
CGCAGGCAGTGCCCAGGACGGGGTCCTGTGATGGACCACGTCTTGCGTGCTGCTCACGCCATCTCCTGCCCTCCTGTTTGCTTCAGCACCGACCATCCTCACGGATGTTTATCCGGAGTCATAGGTGATGGAGGAGGAAATCTTTGGACCGGTCCTCCCCATTCTGACCGTGAAGAGCGTGGACGATGCCATTGAGTTCATCAATCGTCGGGAGAAGCCCCTTGCCCTGTATGTCTTCTCAAACAACAAGAAGGTGGGTCTGGGCTGTGCGGCCCCGCAGAGGTGACTCTGCGCAGTTCGATCCTGAACGTGGGCAGTCCCAGGCACGGCTCCCTGCAGGGTCCATGTTGGCTCCTCTTTCTTGTGAATCACAGTGTTTGCCTCACACAGGGTACCGTGAATGTCCCCAGAGTTGCTGGAGAATCCCAGTCTCCTGCTGAATTGCTTTGCATTTGCATAACTTTGTGAAATAGAAGGATAAAAGGCTGAAATTCCTCTTTGGTGCCTTGTAGCCTTTCATGATTAATTTAGTTGCTTTTAACATGTTGCTAGGGAGGCAAGCTCCCAGATTTTCCAGCTTTCACATCCCTCCTCTGAACTTTCCCACTTTCTTTGAGTTAACATCGGATGGAGAGGGCTCCTCTGAGTTATCAGCCAGAGGAAATTAACACAATGGCCTGTTGGCTCATTGCTCCCCTCATAGTCCTGCTCAGTTACGTGGTCTGGTCTCTTCTGTGCCTTTGTAATGTTCTGTTTGGTTTTTTTCTTTTGTCAGTTGATCAAAAGAGTAATCTCGGAAACCTCCAGCGGGGGTGTTACTGGAAATGATGTCATCATGCATTTCTTCCTCTCAACCTTACCCTTTGGTGGTGTCGGTAAGTTACTGGAGCTCCTTAAGTGTTGTGACTTGATGCACAGTGTGATCCAGAGAGCAATAGTGGTTGTTCTGTGTCCAAGTACACCTGCACCTCTTACAGCCGGAGAGTCTCTGTATAGCGGATCTCAATAATAATTTCTAGGAGTACATTAGGAAAGGATCCTAAGGAGAAAACCTTTGGGTGTGTTTTTGGGAAGATTGAAGCGCTCAGTGCAGACTCATGTGAAAGGTGCATTAAAAACATTAGCTGTGATCAGAGTGATTAGCAGTAATTACAGGACGAAGGGTAGGACTTCAGTTTGGGGAGAATTGGAACAGCCTGCGGGAGCTTTGCAGAAGAGGGTTTGGGTGTTACAGTGCTCACAAGCTGACTCTGAACCAGCAGTGTTCTGCTGCTGTGAACAGCACACACAGTCCTGGAATTGGAAAATGGAGGTGTACCCTGCAGGGCTCCTCAGGAAACCCTTCTCACACAGCACTGGTCGGATCTCAGAGCCTTGGCACGGTGCTTTGAGAGGGAGCTCAATCCAGGGAAGAGCTGGAGATGGCTCGGAGGCAGAGGGAACAGCGCACGCAGTGACACAATGAAGTACTGGAGAGTATGTAGTGAAAAGGGGATGGGGAAGAAGAGGGATGGAGTACAGAGGGACATCTTAGAGACTGAGAGTGCTGCAGAGAGGAAGGAACAGTTGTCTTCTCTGAAGGAACATGGAGGAGAAGTTGTGCTTTTGAACTGCAGCAAGGTAGATGCAGGGTAGGTAGCACACGCTGCAGCTGGCAAGCAACTGGAGTTTTCCTGTGCTGCTTCTTGTCCTGTTGGTGGCCTCAAGTGGCCAAAGGTTTGACTGGCTGAGCCTGTAGTGTGAGCTGCCTGGGTTGTGTCCCTCAGGTAACAGCGGGATGGGTGCCTACCACGGCAAGCACAGCTTTGAGACCTTCTCCCACCGCCGTGCCTGCTTGATCAAGGACCTGAAGATGGAGGGTACGAACAAACTCCGGTACCCTCCTAGCAGCCAGAAGAAGGTGGATTGGGCCAAGTTCTTCCTCTTGAAGCGGTTTAACAAAGGCCGAGTGGGACTGGCCGTCTTGGCCCTGCTGGGGATTGTGGCAGCAGTGGTGATAAAGGTGAGCTTTAGCTCTTTGCCATCTACATGAGGGCATGTGCAATTCATCTGATCTTCTGCAAGTTCCCTGTTTGCAACTGCAGTCCTTTCTTAGACCATGGCCTGTTTTTTCTGTCTTGGGACTTACGCTAGAAGTCATCGAGATGTGCTTCTCACTCTTGCAAGCACTATCTAGAATATAAATGTTCTCAGAGAAATCTCCTCGGCTGCTGTACTATTTGTTGCTCTACCTTGGTGGGTAGCACCTGTGAGAAGCTCCCTCCAGAGGCGGAGGTCGGTACAGGTTTTGGACAGGTCTCTAGAGTGATTTTGCTTCCTGGGCTTTCTTCAGCAGCATTGTGAGCTGCTCCACAGCCTAGCCCAGCCCAGCCAGCTGTGGTTTCCCGCCGCAGGGCCCTGGGGAAGGGAGGCTGTGTCCTGAAGCCTAGGGCTCCAACGAGCTCTTGTTCCTCAGCCAGTTGCAGCCCCCATCTGACCTTAGCTCAATTATTTCCATTTCCCCCCCTGTTTCCGGCTGGGTAGTGCGGAAGGGTGGGATGTCCTCCCCTCTCTGCAGGAGGCAGAAGCCTGCTGCTGCTGGCTGGAGGACTCGAGATGCCTCCTGAGGTGGAGGGGTAAGATCTAAAACTTCAAGTGTGATCGCTGGTGGTTCTCCCTGACTGGCGGACCAGGCACTATGTGTGCCTGGACTGGCTGCTCCTTGCAAAGCTCAGTTGTGCATCCTGGGGGTTTAGTAGGCTTAAGGGAGCAGCCGCTGAGGGGCCAGGAGACGGCAGGGTTGATCAGACTGCCCTTCAGTCTGTTCTGTGTTGTTACTGCTGCATGGAGACATGCAGGAGCCCAGCAAGCTGGGGGAAATAACCTGACTGCACATCTGAGTCCAGGAGGAGGTGTAAGAGCCAACAACTGACTCAGGTCTTGAAGCACCAGCCAGGGAGGCAGGCCCTGTCTAGGTGAATACCTTCTCAGCGAAGAGAGGGAAACTCACGGCATCTTGAAATCATTTGGGTTTTCTCAGAACCACCAGTCTGTGCTGAAGAGAAAAGCCCTCTTGATTGTGCTGGCTGTTCAGAGGCTGGGCTGGCTCAGTGTGTGGTAAGGAGGAGCAGGTTTCAGAGCACTGCTGTGGCTGTCACAGTGAGGTAGGAGCCTTTTTTCTTCTCCTGTGTGTAGACCTGATTTGAGATTGGGCGAAGCCTTGTTAGAGTAGTGAATGTGGGGCTTGCAGAAGGTTCCCCCTGGAACCAGAGAGCGATGCTTTCCCTGGCAGTGCTCGGAGCTCGTACAGCATCCAAGATAACCAGTCAGTGCATGCTGAGGGGGCAGGAGGCAGATGAGCTGTGCTCTGGGGAAGTCACCCTGAGTGAAGGGGCTTTGCTTCAGGCTGTTCTAGAAAGCAAGCTGGTTTTGTTTCAGCAAATCCTTCACAGGATGTTGGTGTTGTGTTTTGCTTTCACAGATGGTTTACTACTGAAGAGAGGAGAAGGCACCATGTGCAAGTCATACTCTGAGTGCTCGCTTTGTGTCTGTTTCTTAAGCTGAGAAGTCATTTTTTTTCTTTTCTACTGGGTTATTTCAGTGAGCTGTCAAGCACACAGAGTAGCCTTCGAGAGGCACTAACCAAGAGAAGGCTCGGACTCCTGTTTACTAAAAAGCCATGCTGAAACGGAGGGACCAGTGGGTACAAGCTCTCAAAAGGAGGACTGCAGAGCAAGAAGTACCAGTCCCTACCTCCACCCCATGCCATGCAACGCGCTGCTTCCGGGGACACCCACACTATGTCTTTCACCAGACCACTTACCTTCCTTCAGTGACAAACGGGAGTTTAAGTTTCAGCTGTGATTGGGTTGACAGGGTTTTCCCTGCAGTTTTCAGGATGGTCTGTCTTCTGTTGTGCTCCGAACAACCACCCTCTTGGTGACGAGGCTGAGAGACAGGCTGTGCTTGCTGATGGTTTTTACCAGCAGTGATGGTTATGAATAAACCTAGCGAGGTCCCCTTGCTGTTTAATTGAGGTGAAATATTCATGGATCCCTGTGAGCCAGAATCGTCCACGGTTGGTCAGGAGATGCAGGCTGACTCCCTTTTTTGGGGCTCTGGGTTTCATCGTGTGCCTGTAAGAATTACTTGGCAGTTAGAAAATTACAAAGATGATACCTGCACTGCCTGTATTTTGCTGATAAGAGTATGTTATGCTCGTACAAAAGAAATTTCAGGCCTGTTTAGAGAAGAGGGAATCACAAAGTACCCTGTTGTGGGTTGGCCCAGTTGGGCACCCAAGCCCTACACAGCCGCTCACTCACTCCCCCCAGTGGGATGAGGAAGAAAATCAGAAGGGTAAAAGGGAGAAAACTTGTAGGTTGACATCAAGTTTAATAGGTAAAGTGAAACCTGGGCGTGCAAGCAAGCAAATCAAGGAATTCATTCACTACTTCCCCTCGGCAGGCAGATGTTCAGCCATCCCCAGGAAAGCAGGGCTTCATCACACATAACGGTGACTTGTCCCGATGTCCCCCCCCTTTCTCTTCTTTCCACCCAGCTGTTATTGCTGAGCACCACATCATATAGTCTGGAATATCCCTTTGGTCAGTTGAAGTCACCTCTCCCACTGTGTCCCCTCCCCGCTTCTTGCTGACGCCAGCCTACGCGCTGGTGGGGCAGTGAGAAACAGAGACCTTGACGCTGTGCGAGCACTGTTTTGCACAGCTGAACCAGGGGTGTGTTACTGACACTGTTTTGCTCACAAATCCAAAACACAGCACCATCCTACTATGAAGAAACACTGACTATGATGAAAATTAACTCCATCCCAGCCAAAACTGGTACAAATCCATTCCTGGTCAGATTCCTCCAAGGGAAAACAATTACTGAGAGAGCATGTACTTCTTTGCGTTCGAGTTTTTGGGTCTGCTATAATTTTGCACTGGGAGATAATGTGGGACTTGTTCTAGCTTGGGGAGAGGATGCGGGAGAAATTTAAGCTGAAAGGACCTTAGAAATATTAATGTTTAAATAAGGTAGATTTAAAAATTACTATTAAATGCAATTACTCACTATAGAGTAGAAAATTATATTTACTGTGCAATAGGTGGGATTTCATGTCTGCTGAAAATCCATGTGCCTAAGGCTTTTTAATGATATATTTTGCAAGTACTAAATAAACACTGAGAATTTAAATAATAAACCAAGCGTGGTAAGTCCCTGCAGTCTCCTGGGGAATCTTGCCTGTCCTCTGCCACTCCTGGCTCTGGCCACGGCTTGGCCGAATGTCACATGTGTGCTGTGAGGTGCCTGTGCCGCAGCGCAGGAGTGCAGGTCCCCAGCGCGATGACCTCCCAGCTTGTGGGGACAGGTCCCCCAGAGCTCTGGCAGGGGAGCACAGGCAGACTGCCAAAGAGGTGCCCGGAGGCAGGCAGGGTGTGGGGCGAGGCAGTGCTGGGAGCTGCGGAGGAGCTCGACTGTTTCTCCTCCTGTCCTGTGCAAATCCATCCCCCTGATTGCCTCCCACTTGCGGGCGCTGCCCGTTCCGTGTTTGTTCAGGTCTGGACGATAGCGTGGGCTGCGTTCGTTGGCTCCCGACGGCTGCTGTGGCATGTGAAAGCGCTGCCCTGGCCTCGTGCGCCCAACGTGGGCAAAACCACGTGGTCTCTTGCAATCTGGCACGGGCGGCTGAGTCACTGCCCCGGCTGAAGGCGGCGATCCAGGGCTTGTGTATTCACAGGGTGAGGATATATCTGGATAAAGGGCATCTTGTATCTAGCGAGAGCGCTGGGCCCAGGCCAGCTATCCTCTCGTGGGAGGAGGAGAGATCGCTCCGAGCTGTGTCAGGGGAAGGGCTTGCACCTGCTTGCATTTGCTGCAGGAGACCGGTGGAGAGAGAAGCTGCTCTGAAGGTAACTTTCTTTTTTTCCTTCTTTTTTTTAATGAGTCATCTGCTTTCTCTGGTCAGGATCGGGGCTGGGTCATGCAGCTGCGGCAGCAGGCGGGGAAGGGCAGATTTTAACGATTGCAAGGGAACCTCGGTGTCTCCTTTGGTTAGGCAGGGACTGCAGGCAGATCTCTTGTCCTGACTAAAGAGTGGAAGACTGCAACCGGGAATCAGGATGAAACCTCTGCAGCCTTTCCTCGTGTTTCTGCAATGCCACGCGAGGGCCTCACAGTTACAGGGAAGGTGGGCGCAGGCTGGCTTCAGGCACACAGCTCTGCTTCCAGCCGGCTGCCCACCAAGGCCACGGTCGTCTCCCTGTTTCGGCTCCTTGGGAGCATCCCTGTGAGCAGAAGGTGGGGTGGCTGGTGGGTTTAAGGGTGTCCCTGAGCTAGGAGAAGGCACCCGCAGAACAGGATCTATCAGCTATCCCCGCAGATGCTGGGTTGCCATGAGAGGTGCCCTCCGTTTGTGGACCCTGCACGGGTAGGACAGGGCAGCAGAAGGTGGGAGCCCTGAGCAGTCACCTCGGGAGCAGGAGGACGATATCTCCTAGCCTTGCTCTGGGTGGAACATTTATCGGTGGTGGCCCTACATTGAGTGTTCCCAGGCCTGAGCAGCCCTCAGTGGCCCTGTAGTGAGCTGGATCTTGCTGCTGTCTCCCCGCAGGGCTGAGCAGCCATGGAGAGGATGCAGCAGGTCGTCGGGCGGGCGAGAGCCGCCTTCAACTCGGGCCGGTGCCGCTCGCTGGAGTTCAGGATGCAGCAGCTGAAGGCCCTGGAGCGGATGGTGCAGGAGAAGGAGAAGGAGATCCTGGCAGCCATCAAGGCGGATCTGCACAAGGTCTGGATCAGCGGGGGGTTTCTCCCTTCTGCTGTGTGTGGAGAGTGCTCAGCCCTGAGGGAAGGCAGCGATCCCAAAGGCTGCCTTTGCCCTGCCAGATGATTTTTACTGATGTCCACCATGGTCCTGGATGACTTTGCCCTGTCTCCTTGGCCTGCTGTGGTGGGTGCAGGAGGTGGGTGCCTTTGCCGTCCCCTCCCCAAGCTCCCTGTTGTTGCAGTGTGGGCACAATGCGTACAGCCACGAGATCCTGGGCGTGCTGGGGGAGCTGGCCCTGGCCATGGACATGCTGCCATCCTGGGCAGCCCCTCAGCCTGTGAAGAGGAACCTGCTGACGATGCGGGACGAGGCCTACATCTGCCCCGAGCCGCTGGGGGTGGTGCTGATCATCGGGGCCTGGAACTACCCGTTTGTCCTGGTCATGCAGCCTTTGATCGGGGCCATTGCAGCAGGTGGGGACCCGCCGCAGCCCCTTGTCCTTCCTGGGGTGATGGGCGGGTGCTGCGGGAGAGGAGCACAAGGGCTGAGTAGCCGTGGTGCATTTGTCTTGTAGGCAATGCCGTGGTGGTGAAGCCGTCGGAGATCAGCGAGAACACGGCTCAGCTGGTGGCTGATCTCCTCCCCCAGTACCTTGACAGGGTGAGTGTGGCCCGGTGTCGCTCCCCGGGTTTCTTTGCAACACAGGGATGCTCTGGGTTGGGGTGACCCCAACATCCTCACCCCGCAGGAGCTGTATCCTGTGGTCACTGGAGGAGTACCTGAGACAACAGCGCTGCTGACCCAGAGATTTGATCACATCCTCTACACTGGCAACTCCGCGGTGGGCAAAATCGTAATGGCAGCGGCCGCCAAGCACCTGACACCCGTCACCCTGGAGCTGGGCGGGAAGAGCCCCTGCTACATCGACAAGGACTGTGACCTGGCCGTCGCCTGCAGGTCAGGCTGTTGAAGCACTTGGTGGGGGCTCAGCAGAGGGGCAGGAACCCTGTGGGGCAGGTGGATGTCTCTGGGCTGTTGTCTCTGGACTGCTGGTGTCACTCAGGCACGATGGACCAGGCTGTGGAGGCTCAAAGGGACTGACTGTGGAGAAACCATCTGCCTTTCTCCCGTAGGCGGATAACATGGGGGAAGTACATGAACTGTGGGCAAACCTGCATCGCCCCAGACTACATCCTCTGCCACCCGTCCATCCAGAGCAAAGTGGTAGAGAACATCAAGGCAACTCTGCAGGTGAGCATGGAATTCCTCGTGCTGTGGGAGTTGTCCCTGTTGCAGCCCAGGTCTGAGTTTTGTAGCTGCAGCCCTGGAGCTGTGGTTGTTGCGACGGTGTGTTGAGCGTGTTGGTTCTGCTGTGGCCTTTGGTAGGAATTCTACGGGGAAGACGTGAAGTCGTCTCCGGATTACGAAAGGATCATCAACAAGCGTCACTTCAAGAGGATCCTGGGCCTGCTGGAAGGGCAGAAGATCGCTCACGGGGGCCAGGCTGATGAGGCCTCTTGCTTCATAGGTGCTTCTGTCAACTGCTGGGGAGGGGAGGTGGTCGTGGGTGCCTTTTGGTGGCTGTATGTGTCTGTGGCTGGCTTGGTGTGTGTTGAGCGCAGGCAGTGCCCAGGACGGGGTCCTGTGATGGACCACGTCTTGCGTGCTGCTCACGCCATCTCCTGCCCTCCTGTTTGCTTCAGCACCGACCATCCTCACGGATGTTTCTCCAGAGTCAAAGGTGATGGAGGAGGAAATCTTTGGACCGGTCCTCCCCATTCTGACCGTGAAGAGCGTGGACGATGCCATTGAGTTCATCAATCGTCGGGAGAAGCCCCTTGCCCTGTATGTCTTCTCAAACAACAAGAAGGTGGGTCTGGGCTGTGCTGCTCCACAGAGGCGACTCTGCGCAGTTCGATCCTGAATGTGGGCAGTCCCAGGCATGGCTCCCCGCAGGGTCCATGTTGGCTCCTCTTTCTTGTGAATCACAGTGTTTGCCTCACAGGGGCCACAAGGCCACAAGTGTCCCCAGAGCTACTGGAGGTTCCCTCTCCAGCTGAAGGACTCTGGGTTTGCACAGCTCCTCGTGCACCTCGGTTGGCCAGCCCACGCTCATGGATTCTGGTTCCTTGCACATCTCCTTCCGTGGTCCAGGCCCTGTTGTGCCAGCTCAGGAATTTAGGTCAGGGCTTTGCACTGACGCAACAGCCCTGGGTGGTTCAGGTGGGAGGGCTGAGGAGCACACCAGGCTCCAGCTGATGCAATGCTGCCTCTGACCTGTCCCACTGGGATGGAGCCTTTTTCATTTCATGGCTGTTCCACCTGGGCAGATCTTGTGCTTAAGTAATGTAAACCCGGCCTCTCTCAACGACCAAAGCACAGCCTGTCACCCCCGACAAAGGGAGAAGCAAGTGTCACCGTGATGCCCACCTGCTCTGGTAAATGCCATGGTATTCATGGCCTGTCTTGATTTCTCTCTGTTCTGTGCCGTCTCTCATTCTGGGTAGCTGATCAGACGGGTGATATCGGAGACCTCCAGTGGCGGTGTGACAGGCAACGATGTCTTTGTGCATGCTTTGGTTCCAGATCTGCCCTTTGGCGGTGTGGGTAAGTCCCTGCTCATCCCATCCACCTGGTTTCAGTCTCCCAGCAGCAGCCTCTGAGCCAGGTGCCATCATACCTGTTTGGCGATTCAGGAACTTTCAGCTGCATTTTCTCATTTACTGTTTTCACTGGTGGGTTCCCTTGAAAAAGGCTCATTAGTCGTTGGAGCAGTGTTGGTGCCAGTGGGAGAGGAAAAACTTCAGGCCCGCAGCTCTGGTTTTCCTGTTCCGGGGTGTGGGATGAAGTTGCCTGTGGCCAAGCGGATGGTTGAGTTTCCACGGTCACTGTCAGGCTCATGGTTTTGTGGCAGAGACAACCTGGCTGGGGGTAGAGGGCTGAGGTCTTGGGTGTTTCTGATGGCAGGTTGCTGAATGTCCTCCTTGCATCCCACTGCTTGTTCCTCTTGTCCCCCACCCCAGTGTAAATTCTGTGGGAGAAGCAGGACTGCCCTAGGGAGGAGAGGGCTGGTGCCATTAACATTTCAAGGCTGGGTGCACACAACCAGCCTGAGCACCAGTTCAAGGCAGTGAGCAGGTCCTCACTTATTTCTGGGTACTTATTAAAACTGCTCTTTGCTTCTCTGCCCTTGGGAAGTACAGCACGTGCTCCAGGTGTGAGAAACACCGAGACCAAGCTTCCTCTGTGTCCTGGGGGCTGCCAAACAGAATTTAGGAAATGCAACTGTCACTGTGCATGGTGTGACCTGGGTGGGTTGTGTCTCAGGTAACAGCGGGATGGGTGCCTACCACGGCAAGCACAGCTTTGAGACCTTCTCCCACCGCCGTGCCTGCTTGATCAAGGACCTGAAGATGGAGGTTGTGAACAAACTCCGGTACCCACCTGGCAGCCAGAAGAAGGTGGATTGGGCCAAGTTCTTCCTCTTGAAGCGGTTTAACAAAGGCCGAGTGGGACTGGCCGTCTTGGCCCTGCTGGGGATTGTGGCAGCAGTGGTGATAAAGGTGAGCTTTGGCGCTCTGCTGTCTGCATGAGTGCGTGTTCCCAGCTCTGTCCCCTGATCCCCACCTGGTCTCAGCCTCCATCGCCCTGTTGCCTTGGGCTCTGCTCCCTCCATGTGGGCCTCAGCCTTGTTTCTTTGCCTCTCCAGATGGTGTCTTCCGGACGGCAGGGGTGATCAGCAGTCAGCAGCACACCGGACCTCTAACCTACCACTCACTCCCTGCAGTCCTAGTGCCAGACTTTTTTTTGCTGCAGTTTCTTTTCTTCTAATTCAACTAATGCACTGAAGAGGTAGAAGCAAATGAAACCCACCTAAAGCAGAGAAGCCCCCAGCTGAAGGCTCCGGCTCCTGCTGAAACACAGGAACCAGTTCAGATCCTCCGCAGTGAGTGGTGGCGGATGGAAGGAGGCGGCATCTGCCCTGCTTTGCACACAGGAGCCTATCTAAAAGCTCTTGGGAACGGGGAAATAATTTGTCACAAGGGTATCAAAACAAAGCCACTTGTTACTGAGCTTGTTATCTACAGAACACATCGTATGATCCCCATGGAAAGTTATCTCATACCAGCAGTAAGCCTAACGAAATGTCGGTCTCACCGATGGGGACGATCCAAGCTAGTTGTTCCCAGCAGCCTGCTCAGAGCAGAGGGAAAGAGCCTCTAAGAATCTGCAGCATCCCATCCTCGAAAGGACTCACAACCGAACGGGTGATGTCTCATTGCAGGGGAAACCACCTTTAGCCATCCAAGGTGACAGCAAAGGCTTTCTGAGCTGTGGCCACACTCTGCCCCAAGGGCTTGAGGAACACCAGGGACGTCATGATATACTTTAAAAAGGTAAAATTTACTTTTAAAAGGTAGAATGTATGTTAGAAGGTAGAATTTCTCATTAAGCAGGAGTAGAAAGGTATAAAAAGGTTGCAGGGCCTTGTGAAACAGGACACTTTGTATAAACAATACATGTCCTGCTAATGGAAGTACCCTTGAAGAAGAACAGAAGATTGATAACAAGGGAACATCCCTACACGGAAAGCACCAAAACCGGCTGAAAACCGGACAGCTGCTGGAAAAGGCCCAAAGTCAACAAAGATTTGCAGTAACTGGGGAAAAGGTAAAGGCAGCAGCAGGAGATCACGACCACCGACTCCATTAGGGACTGAACAGAACTACCCCCCTCACCGTACTGGAGCACGCGCGCATCAGTTAAAGGATGTCGTAGCTTTAAATGAAAGCGAGAGACTGCACTAACCAAAAGAAATCGTTAAGATAAGGTACTAACCAATAATTATAATTAAGGGTGTGTATTTCTGTGGTTTGAACCGCATAAATATTCTAAAGAGTTGGTAGGCCGGTGTGCTGGCTTTGTGGGTTACTGCCTCCACCCATCTCTGCGCAGAAATGATTTAAATAAATCCCTCTGCTCTGTGTGCGCACTGGTGTCTTGCCCACCGGGTAAACGACCCCACTTTGGGACAACAGTCGCACCTCTGGTGCACGGCATCTGGGGCTGTGTGCCACCAGCGCCACTGCTGCCAGCGGAGTCCCAGGTCTGGGGAAGTCCTTGGCCTCGGCTGACCAGCCAACCATCTCATACGTAACTGATTTTCCACTTTTTATTGATTTACTGGGAGTCTTTTACCTCCAAGCTTGTAACTGGAAGCTGCCTTGCTGAATAAAACCTGTGTTTTACTGTGAAGGCCACTTGGGGCCAGGGCAAGACCCACGAGCCCCGGGCTCGCTGCAGCCCCCAGCGTCTCATGTTCCCCTGCTCCAGCCCAAGCCCTGCCCTCAGCCTCCACCCAAAGGAGCCAGCCCGAGTCCAGCTGGGTTTATTCTTTATTTGGCATTTGTCGCAGAGCAGCGGTGTGAGCCAGGCTGTGCTCGGCTCCGGTTGGCAGGTGATAGCCGGCAGCAGGAGGGGGGGTACCCGCACGCTCGGTGTGCATGGGGCAGCCCAGAGCAATGTTTTGGGTGTCGGAGCAACCGCAGGTCCCGTTCCCAAGTGGTGGCTGAGCAGATGCTGCTGAATGTGGATGGGGACCCTTTGGATCCTGTGGGACAGGCGTGTGCTGGGTTCTCTCGCTGGCCAGTCTGTGCTTTGTACATCCATCCGTCAGGAGGGGCTTTCATCCCCAAAGCAAAGTCCCCACAGTCCCTGGTGGGAGTCAGTGTTTGCTGGTCATCAGCTTTATGACGATGCCAAGTGCAAGGACTGCGACGGCTGCGGCTGCCGCCAGCCCGCGCCGGATGATCAGCTCCTTGGTGACCATGACAGTGGCTGGAGGGGGTGTGGCAGGAGTGGCTTCCTGGGGCTCCAGCTGATACGTTGGTCCCTCCATCCTGGTGATGCCCGTGAGCACACCACCGTTCTGTGCATCCAATCCCGCTGCAAGGAGAACAGGACAGGGTCGCTGAGGGCTTTTGGGGGGGGATTGAGGGGTTTCTTGGGAGGGTTTTGTCTGAGGTCTGAAAGCACTTTACAAGCAGCCCAGAGCGTGAAGATCTCCAGCCCTCAGTGGAACTTTGATGGGAGCCAGTGTCTGCAAGGTGAGAACTGCCCAGGGTGCCCCATCCCTCCACATCATCCCGCTGCCAGCCTCCATCACCCTCCTGAGCCCACCCTCGTAATTATTGTTACTGGGGGCATCACCAGCACTACCCTGCACCCCCATTTTGTGGGCTTGTTCCCGGCTTATGTGAATCCTTGAGAGCCCTTCCTGGACCCAAACCCACCACCACACGCGGTGCCCAGCTCCTGGCCATACCTATGCATCCCCTCACCACCATGGCAGAAGGGTATGTGTGGGGTGGTGGGACTGGCCCCACACCAGAGGGAAGTGCCTTGCAGGATGGTTCAGGGCCCGGGTTCGGCTCCTCCGGTGGTGGCTGGCTCACTCCTGCGCGGCGCTGAGCCTGGGGGAGGGAATGCGATGGGTTTAGCCAGTGTCGCGTAGTGCAGGAAATCCCCACCAAACAAAGCCAACGTGTCGCCTCTTGTAGGGTACATTTGGCTGGAAATGGTACCGCAGAGCTGAAAGATGCCCAAAATGGCCAAGCGATGCTGGCTGGTGGGAATTCTGGAGCTGTTGGGGCACAAGGACTTGTAGGGTTGAGGTACGCCTCAGTCATGCCATCTGCTTTGTGCTTCAAGTCCCCAGCCAAAGGTGGCACAAGGTGCAGAGGGAAACCTTGAGGCCATCGAGAGCGTGAGTGGGAGGGAGCTGAATACAGGGACATGGCCACAATCCCAAACATGGGACCACTGGCTTTTGCTGGGGGCACTGGAGGGATTGAGCCCATGATGTTGTCTTGTCCTGCTGCGATCCCAGCCAAGCCGCCGGAGACCTTCCTGCTGGCAGGGTGCGATGCCATGGGTGCAGGGGTTACCTCCTCGGCTGCCTTCCTCCAGTCCATGCGGGAGATGTAGGCGATGAAGCAGGTGCAGAGGATGGCGACGCAGACGAGCATGCTGAGCCACAGGCCTGCAGAGAGCACGCCGGTGTCAGTCGGGCGCCATGGCTGGACCAAACTCAACCGAGATGGCATCTCGGGATAGCGGGTCAAGAAAGGGGATGTCACGAGGTTAGCAGGGACACGGGGATGGGGTGGCTGTGGGTGCCTGCTGCAGGATTGCCTGGTTGCTTTTTCTCAGTACAATTAAAAGCTCTCAGTAGTTGCAGGGGCCATCCCAGTCCACCCCAGTGTGCCCAGTCCCCAGCCAGATAGGAGGGCAGAGCCAGGCGGGAGGGTCATGGTGAGCCACGGGAGGGTCATGGTGAGCCATTGGTGGAGCTGGAGGGAGCCACATCCCTGAGGGGGTCTGGGGGCATGTAAAGCTGCGTGCCCGGGGGTCGGTACCTATGACGCCGATCCTGGCCACGAAGAGCAGCACGGCTCCCAGGGGCAGGCCCACACCATAGTAGCTCACGGCGTTGAGGATGGCACCGAATTTCTGCTTGCCTATGCCTCTGAGCACCCCGCTGCAGGCGCCCTGCCGGGGAGAGGGAGAGGGGCTGGGGCCTTGGCTGAATTTGGGGCTCTGCCACTGCCTTGGGGGTGGGTGGTGAATCAGCCTGGTGATGAACCGGGTTCTCGCCTCTGCCCGGTTATTGCTGCGTCCCTGCCCGGTCCTGTGGGTTGGCAGCTCTTTGTGCACTTGGTGTTTCCTAAAGGGTGACCCCAGGAGCTCTGCAGGGTCCTGGTGCGTGTGCTGGTGCCCACCCGCAGCCTGAGAGACCCTTGACCAACCGACCCGCGATGCTGCTGCTCAGCACCGAGGTCCCCTGCCAAAAGTAGCAGCACCCCCAGGGACTTACACACAAGGCTTCAAACAAGTGGAAGACAACGTAGACGGGCATGACCCAGGCCACCAAGTCAACAATCTCCCTGGGGACAGAGAAGAGCCAACGATCGCTTTTGGGAACCGACCTCTGCGCACCAAGGCTGGGAGCCGGGGGCACTCACTTGTCAGGGGTGAAGATGTATCCCAGCATATCCTTCGTGGCGACTAAAATGGCCCCCACGGCTACGCAAAACCCCCCTGAAAAACAGAGCAAAGTGCTGAGCCCAGCCCAGCTGTGGCAGGGAGCTCGGGAGCAGCCGAAGGGAGAGAGCAGGGGACACCGGTGTGCACCGCGGGCAGGGGTCTGCAAACACCCCCTGATCCTGCTGTGCCTGGAAGAAGCCCGGGCGAAGGCTTCCCGGCGGGCGGGCGGCCTGACCTGTGCAGAGCAGGCTGGTGGAGGAGGACGTCTTGGCCATCTTGATGTCACCAGCTCCCAGCGCGTTCCCCACCTGCACGCTGGCGGCCGTGCCGAGCCCCAGGGGGATCTGTAACCACAGGGCTGAGACTCGCGTGTGCATCTGGGTAATGGGGCCATCGCAGTGACAGCAGAATAACCACCCGGCAGAGACGGGGAGGGAGTTCAGGATTTAATTTAAAACATCTCCATGGGAGGAATAGGCAGCAGCTGGGAGAAGCTTAAGTGCAGAGGGGGAAGACCCAGATTTGCTGAAGCTGATTTTTGCTGGATGTCTGTCCCAGGACTGTCCCTAGGGAGCCCTGGTCTGAAATAATAACCCCCAGCACTTACCATGAAAGCGACAACGGACACCTCGTAGATGATGGACTGGGCGGAGAGCTCTATGACGCTCAGCAGGCCTGGGGGAGAGGAGAGGAGAGGGTCAGCGCTGGGTGTAGGTGCCCGGTGGAGAGCCGCTCTCGGCCCCTGCGACTGCTGCAGACGCCTGTCCACCTCCTTGCAGCTCCCCCTTCTCCACTGACCTATCAAGAAGCTCCCGATTTCATAGGTCCACCACTCGATGCATATCATAAGCATGCTGGGGACAGCCAGGGAGGTGAAGCTGTCCCACTCCAGCAGGCACTCGCTGGACCAGCCTGCAGAGAGGAGAAATGTCACCTGATGGGTGACCAGACTGGCCACTACATCCTGAGAGCACTCGAGGCAGCTGAAGGTGCTATTCCTGTTTGCAGAGCCACCAGGGCAATGCTCCTCAGCTCCAGAGGACCTCCAGCAGCACACTGCGCACGTATGAGCTCTGTTGATGCCGTCCTGTGGGCCGCAGAGCGGTGCAACCCTCAGCTCATCCCTCGTGGAGCAGAGCATCTGAGGACAACCTCATGCTTACGTCTGTGCTCATCCGGCTTTGGGGCTGAACCCTACAAAGCCTCAGCAGAAAGTTTCATTTCTCCAGAATTAATGTTTACTGCCCAGCATGGTGCTCTGCCAATGCTCGCGCATGACGTGCTGCCACCGAAGCAGCACCGCATTCCTGGGGCGTACTGGGCTGAGGTTAATATTTCACCGCCAGGACTAACAGAATTCACTTGGTAGAAGTGGTGGAAGGTTCATGAATACTTGTGTAAGGCAGGACTCAGCGGAAGCTGGGGAGATGCCCTTACCTCCCCAGGTCTTCACGTGGAGTTTCTTGCCTATGATATACAGGAACAGGAAAATGGTTTGTGAATACTGAGCAACGGTGTTGGCCCAGGCAGAGCCCCTGCAAAGGAAACGAGAAAAGTCATCGGCATCCTGCCCACACCTCCCCGGCCTCGGGGTGCCAGAGCGTAACGTCCCGCTGTGACCCCGAGAGCACCGGATGCTCAGCCATGCCTGGTGGTGCTGACATCCCCGAAAAGTCCCTTGCCGTTGCCAGGTGTTGTGTTTTCCCCTCCATGGGATGTGGGCGCTACTCACGTGATGCCCAAGTGGAGCACGTAGATGAAGATGCAGTTTGCGATCACATTGACGACGTTGCCGACAATCCCACTCAGCACCAGCGGCCACATGATCATCTGTAAGGAGGAGGAGATGGGGGCTGCGGTGCCTTCACAAAAGCTTCGGATGAGAGGTGCGAGGGTCACCGCCAGCCCCACGCCCAGCAGCTTTCCCAGCCAAAAATGGAACTTATGATGTCACCTGCTTGGAAAATGAGTGTGTTGGAGGTAAATCCCTGATGTGGGGAAGTATGAAGGGAGGTCCATCAGGCAGATGGCTACACCTGGCTGTGGGATGGGGTGATCTCCAGAGTCAGAGCTGTTCTGGGGAACCCGGGCAGTGGTGGGGACAAACACTGCCTTGCCACTGGGAACAGCGAGCATGAAAATCCTGGGTGCACGGCTGAAGGGAGCCCTGAGCCAGGGCCATGGTACAAGGGCCACGGGACCTACCTGGTTCTGCAGGTATTTTGTCTCCAGGTTATACAGAAAAACCGCCTGAAAAGGAAATTGGTGGGTGAGATGAGGCTAGCGCTGAGCGAGGACTCTGCTGCTGCGGTGGAAAATAGGAGCAGGATGGCCGGTCCCTGTGTGTGGCCAGCATGCAGGGTGCCCACAGGGACTCACCGGGAGAGCAGGGGCAAATGCCGTCACATAGCGCTGAGTTAACCTGAGGGGACACGAGAGGCATGGTTAGCAAGGGGCCATGGCCATAGCCACCCCCCTTGCAGCCCCACCATGGTGGGGAGGGATGAGGCAGCGGTGTCTGGGCCACGGGGCCACCCGACCTGGAGACCTCGGGGTCCTGGCGGATGAGGAGCAGGAGCTGCTCAATGTTGATGAGGATGGCGCAGCAGGGGAAGCAGCAGAGCAGGAGGATGAGGGTGGCACGCTGCAGGATCACCCCCACGCGCAGCAGGTTCTTGCTGCCGTAGGTCTACAAAGCAAGAGGACGGTGAGCTCTGCTGCACTGGCAGCACGCCGGTGCTGGGGGAACAGGGATCCTGTGGAGCGTGGAGCAACCCTGACCCTCCCTGGAAACCGCCCATGGTATTTCAAGGGGAGTATGGAGCTCCCTGTTATGGGACTGGTGTTTGGGGACAAGCTTCCCCAGCTCGCAGGTGCAGCTGGGGCTCCACGCAGTGCCTGGGCAGCATCAGCTGATGCTGGAAAACCCCATGTCTCCAGGACAAGTGCCAGCATCTCTTACCCACCTGTGATATCAAGGTGTCACAGGCCGAAGACAAACCATAACCTACAGAGATGGCGGTAACATTTATAACCTGGAAACGGCAGTTAAAAAAACAAGGAGCAAACATGAGCATTTAAGACTTTAAAGGTAGGGAGAGGGGCTAAAAGGAAAAGTGGGAGTCTGAAATCTCCTCTGTCCTTGTCCGTATCCCATCCCAGTGTCAGCGGGCAAGAGATGGTGCCTGGCGCCAGGGCAGCCCCCGGGAATGCTTACAGCAATGGCCAGTGTGACGGAAGCCAGCTCGACCTTGCCCAGGTGGCCGCAGAATATGGAGCTGACAAGGTGTATCAGGAAGATCAGCAGCTGGATCAGGATCTAAGCGTGGGGAAGAGGAGAGGCGAAGGTCAGAGATGGAGGTGAACAGGGGCGGCCGTGCTGGGGGGAGCGCTCTGCTCCCGGGATCCTTACCAGCGGCCCCGCCAGCACCAGCAGCTTCTTCACGTCCTCCCAGAAGTTGTCCGGGACCAAGCGCCGAAGCCAGCGGCGTTTCTTCCCGCAGCTGCCGGGTGTGAGATCGTGCTGGCCAGCGGCCATCGCCTCGCTGAAGCCATTCTCCTCGGGGAGGTTCACCTGCTTCATGCTGCCGCTCTGCCAGGGGAGTGAAACAACCCTCTTCCTCCGTGCTCTGTTAAAACCACCCCGCCAGGGTGAGCAATGTGTAACCACGGTGGGGTGAACTTCAGCCGGGGCCGGGCGAGCTGACCGCGTGCTCCTTGCTGCCGGCAGCCGGGGCGGCGATGGGAAGCGCGGGCAGCGGGGCAGGGCAGGGCAGCGAGGGTCCTGTGCACTGCTGCAGGCAGTGTGGAGAAGCCCGGACGCGCGGTGTGAGGGACCAAGTCTTCCAAAATCACTCCCACTAGCCCTCATACCTCTCTCCTGCTTCGCCCTGGCTCCACCGGCCCGTGAGCTGGAGGGTTGTCTGCCGCTTCCAACAGCGATGGAGGATCCATGGGTCCGTGTGCGGTCTCCTGCGAGCTGCTGCCGGCAGTGGTGGGGCCGCTGCCGGTCTCGGCCCTTCTCATCACACTGTGGCGGTGGCCAAGACAAGCCGGCCCCATTGGCTCCAGCTGTCGGTCTCGCACAGCGTGGCAGCTTCAGGTTTCACCGGCATCGCTCCGCCAGGCCAAATATAGCATCCTGCCTTGGCCCACGGCGGGGCAGGGGAGGCGGAGGGGAGCTGCCACCGCCACCGCGCAGACCCTCTCCTGCGCAGAGCGGGAGGTGGGCTCGGGTGGGATGGGGTAGCCCACGGGCCAAAGCAAGGCAGGCTTCCTGCTCTCCCCAGACTCCGGTCCTAAATCTAGCGGGACTCTGAGCAGGGCAGAGTCTGCCACATCCTCCCCGCATCTGGGCAGAGGCTGCTGAGGTCGGGGGGGGGTGACGGCTGTTTCAAGCTCCTTTATGTCACATCTTTTCATTCCCAGCCTGCGGGCAGCCAGCGCCATGTGCCAGGAGAGTTGTGGGGTGGCAGAGAGGTTTCGCGCCCCAGCTGTACGTGGTATTCACCTCCAAGAGCTGAGCACGTGGCACACAGCAGTGGCAGCGCTGCCGTCACACAGCTGCAGGTAAGAGCCTGGGACGGGTCCCGAGGGGGCTCGGTGCTGAGCGCAGGGGTGGGCAGGCAGTGCTGGGCACGTTTGCATTAAGATATTTGGCAGCTCTGTAGGGTTGTGCACCACCCCACCCCCTCCAGTGCAGCTCAGCAATGGTGCAGGAGCAATCAAGGTCTACAAACCCTGCTCGTACCTCTGTGGGCCCAGCTAAAATGGGCCCCTGGCTGCCGCTGGACCCAGAGCGAGCCCCGGAGCGCAGGGCCAGTAGGCTGAGGCTATGGCCAGTGCAAGCCCATCGTGCTGCGTGCACCAGGCACGCATCTCCCCTCCAACATCTCAGTCGTGCCAACAACTGGGGTCATCCTCACATCACATTAACAGCCCAACATTTACTCAGAAAACTTTATTGTATCAAAATCCCACCTTACAAAAGTGCAATGATGAGTTGCTTTAGGCCCTGTGCCTGGCACACAGCAGGGAGAGCAGGGCCAGCAGCCAGCGCCCAACGCCCCAGCAGCACTCAGAGGAGTTAGCCATCTTCTAACAAAATCCGCAGCGCTCTTGGGCTCTGCCACGCTGAGATGCCAGCACAGACTGGTGCGTGAGGAAACGCACTGTGGGCAGCAAGAGCCTCTGCCATTAGCAAGTGCCATGGACAAAAGCCCCCAGGGAGTAGAAAGCAGGATAAGATCCCCGTCTCCTTCCGGGGCCAGCCCCAAGATACACTGCCACCTATCACAAGTGACATCCCGGTGCAGTGCAGGAGAGGGACCAGCTCTCAAGCACTTTCTTCCCAGGTGCCGCACCCTCACCCCCTTTAAGACTGTGTGCATGTGGGATAAAACATTGTGAGTTAATCAGAAACTGAGCAAAGTGACTCTTTACAAGAAACTGAGGGGGAACTCCCTCCTCCACACCATCCTCCTGGGACACGACCACGTGTCCTCCCGTTCTGTGCACAGCTCCCCAGTGGCACTGGTTCTAGCCATTGCCGGTCAGGAGACGGACCAGTATGCCCACTAGCAGGACAGCAACAGCAGTGGCAACAGCCAACAGGCGGCGGATGATCAGGGCCCTCCATAGCACCGTGGGAGGAGCAGGGACGACAGCAGGCTCCTCTTGTGTGATGAGCTGGTGGTCAGGTTGCCTCTCGCCTCTCACAATGTTCTCGGGCAGGACCACAGTGTCCACGGTGTCCGCGTCAACAGAGATGTAATCTATGCAAGAGAGGCGAGTGCTGCAGGGAAGCCGAGCTACAAAGTCAGGGGATCCCAGTCTGATGCTGCACAAGCGCTAGTGACAGTCCTGAGGGTCCTTTCCCAAGGCTCAGGGACGCTGGGACCTCCCGCAGCAGAGCGGCAGGTGTTCCCAGGTAAGGTAGACACTGGTTGGCACTCCAGGCTCTTCCTTGGAGCAGCCAGGGTGGTGACAGGGATAATGGGGTACTTTGTACCCCATTATGAAGTACAGAAGTGCCACTGGCCTGGGACCGGCACCAGCCACTGTGCTCTTTCTAGCCACCTGGGCCTGCAGGACAGACACAGCTGCCAGGACAGCAAAGGAAAGGAAGGGTTGGGTGCAGAATTTAGGGTACCCAGGCCTGACAATGGGGAGGGACATACCCACAGCAGATGTTTTGTTAGCAGCTGTGCCATTGGAGTTCACACCTTCCAGTTGTTTTTTCCGTCCAGCTCGGACTTGAGCCTAAAAACACACAGAAGAGTTGCTCTTCTCAGAGCAAGGGTGTCCTGCCCAGCCAAGCAAACTTGAGCCTCCTCCCCTCCACCTTCCCAAAGGAAACATGCTCAGCACCAAATTGCTGCTGTGAGGACAGATCTCGTTTTGCTTTTGCCTCCCCCCGGAGGGCTGTGGCGTTGTACTGGGACAGGAACTCACCCAACGCCTTTTGGGAGTTACTAGAAGCACAAGTCTCACCTCTTCTGCAGCTTTTTTCCAATCCATGCGCATGACGAAAGCCGAGAAGGAAAGGGCTTGCAGAGAGATGCAAACGATCATCCCCACCCACAGACCTGCGGATGGAGAGTTACTGCAGGGAGGGCTGGAGGAACGCCTGCTTTTGCCAGCCACTGCCAAAATGCCCAAGGGCTTCAGTAGGGTCAGATTATCACCCCGTGTCTAATCCCGTCTTGATGGGAAAGGAAATGGCTCCTGGGGGGGGATCCTATGCTGGGAGCAAGCCTGGATTTACTGGGACATCTCTGCACCTCATTTGATGGGGGTTACTCAGAGCCCATCTCAGCGAAATACTTCAGGGTGCAATCCAGCCCCAGCGATATGAAGGAAGATCCAAGCACAAGTTCCAGGACTGAGCCTTTGCTCAAGGCGCAGGGTTTGGCCCAGCAGAAGCAGTGCTGGCAGCTCATACAAAGCCAAATGGAGGACATACATACCTACCACCCCCATCTTAGCCGCAAACATTAGTGAGATGCCGACGGGCAGGCCGATGGCGTAATAGCCGATGGCATTGGCGATAGCGCCCAGCTTCTGCTTCCCGGTGCCCCGCAGCACGCCACCACAGGTCGCCTGAGGAAAGCAGGCAGAGGGATCAATATACGGGACAGCACATGCTATGGAAGGAACCACCGCAGGAACTCTGGGGAATGGCACGGCCCTGTGAATGGGGGACCCGCAGCACTGTCCCGCAGAGCCAAGAGGGACCAAAGCCACCTCACAGAGCACGTGGCGCAGGGCTCCTCTCGTTCCAGCTGCCAGCCCAGGTGCCGAATGTGGAGCTGCCTGCAGACACCAAGAGGCATGCCAGCAGAGGGACAGTGCCCCAGAGGGACACTGCCTGGAGGAAACAGGCTGGATTTACTATCTAACGAGTTGTATGAGCACCACCGCTACGCTGTGAGTACCTGACACCTCTGAAGATCCAGCTGCTCGCTTGTGCTGCTCTGGCAAAGGTAGGAAAAAGCTGAAGCTTTGCCAGGGGGGAAAAGGAGAACTGGGTTGTTCTGCAGCAATGCCAATGGGCAATGACAAGCACAGGGGACACTGAGGTGCTACAGGTAATGCAAGCAGCTGCTTTGACAGTTTATCACTTTGCTGCTCTGTATCATTTTAACAGATGAAGAGCGAGCCAGGGGCAGCTTTGCACTCTCCATTGCACCCCAATCTGCAGAGAGGAATCACTCCACATGCTGGAATACTCACTGCTGCGGCATCAAACAAGTGGAACGGAGCAAAGATGATCATCACTTTGGACACCAAGATAACAATCTCCCTGTTGGGAAGATGTACATACTGGTCAGGGAAAGCAGCACGGCCTGGTCCCAAAGGACTCTGATTCTGACATATCTCCCTCAGCCGGCTGCAAAGCCTGATCCTGGCCCATGACACTTGAGGGGATGCGAGCGGCTTGGGCACCACCACGGTAGCATCCCAGTGCCAGCAGCATCCGTGCTGCCCATTGACACTGAGCAGTGGGGAGGAACCTTTGGGAAACATGGTTGCCAGATGGAGGTTTATGAACTCTGTCAGCAGCTTCTGAGCAGCTCCTGGGATACAAATCACGCCCTCCAAGAAGGTACTAGTACTCAAAAGAAAGCTGTTAACCCACTTGTCGTTGGTGAAGATGTATCCCACCACATCCTTCAGGGTTCCCAGTAATGTTGCAACCACTACAGCAAAAACTCCTGAAAAAAAAAGAAATAGTCAAATTGCTTGCCTCAAGGGCAGTATGTCCTGCTCCTTTATTCCCCTCTGCAGGACCTGGGCTGACCTGTGCACAGCAGCGCAGTGATGCAGGAGGTCTTGGCTTGCACCACATCCCCCGATCCCAAGGCATTGCCCACTCTGACGCTCGCAGCCACGCTGAAGCCCAGAGGGACCTGAGTAGCAGGAGACAAGGAGGAGGTGAGTGGCAATAGAGCCTGCAGCAATTTTCTTCTTCCCCAGCAGGGAATTTGGGGCAAATTAGCATTGCTGCATTAAAGGGATTTTCCATCTCCAGCAAACCCCTGGATGTGCAGCTGCACAGCAGGCCTAGAGTCATCGCCTGCCTGGTACCAACTTCTGCTTCCCTCCCCAGCCTTGGTCTGCAGGGCCATTGTTTGGGGGCTCCTCCCAGGCTGATCTTGGTTTAATACGCCTGGGCCTTACCATGTATGCTGCAGAGGAGAGCTCATAGATGACAGACTGCGCGCCCAACTCCACCACACTGAGCAGCCCTGGAAAAGATTCATCACTTCCTTCATTAGGTCAGAATTAAAAATTCTCCTTTGCTGACAAAGAGATAGTGAATACAGGGTTCCCATCTAAGAGATGCAGCATCCTGCAGAACCAACCCTGCAGGCCAGGAGGCTGCTGGCAGGAGGTGCTCTGGGGACAGCCACCAGAGCAGACATGGCTGGAAGATGTCCTGTTGAACCAGTGGAAAAAGAGGATTTGAACTCACCTGCCAAGAAGCTCCCAATCTCAAAGGTCCACCACTCGATACACATCATGAGCATGCCAGGCACCGCCAGCCGGATAAAGGAGCCCCAGTCCAGGAGGCAGTCCCTGGTCCAACCTGCAATGAGGAGGTGAAGCAGAATGAATGCACGTTCTCCCTCTCCTCCCCTGAAGGGGAGCCATATACTCTTCTGGACACTGAGGACAACAACCACAAGGCACGGCTCACAGGACATCAGTCTAGCCTTGCGGTGCCGTGGTGCATTCCTGAGCCAGGATGATCAGCAAGAATGTACTTGAGGCTATAGTAAGAGCCTTGGGGTCATGGCTTAGAGCATTTACTCACCGTGAGGGGATGGTAATCACAGAATGGCAGGGGTTGGAAGGGACCTTCAGAGATCATCTAGTCTAACCCCCCTGCCAAAGCAGGTTCACCTCGAGCAGGTTGGACAGGAACGCATCCAGGCGGGTTTTGAATATCTCCAGAGAAGGAGACTCCACCACCTCCCTGGGCAGCCTGTTCCAGTGCTCTGGCACCCTCAAAGTAAAGAAGTTTTTCCTCATCCCCTTGTCAGACCTACACCATGGCTGCTGGTGACAGGGCCAAATCTCCAGGGCCAAACACTGGTATTTTGAAGGATTAAGCTATGAACAGTACCTCCCCAGGTCTCCACATGGATCTTCTTCCACCACACGTAAAGGAAGAGGAGAATGGTCTCAGTGTACTGAGAAACAGTGTTAGCCCAGGCAGAGCCCCTGGGGAGAGAGACAGGCAGATTACAAACGACATTCTCCACCACCTCCACAGCAACAGCAGGAGAGACCTGGTGGCACCCATACAAGCCTTGCTGCAGCTATGGGGCAGATCCCTCCAGCCTTTTCTTTCCAGGATGGCTGGCTAGGGGCAGAGGGCAGCAGAACTGGGCACCCAGGACACCACCACAGCCCCCAACAAACCCCCGCACCCAGGGAGAGGCTGTCACCACCTCCGCTCACTTACACCATGCCCAGCTTCAGCGCATATAGGAAGAAGGCGTTCATGGCCACATTGAGGATGTTGGCTGCAATCCCCGTCAACACCTGAGGCAAAATGATCGCCTGGAAGCCAAGGAAAGACTTTGGAGTTTGCTTCCCCAGCACTGCCCAAGCCCCCATCCAGCGAACACAGGGGAAAGCTTCATCAGTGCCCAAGGAGAAAGGCAAGAAGGCAGCGCCTATTTCAGATAAAGCCGGATTGTGTTAGACATGCAGAAGGCAGCATGCAGGGCTCAAGAGCTGGTGCAATCAACAAAGCGCCGAGTTGGAAGGTAGCAATGGGGAAACGGAGCAGACTAAGTGTGGTTCCCATGAGCTCTTCCTGCCCTGCAGGTCCAGCTGAGGGCTGTGCCTCACACGTTCCTCAGGCCAGCTCTCCCCCGGAGAGGATGAACTTAGAACCCCAACTTTATCCATGTTCCTAGGAACACCTTTAATCTATGGCCCAGAACCTGGCTAGTTATACAATACCTGACTTAGTAAATATCTTGTCTGCAGCTGGTAGAGAAACGCCGCCTGCAAAAGTCAGGATTCATTTCATCAGCACTGCCGCACTATGGTTCAACAGCCAGCTGCCATTTAACACTTACAGACGGGTCCTCCCCTCAGCTCCTCCCACCACCTTCTCAGGGTGCCCCGGCCAGGCACACTGCCCGACATGCTGCTCCTGGGGTCTGGTTGAAGCGTGGCATCTGGCTGCACCCCAAGCCAAGAGTAACAAAAGGCACCTCCCAATCCCTCTGTGAAGAGAGATCAGTCTCCAAATGGGAAATCTCCTGTGCTTCCTCATCAGCACAAGAGAGCCTGGAAACCTTGGAAGAAAGCATTAACCTACAGACACTATTCCCCGGGGTACTGCTCCCCGTCTTAGAGGAGTTTCTCCAGAGAGACGGTGTAACTAGCCAAAAGGCCAGCAGCTATGAGTGTGTGTGAACAGCAAGCTGCAGCCTTTATCTCAGAGCTGAGAGCAAGCCCTGGAGCCCCTGGTTCCAATGTCCATCCCCAGCTACGTGTTGTGCAGAGACGTGGCCCGCAGTAAAAGCCCTTGCACAGTAAGATGAAAGAGTGCACGTTTGCTGGTCCAGCAGCAGCTGGCCAATACACATTTTTAAGGCCCAAGATCAAGGGGCATGTTGTAAAACCCTAAATCATGCTGCCCTGTGATCCACAGAGCAAAGACCCTTCCTCCTTTCCCCTAATGGTACTGAGGAATACGGAGCTCCTAACAGCTTTAGCAGCAACTTACAGGAAGCGCTGGAATGAAGATCATCACGTAGACCTGAGTTAACCTGGAAAGAGAGTTGTTTCCCCAGTTAATGAAACAGCAAAGCAAGAGCCAAGCCAAGCAGCGTTGCACTCAAGCTCCATGGAGCCTTGATTTCAATGCTACATGGCAACCCAGCCGCAGCCAAATCCCTGATCCAGAAGGGCTCGATCTCACCCCTGACCTGGAGACCTCGGGGTCCTGTCGGATGAGCAGGAGGATCCGCTCGGTGTTGATGAAAAGTGCCCAGCAAGGGAAGCAGCACAGCAGCAGGATGAGGATCCCCCGCTGCAGGATGGTGCCCACCTGCTTCAGGTTCTTGCTGCCATACGTCTGAGTCAGGAGAGAGGACCAAGGTGAGAGTTACAGAGAACCAAAGGGCCTGGGCAAATCCTGAGGATCCAGGGCAGCAACGGGCTGATTAAATGCATTTCCCACACCCTGCCGTGGCTAGTGCCAGGCTGGATGGGTTTAACTGGCTCCCAGGTGGATTGCACATCCCTTTGCTACCCAGGCATGACCCAGGGCTCCTTGGGGGAGCTGCAGGGAGGGAGCAGGCTCCGGCCAGTGTGTCTGTAGCCCCATGTAGCCCCTCCCGCCCTTTGTGTCCAGACCACACTGCACAGATGGTGAGACACCATCAATCGAACCCTCTCAGGCACAAGGAAGGGGGAGCTGCTACTGACCTGGGACATCAGCGTGTCGCATGCTGAGGCTAAACCAGAACCGATGGAGATGCCCGTCACGTTGATAACCTGGAGGAGAGACAAGGGACTTGGGTGCAAGGGAGGGTGACAGGGGACCTGGCCCAGAGCACTGTGTCCCTCCCAACTGGGTGGAGATACAGCTCTGCTACGAGTTCTTGGGAAGTTTCCAGCCCTTCTCTATTTCTCGGAATAACACATTCTTGTTACCTAAATAGCCTCTTCTCTGCTCTGGTGTGGAGAAGGATCCTCTAGCAAGGGGTGAATATCTAAAGGACCACAAACAGTGCTGCTCCTAGCTGCATGCGCACCCCCAGGTCTGGTGGGTCCAGAGAGCTGGTCACAGACTCCAGCTCCCTGCCCAGGTGCTGGCCTTGCACTGGCACAGTCACCGACTGCTCACTTCCCATCTCCTGCCTGTGCTTGGGGCAAAAGAACAGTTTGGTGGATGTGATGTTTGTGTTGCATCAGGCTGTGCTTACACACAGGGTCCTCACATACACATTCCACAGGTTTTGCTTTTTTTCTTCTTCTTTTGGTGACACATAATTTGTAGGTTTTAAATCACAGCAGAATCAGAGTAATACATACGGAGACAGCCAGCGTCACAGCATCCAGCTCGGCTTTCCCCAGGTGACCACAGAAGATGGAGCTGACCACACTGATCAGGAACCCCAGCAGCTGGGCAATGAACTAGGATGGGAGGAGGAAGAGATGGCGAGATGAGGACTGATCAGGACTTGAGGAACACCACCCTGCCCCCAGGAGCTGGACTATGAACAGTTGGGTTTCCTCGTGTCAACACAGTGCCTCGCCTCAAGGCCAGGGCTCTGCTGTCCTGGGAACCCGTCCCTGCTCACCAGCGCTGCTGGGGCAGAGGAGCCAGCTCTAGGACTTGCACAGGCTCTCAGTGGTTTTGTCTTTCAAAGCAGGCCTCTACCTGCCCTGTAGTATTTTGGTGTTGTGCAGCCAACCTGGCAGATGACCTTGTTTACGTGTGGCTTAACGGCTCCACTACAAACCCTCTTTTCCAGGATGAAGATGCATAGAAAGGGAAAAATCAAAAATCCCAAAGCTTTTCCACACTTTTTTGAATCTGGGGAAAACTCTCCTCCCAAACCACAGTGTCCTCTCCTCCTGGAGAGATGCCGAGTCCAGCCTGCTTGTTCCTCACCAGGGGCTACAGCAAGGCTTAACGACGACCTCATTTTCCCTTGGCAAGAGGATGGCCCCTCTACAGGCGTCTGAGGCAGGGAGTCATGGCACAGCTAGAACCAGATGGTAGGAGTTAGAGACGTTTATACCCGCTGAGGGGTGGGCATGGCTGGGGACCATGCCCAGGGTCTGCTCACGCTCCTTTCCACCCAGCAGTTGGCAAGCCAAGAGCCCAGCGCTGCTGGAGAACCAGTTCCTGTGGGGTCAGAGGAAGAAGTGAACAAAACCTTCTCCTCTCCAGACCTCCCACCGCTGCCTGCGGATGCAGTCCTCCTGCCAGGCCTGGGCACGTTCGACCTGCTGTGAGTAATCCCAGCAGGAGGGGTCCATACCTCCACAATGGTTCCAGTGCAGGGTTTGACATGAAACGAGAATTAGCTAATGACAGCTGTAGGTTTGGTTTTGAGGTTATCTGCGCACGCAGAGAAGCGTGCTGTGCCACAGGTGGAATGGTTGAGGGGGCCGAGCTAGGGCTGAAGTATTCAGCTACAGGAACCGAAACCCGTCTGGACTTCCTCTGCCGCCTGATCGCAGCAGGTCAGCGGGTTGATGGCAGGGAGGGCATCTCTGAGAAGTTCACCAGTTGCTGCTTATTTGCTGGACAGAGTAGGAGAGTCAAAGCCCAGAGCTTCACGCCCAACGGATTTAGACCAGGGCTGCGATGCAGGCTCCCCTCCGCAGCGCTGGAGCTGCAGACGGGTTTCCCAGAGCAATTTAACAGCTTATCCCCCACCACCACCACCACCACCTCCCCAAGCCCATCGCTCTTCTTTTAATGCCCCGCTGCCAGGCCCTGCTGGAGAGGGAGCACGGACCGGGCTGGACAGCAACAGGAATTCCTGTGGCAAAGAATAAGCACTTGGATGACAATTAAGGAATTGAAGGGCGGCGGTTTAATTCTGGCTGTGCCTTCAGGAGGCGCGG
>VYXH01003706.1:63052-82304 GCA_013397275.1 Burhinus bistriatus
GGTGGGTTTGGGCACAGGGAAGGAGCCATGGCCTCTGCTAGGCGTGGGGAGGACGGTTGGTGGTTGAGGAGCAAGTTGGGAGCCCGGCTTGGGAGCTGCCGGGCAAGTTGGTGTGATGGTGTTCGTTATTCATCTTCGTTTAGCAGCTGGCGTGTTTGATAGTCAACAAGTTACGGCCCCTCTTCCGAAGAGTTTAATTGGAAAGACGGATATCGGACAAAAAGTGCTCTGTAAGACCCAGACAGGGAAGGCTGTGAGGGACGGGAAGGCAAAGGCTGGGCTTCCAGATCCCAACGAGCTCGCAATGTCGGTATTTTTTTTTTTTTAAAAAAAAAAAAAGTCTTTACAAATCTAATCTCTGGAAGCTATTGAGAAGGAATGAAGAAGATGGTGCCCCACTGTGCCATTTCTAAACATTTTTCGGGCGAGTGGTTGCTGCTGCCGGTCTGAAAGCAGCATTGGGTCAGCTCTCGGCGAGGCGCCGTCTCCGTCTTCGGCGGGGAATTGGGATCACGCCAGTACCTGTGGGGCTGGGGGGCAGCTGAGCCCCCTCAGGCATCCCCCGTGACCGGACTCTGTGGGGCCGTGTTGGGATGAGAGGGACCGCTTCTTCCGGAACGAGTCTCTGAACCCTCCTCTGCCAGTACTTTGTGCTGTTCATTAGGCACAGGAGTCATTTAAGGAAAAGTTGGCTGTCCGTCTGTCTGCGCCATGGGATGTCCCCTCTGCTGAAAAGATGCTTAGCTATTTTGAAGCCCAGATTTGGCTTTTTGGCTGGTTTGCGGCAGGTTTTTGTCACTAAGCCCCCGGTTCTGCAAAAGCTGGCATGTTTAACGCCATGCACCTGGATGATGCTGCTGAAGGCCCCCAGTTTGCCCCCTTTGAAATCCAGGTGCTTCTAACTGGGAGCTTGCAGGAATCATCACAGCCTGGGGTCTGAAATCACTTTCTTTAACAAGGGGAGTTGTAACAGAAGCTTCATCCTTCAGAGAAATTACAGCTTAATTCTGGTGTCTTTAAAACCAAACCCTCTACCTATGGGGATGTGAAAAGATTGTGATTCCAATTAGTACCTGGCCATTTCCCTACAGAACATTTAAAATTATTTAGGTGGTGGGACTTTTGCTTGCCATGTTTGCTTTAAAAATTCCACTGCAACATAGTTAAATGGTTGAGAAATTGTAGAAGTGGAAGGTGGCATTAATTTTACGTGCCAGCCAATACTTCCATCTATTAGATTGCAAGAAAACATGAAATAAAAAGATTATGGTGGTCTTAAACTCTTATTCCAAGAAGCCCTGAGTTACATTCAGGATTATTTTTGTGCGGAGTGTAAAGTAATTGAAGCTCGTGCTGTATATTTTCAAAACTAAGCAGATGTGATGTGGCTTTGGAGGAAGCTTAATCTATGGATAACAGAGAACCTATTTGTAAGTTATAAAGGGCAATTATGTTGGGATATCAGATTTCTAAACAGGAGATTTATAACCTGTAGTTCAGGCAGTTGGAAGTTTCCTTGTATAATAGGCTGATTTTTTAAATAGTCAGGTTAATGACCTGACTCTCCAGAAAAGCACAAACTTTCTATTTTTCAGAAATGTGCCAGCAGGAGCTGGGGGTGTCTAACATATGTTCGGTACCTCGCGGGCTTAATTTGTTTAAAAACAAAAGCATCAGAAAAATGTAGGCAGTCCTTTTGAGTTATGGTTCCTTTGCACTAAAGGCTGCTCCTGAACCCGATGTGAGACAAGCCCCAGAGAATTATATAGATTTATGGGAAGAAAGGGATCTTACAGATACAGAATAGAGATAACAGAGCGAGAGAGGTGGGAACATTGGACTGGGAGCTGAACTCTATCCCTGAGCTCTCAGCCTCAGCCCCCGGAGAGGCTGCGGAGCCCCCATCCTTGGAGGTTGCAGCGTTTGGCTGGGTGAAGCCGTGGCCGATGGGGTCTCGTGTTGGTGACTGCAGGGCTCAAAAGACCTCCAGAGATCCCTTCCAGCCAAAGCTTCCCATTAATCGGTTAATTTATCTACTGAGGTCGTGAAAGCTTTGGGGAGAGATGACTTCCTATCCCATATTGGCTATAGCGTCATTTGTTGTTGCTCAAAATTATTGAATAATACGGCTATGACAGTCCTTGTTTCCTGCTGAAACGTTTATCAGTGCGTGCCTTGTTTTTCTTTGGTGTACTCTGTGGTTTTTTTACGTTTCTCCCTCTTCCAAAGCCTGAGCATCAAACATTGATAGGTCTTAAAAGCCAGGTTCATTTCTGGGCTTACAGAAAAATTCCCACAGTCCTAAAAGTAAAATAGCATCTTACCCTCATGGTTATTGGTGAAAGTAGTATGGGTTGTCAAAGAAAACAGCCACTCTTCGTTGAATGCCTCAGTAACTCAATAATGCCGGGGTGCAGTTACCAAGGGCATAACAGCCTGTGCGTTTTGCAACAACCAGTTGAATTTGGGTAACGTTAGCGTATAGCAATTTCTGTCTCCAAACCAGTAATAAAAGAAAGCAGTACAAGTCAGCAAACATCTGGACATGGGGAAAGCCTTTGATTAATGAGGAGGATGGCATAATGCCTCTGTCTGAGCCAGAGCCAGCCATATTACTGGGTTTTTTTCCAAGAACAAAACCATAACGTGCCAAATGAGATTGGAGGCCTTTAACTCGTGATACACATCCCTCAATTAAACTGTTCAGCCCCAGATTCGGGTAGCTATATGCAGCTGTTGATAATTGATTTGTCTTCCGATAATGCCTGGCGTTGCTGAGCAGAACACGGGGGAGAGATGTTACTCCGTGTCTTTGTTTCGTTTGGGGTTTTGGTTTAACATCACCCTGTTGTTATCTGTTTGCATGAACAGCTGCTCAAGTTCTGGAGGGCTGATTTAATAACAGCTTTAATTCCTGATTGCTACTGAGAACCTTGGTAATGTAAACAACCCCCATCTGTCTACATGCCCTGATGTCTGCCGGCGCCCGCGACGGGGCAGCACCCTCCCCGCTGTCGGGAGGACCCCAGACTTCTGGTGAGCTCCAGACCATCTCTGCTGCAGAGTCCACCTACCCTTGGAGTGAATTTGGGTGCTCTTTGAGGGCTTACGGCATGCGTGCCTTGGGAGGAGGGCAGGAACGTGCTGTCCTGCTGTGATTTGTTGCTGTGGGACGTCTTGGTCATTTCTGCTAAAAAAAAAATTAAACTAATAAATTGGGCACATTCTTTGTTGAGTAGATCTTCTCACACGAGTCCACATAGGAATGGGAGAAAGGAGGGTCATGGTGCTGCAGAAGAAAAGGCTGCGTGTGAGTCTGCGCTGGGAGGGAAGCAGTTTATCTTTTGCTGTTGTTTATTTGCCCTTGCTTTTGTTTTTACTTGTTACTTACTTGGCCCAGTCATTTTCCTCATTCTTTTTAATCTGGGCTTTTCTAATCACACTTGGTGCGTCCACACAGCCCCGTGGTGGTGTAGGGTCTGCGCTTTGCCTCTTGTGTTTGCTTTCCACTGTATTTATGCATCTGCTTGAGTGTTGCCCAGATTCTTCTTGGGAAGGCAAACCCTTTTCCACTGGAGCTGAAATACTTCTGTTCTGGTTTTAAATAAATGCAAAGCATGTTGATTATGTTTCTGTGATTATTCAGTCAAGGATCTGAAAATAGTTTGAGGATCTCTTTTTGCTCACGCTGGGAAATACACTTTGGTTGGGACAGAGTGGTTTTCCTATATCTTAAAAGTCAGATTTGTATACCTTGCTCTATGCATTTTTCTCCTGTGTTCACATGAAATGTGTCTTCTGCCGAATTGTGTGGCAGAGGCACGTGATCCTTCTCTGCGTATGAAGAAGACGTCTGTTCTGTCTCGCCCTAAGGAGGGGGAAAAGAGCAAGTTGGTAGCTTTGGCTTTTATTGTTCTAGTGGCTTGACTACTGTGGTAGGCGATCTGAGTTGGACGCGAGTAGAACACCACCCCCTCTGTGCTGGGAGTACATCTTCCTCAGCATCACAAATAAAACGATGGTCTTAAGGTCAATGGGGAAAATGTGACCAACCTCTTGCTTGTTTGCAGATATCTCTGTGTGAAGTCTTTTACAACAAATATCCACTCATTCTTTTTTTTTTTTTTAACTTACTATGTTTTCTGTTCCCTCCCCAACTTCCCGAGAAAAGGGCTTTTTCTTTCCCTCTGCTTAAAAAGATCATCTCCTGTAGGAGCCTCTTCTAATAAGACACCGGGTACTACTTTTGTATGTAGAGTTTGCGCAAGAAATGGTGGGGAGGAGGTAGAAATTTCATTAAATTAGACTGTACACAATTATTTGGGGGGGGACGACGGACCCTCAAACCCTTGACTACAATTTAAGGTACACCGCCATTTTCAGGGACTAATAACTTTTCTTCTTGAAATCGCCATCTGCTGAGATCTGGGAGGCAAGTGGTCAGCACAGATGTGGGATTTGTTTAACAGAGAATTTTGTAAATCACTTGAAGCAGCTTTTGAGTTTCATCATATAAAAATATCTAGGTAATCACTTTCAGCTGTATTCCCGACTTTGTATTTCTGGGGTGGGAATGTATATGAAATCTTTGGCTCACGGAGATGTAGATTTGAAAAATATGGTCTTTTCATGACATAAGGCTATTGAGTAAGAAGCAAGGCATTAGCAGCACCAACTGATTCTTTGTTTGCTTTGAAACTCGCTGGTTCTGAAACATAAGAATGGGAGATCTATGAAAGGAGCGGAGAGAAGCCTGTGTGCTGTTTTTCATTGTGGCATCTTAATCCAGATGTTGAAATGAAAACGTTATTTAAAAATGCATGGTTGACGTTTTCATTTGTTACTCTCAGGTTGCAGAACTAAGCAAAGCAACTTTACTTTTTAAAGTAATCAGTGCGCAGTTCTCCAAAAATACATTCTTTCAGGAGCTGAACATGTAACAGCTTTACAAAAGAAGGTACAAAAGTAATGGAGCTTTTTTCTGTGCGATTTTGGAGAAGTACAACAGTGAACTTCAATTATGACTGAGGAATAAGCTATTTGGTATTTCCACATCGTGCGGATGACATCGAAGCCAAAACATTCTCTAATTCTTGTTATTGTTGATGCTACTTTTCCACATTATTTCTGAGTATATTTTATACAGCTTTGCAGTGACCCTCCATACAATTAGCAGTTGTCTCTCATGCCAAAACGCTAATTCTTCAGTGAAATCCCCACAGACGGCAAGTCTGGGGGCTGTGTATAAAATCCGGGTCTGCAATAGTTGCGAAAACATCACTGACGTCCTTGGAGGTTGGATTTCCCCATATATCCAAACTGTGGCCTGCCCGAGCGCTTTCCCCGGGGGAGAGCTAGTGTTTTAAATGTCTTGCTGATGTGTCATCTGCCGTGTTGTTTATTGCATCCTTCAGCTGATAACTGCCCATGTTCGAGGGCCAGCTCTGAAAGTCCTTGGACGTCTTTCCATCATCAAATCCTCCCGGCTCCACACTGGGGCGAAGCAGTGGGAGCATTTGCTGATCACACACGGTTGGGTCTTGGACTGGGCTCTGCAAGTCCTGTCCCAAAAACTGACCATCAGGTTTGCGTTGCCTTTGGATGGTGGCTTCTTCAAGGGGTTTGATAACGTTTTAGTTTGAAATACAGTAAGCTGTCTCCTTGTTTAATACTCAAAACGATCCTTTTGTACCATTGCCTATAGGTATTTTTTAGTACTGAGAAAGTTTGCGTGAAATTCATTGTGCGTTCATTGTTAGCAGGTATGGGTTTCGAGAGAGTCCGGGGGGGGTTTGAAGTTGGAGTTTTTTGATCCTTTCTCATGGACATACTTTTAATGTTTCAAAGCAGCATACGATAGAGTTAGCTCATGCAGCTGGGGTAGAGTTTCACTTCTCCTGAATTGCATCTGGGTAGAGCTCTCTGTTTTGCATTCCTGTTTTTTTCAGCAACGCGCCCAGCATGGAAGTTGGGGTATGGTTTTAATCTAAGTCAAGTCAGAAGATACGGCGCTTCTTGCTGATCAGACCAGGGGGATTCTTGCCCCAGCCCCACACACCCTCCTCCCCAACAAGCCAGATTCAACGTAGCGATCGTCTGCCCCTCATTGCCAGAGTTTTGATGTGAAATGTAGGGATATAGGGAAACTGAGAGGGTACGGGAGGCTGTGATACAGCAGGCTGAACTCTGAATTCAGGAAAACAAGTTTGAGCAGGGTTTGCCTGAGGATTTGCTTGGTGAGAAGCTCGCTGGCGTGTGCGGGTTGCTTCCTCCTCCTCCTTCCCCTCCCTGTTTTTTGTCAGGGAAACAAGTTCCAAGCAAAATATTCCAAAGTGATGTTTAATTACTCTTTAAAATGCAACTATTTGTCTTATCAGCCATGTGGATTTCTCTTTGCTGCTTTGATTTGACAGTTAGTAGTTTGTCATTTTTAAAAAGCTTACACACTCCAGGAATCTGTGATTTTTATGCTTTTGAAAGTAGAGATGTTGAATTAACTGCGGCTTTGAACTATTCACGGATAATTTCGGGCCCCCTGCTTTCAGCAAATAACAAGCTGACTCCTGAGCTTTCAGGCTGGGTTGAATACTGAATAATCACGACTTTATAGCTGTGTGTATTCTCTAAACTGGTTCCATAGCACATCACAGAGCAAGGCACGATAGATTTGAAACATTTTTCTAGACAGATCGCTTTGTGCTCATGCCATCTCCAGATAGTAACGATTAGGAAAGGGGGGGAGTAGTGCCAGCGCAGGGAGAGTTCTTGGATTCATTACAACTTGGGCTTTGTGCACATTAATTGCCCTCCGCTCCAGGGGTAGGAGCCCCGGATGGGGGGTGTTGGGCTGGGCAGAGGGCTTTCCCACGGCGCTGCCTTGATGTCCTTCTGCAAGGCAGCCTCCTCTGTGCTGGGACTGCTGCTTCTCTGCTGATGCTCTGTAGGCGAAATATACAATTAGAGTTAAATCTGTAGGTCGCAAAGTAAAGATGTGGCCAGCGGAGAAACTGGGAGCGGGATGAACTGACAAGTAAGCAAATAGACGTATTAAGTTCTCTCGTGGGAAAATGAATTATACAAGTATTACAGATTACAACGTGAATATCTTGTATGATAGCTGATTGCGTTTTCATCATCTCAGTTTTCCAAAGAAAATGTACTGTCTTACTGATTTGGCTTAGAGTGCACATAATTAATGGAAGGGTGGAACTAAAAAGATGCAGGAACGGTTTCTGCATACTCTCACGTCTGTCTGTCAACACTGTGAAAAATTGCAACCAACAATTAATATGTAAAGAATTTGTGGTCTTTATTTAGTGTGAGTGACTGACTGCTTCGGTTGCATCAGGGAACTTTTGCAATCTGATCAACCCCCTGCTTGGAGCCCAGCAAGCCCCTCTGGCCTCAAAACAAAGCCATGGGAGCCCCCGAGGAGGCATGGGGGAGCGTGGGGGTGCTGGCTCTGTGCCGGAGCTGGGAGGTGAGCGCTGGGCATAGAGCCTAAATGTTGGGGAGAGTCTGCTCCATAAAGGATGCACTTCAAATGATAGGTGCCATCGCAACTGCAGAGACCAGGAATGGCGCACAGGGTGGGAGGAGAGCATCCCCAGTGGGGTCACAGGGAAACAAACCCAGGGCAGAGCAAACCTGGAAGCCAAAGGCTTGTAATGAGGAAGGCGGCAAGGCTCCCCGGTGCGGAGGGGGACAAGGCTCGACAGCCTCTTCAGGCAGACTAAGCGCTGTAGCAGCAGGGTGGTGTGAGACATTGCTGTCTTTCTGTGTTTTGCACCCGTGAAGACCTGCAGCAGTTGAAGCTGTCCTGCCCAGCCAAGGAGAGAAACTCCAGGGTCCTCCAGCAACATTTTGCCTGTCTTTGCGACGGTGCCTACATCCAACCTGACTTGAAAATATTTTAATAGAGAAAAGGTGCAAAGGTCTCTATTTAAAATGAATTTGCCAAGAGTTACCAGATGTATGACACATAAAAAATAGCTGGTGGCATCCTCAGATGTGAGAGGGGCTCGGGGTGGCCAGCCCCTGGGGAGGGGATGGCAGCCGGCGCAGGGGGTCACATCCCACCAGGAGGGATCTCTGCAAGGCTGGGCTTTGACAGCTGAGAAGGGAGCGTTGTTTTATGTTTCAATGCAAGGATTTAAGAATCTGGGTGAGAATTAGGTAATGTTTGCAGAAGAGAGTAGAAGGCAACTGAACTGACTTGCAACTGCGTGAGCGAGCCGGAGAGAGAAATTCTAGTTCTCCCTCGTTCCCAAGAGATTCCCACTGGAGAGATGAAATCATAGCCATTACTTCATTAGCGTTAAGTCAGGATGCTGACAAATGAGCCCTCTTGATTTTTGCCGGGCTGGTTGAAGAGAATACTGCCCTGGCTCTCACCCTGTGCCTCGGCAGTCACTGCCCTTGCCGTGGTGTTGGCAGAAGCACATGCCAACTCCCCAGCCACGCTGGTTTGGCTCAGCGTTTTCTTTTCAACTGCCACCTCTTCGTCCAGCTCCGAGCTGGTTTTTAGAAATCCTGCTGTGCAGAAGGCGGCTGCCAAGGGATGGGCGGGCAGGCGAGTGCGAGTAGCAGCCTTGTACTCGCCAGAACCTCTCCATCAACGCCCCAGCCCGTGCCCGGCGTAGGGAGCGTTAATGGTACCCAACGGTCCGATCCTGGCTTCCAGAGCAAACAGGCGGGGTGTAGGATCTCACCCTCGCAACTCACAGCATTGCTGTGGGAGTCCCTTTTGGAAAAAGTGTGAAATTTATTGTATTAACGTGCTGAGGATCTTACGGCGGATCTGAGCTACTAAATCCTCTAAACCTGAGCCTGGAACTTCATTGACAGGGCCTCTCACTTTGCTCTGCTCCAAGCTTATGGTTTCACTGCTCCAATATTTTTCCATACATGGAAGCATTCCTGCCCCAGCCTGGGCTAATCCTGACATGCCACTGCATCTGGATGTTAGCTCATTTCTCGCAGCTGACACTGTACTGAGGCAGATGTCTGAACTTACTTTTGTTTAAATAGATTTAATTCGGCCAGCAAAAGTCTTACCTATAGGTAGGCAAGGGGAAGGGGAGGGGAAAGTGGTTTTCCATTTTATCAACCTGCCAGGGCTGTTGGGTGGATGAATTGGTGCCCAGTAATGCCGTGCTTTGGAAACGTATAGTATTTAAATTTCAGAGGGGTAACAAACCATGGTTTTGTGTCTCTGACACAACGGAACCTGTCTCCTTGCTGTGGCTCAGTCAGCGGAGAGGAGTCCCTGCCTGCCCATCCCGTCCTGTCGGCTCTGCTCCGATGGTTCTCCAGAGGCTCCGTGCTGTTCGGGGCGTATTTAGAGGCTCGGTGAGGCAGAGACCGCTGCGCTCTTGCAACTGAGCCGAACGCCTCAGTACTACGGGAGAAAGAGATGCTGATGCTGGTGAGCTGCTGTTTGAGCTGGGGGCCCGTTCTTAATCCCTCCCTCGCCGGGGCGGGTTGTAAGTTTTAATTAAACGCCTGTAAGGTGCTCTGCGATCCTCTGCTGAAAGGTCCTGTTTCAGGGAAAGCCTTTGAATAAAAGCTAGAGACCTTTCCCACCCGTCGGGAGGGAGTTGGAGGTGAAACAGTGAGACCCGAGCAGTTGAATCTGAACAGATGTTGGTTCTCCCCCACTTTGATAGTTCAAAAGGGTTATTCTTCCTCTCCCCAAAAGAGGAGAAACACAGTGATTTTTATTAGCGTTGCCAGGGATCTCAGCTCTATCCCCTCCTGCTCGCTGCTAGTTAAAAGGTTGCCTGCTGGGCTGGAGGTGGCCATGGAGAGTTTCGGTCGTGGGATGCACGGGTTTGTCTGCAGTTCAGCATCCACTTGCCCGGCCCTCGCTGGAGGTCCCGGATTGTCCTCTCTTTGCTTGGCTGCTGCTGTTGTGTGCAGGAATAAGACAGCTTGAACTGAGCTGGGAGGAAGATGGCGAGGGTAAAATGGGTTTCAGTTGCAGCAAGTTGGGTGGTGGTGTGGGAAGGAGAAGACAATTTCCAGGTTTGCTGTCGGAGCTGTGAAGCAGATGAAACCACCCTTGCGTGACTGTTTTCCACCCTGAGAAGTGAGCGAGTCCAAGAGCCTACAGGTGCCTCCAGCCTCACCAACATGGGGGGACCCAGGTGTGTCCCGTCCCCCCCCCCCCNCCAAACGCAGCCCGGGGCCTGGGCAATAGCAGCACTGTGGTCGGTGCATGCGTATTTGGGTCTGATGGGACTTCAGCATCAGGCAGGTCATGAGGGTGTTAGAAATGTTGTTCCCCCTCCTACCCCCAGGTTTTTCTGGCTGCCATTCCGTCACTTTCGGAGTGAATTGAAGGGCACCAGGCTACAAATCCTGCCTTGCAAGTACTGCCTGGGTGTTTAGCTTGCAGGAATGCTCTTTTATCAACTGATAGCTGGTGTTTTGAGAGGGCAGGGAGCGATGCTTATTTCACTCTGAGAGGCTGATGACTCTACAAGCTTATTTTTTAGGGTGCTCCCTTTTAAATTCTGGTTTGTGGCTGTAAGGCAGAGACCGCATCGCTCTTACATTACAGGCTGCTTCTAACGAGCTCTTCCCTGCAATCTCTGTGCTCTAGAGCTTTGCAAACGGCTGCATGCGTTATAGAGAAGTCCTGCTGTCTTTGTCCAGTGGACAGGAAAACTGAGGCGAGAGGGGTATGGGGGCTGGATGAGTGCCCAGAACAGGGATCTGCAGCCGACACCACCGGGTTTTCCCGGTCCTGGCACCCAGGTCCCACAGGAGGAGTCCCGTCTCACCAGCCCCACACAGCACGTGAACTCAAGCCCCTGGTCATGCTCAGCTTCCCTGCCTGCCACCGCCGCAGCCGCTGCCCCCCACTGCTGCCGCCGTCGTGCCGCGCGCTTCCAAAATCGGTTCGTTCCACGGTTAGAAAAGACTCATTTTTGCGTCCTAAGTGTTGGATTTCACAGATAAATAAGGGGAAAGGTCTTAATGCCTGCAGCTTGATCTGCTAATCTGAAAGCATGGGAAGTTCTTCGTAGGAAGGTTTGCTGCCTGGCTTTCTCAATACAAGTTTGCACAAATACGTTTTATTCCTACAATGGGTTGTAGCAGCTGTATGCCTCCCACCAAGATTACTGATCCTTAGGTCTTTGATTTTGGTGGAGACACGCAGCGATAAATTAAATGAGTAGGGGACTTTCAGAGAGTAGTATGGATGGTGGGAAGCTGAGGGCAGGGACTACTTAAGTGCTAACGTATGGCACAGCTTTGACTCCTTTCTTTTCTAAAGGAATGGAAGAGGCTACGGGCTGCTGTACCAGCAATTTTGCCTCCCCCTTGTCTTAAAAGATCTGCCGGCCACCTCTATTGCAATGCTTTCTTGACGGTCCAGAAAGGAGTGCCCTGTGCATGCTCCTGCCTGCCGGCACAGCGATGTTCTCCGTGCTGGCCTGATGCTGGCTCGCTGCGGACTTGGGCACTCTGTCTTTGGTTTTCTACTTTCGTGGTAAACACCGGGAAAGCCGACTGTTAAATGAGATTTCTTGAATCTTTGTAAGTCTTTCACTTTTTTCCTGCTTAGATGTGACCTGCTTTAGGTTTCATTTAGCTGCAGAGATTCAAGTAGAATGATTTGATTCCCTTATCCACCTCCGTCCATGTTAATGGACTGTGTCTTTGACTGATGGTTTAATTATTGTGTGTGACTGCAGCATCCAAGGCCCCACTTTGCAAAAGGTGTTTATCTTTTAGGTGGTGCACAAAGTAGATGTCTGCTGCCCCAGTTGCTCCCAGGATGGGTTTCTGCCTAGAGAAGCAGTTTTCAAGCCGGTTAATTGCCACATTTTGAAGCAGAAGGGTAGGTGGCTGTCCCTGCCTTTCCCTGTGGGCATGTTCCTGCCGGCTGCGTGGGGCCACTGGCTCTTCAGGTGGAAAGGTGGTGATGTGGTAGGCTGGGGAGAGCCTTCTAAGTTGGGCAGAGCTGTCTGGGCAGAGGGACAGTGAGTGTGGGAGGAGCAGGCGGAGGGAGGGAGGGATGGAGGGAGGGGTGGATGGATGGATGGAGAGGTGCAAGGACCAGGCTGGAGGGCGGAGCAGTGCTTTGCCTGTAAAGTCACTTTGCTCCAGGCAGCCTGGCTTTGAATCGCAGGAAGGCTCCAGATTTTACTCCATTTTAAAAATGAAACGCCCTGTGAGCCCTGCATGTTTTATGTTGCTTCTTGGCTCGGGCTGGCCGAGCGGCGGCCCTGTGCTGGGCCACATCCAACATCCTCTTTTTGATGTTTTTCTCCGTGAGGATTTGCTGCAGTCTTCACAGCTGAAAAAAGTGGAGTCGTCTGCATAAAACCCAGTAACTCTTTAGGTTAAGAGGCCACAGAATACCACCTCTGTCTGTGGGCGTCCCTGTAATTATTAAAATAATAACCCTAGACAGAGCTTACGGCCCCAGCAGTGGCTCAGGGTCTGTTGTGCTGGGCCCTGTTCAAAGAACCACATGAGAAAAAGATCATAGAATCATAGAATGGTTTAGGTTGGAAGGGACCTTAAAGATGATCTAGTTCTGATCCCCTTGCCGTGGGCAAGGACACCTCCTACTAGACCAGATTGCTCAAAGCCTCATCCGAGAGGTGAGATGGGTGGTCTTTGCCGTACAGTTGGTTATCTAAAGAGGTGTCCCCCTCACCCTGTGGGGAGAGGGTGGGTACCTGCGGGCAGTGGCAAGCCAGGCTGGCGGAGATGCCTCCTGTCTTGTGGGCACAGTGGTTTGGGATCTGGAATGGGAAGGCAAGCGGAGACCTCTTCCATGGCTGTGCCCTACGTGAGGTGATGCGCTTTGCGTAGCCACAAGCTTGCAGAGCTCTTCCTTGCCAGTGGCTGGTCCTTAGTTTCGTCCTTGTGGCTGCTTCTGCCCGGTGTCTTGGCAGGAGCCCTGACCATGTTTGACTACCCCACAGCTGCCACTGTTGCCCATCTCTTTGCCGCCACAGCTGGAGGCCTGTCCAAGCGACGTGAAGGTGTGCTGCTGGCCTTCACGCTGAGATGTGGGGACCTCACCCCCTTTACAAAAAGCATTTATTCTGGCCAGGCTCATGCAGTCGGTATTTGGTAAGCTGCTCAGAGGAGAGAGGACCAAAGCAAATGGGCAAGAGTTTGTCTCTTGGATTCGGTCGCTGTCCCCAAACCAGCTGACCGGCGTGGGTCAGCGGGTTGAACCCGTGTTAAAACATGCTGAAAGCTTGGGGCCAGGGATGTGCCTGCCTGGTTACCAGGGTGCCCGTCACCTTGATGTCAGTGCAGAGTTCACGTGCCTCCTTCTGTCTTCATGATGCTGCCTTTTCTTCACGGGGCTTGAAACTGGAGACGTGATTTACACCTGGCATGCGGCTGGGGGAGAATAAGTTGTATAAAAGCCAGTTACTTGCGGTGGCTGCCATCTCTGGCCGAGTGCATCTCCGGCTGCTTCCTCCCCTTGGCTTCCGAGAGCCGGAGCGGGGATTATCCAGAACAAATCCTGTTACCCAGCTGCTTCCGTGGCGGAGACCTACTGGGCGCAGGGTTGAACCCCTCCTAACCTCAGCACCCCTGGCAACGAAGGATTCACAGGGACAAGAGTGCCCCACGGGACATAAATCACGTCGCTGTTTGCAGATGACATCATGGGTGAAGATCAGGGATTTTTAGGGTTTCTTTGCCAGAAAGTGGCAGTGTTGATTGCCAGGCTTAGTGATGAAGAATTTGAAGTTGTGATTCATCCCTCAATCCACATCTTAAGTATGTGGTGGTAAAGCTAGGAAAATCTGTGTATGTATAACGTGCTTCCTCTTAGGGAGCTGAGAAACCCTTAGGTGCAGCAATTATCATTCTACTTAATTGGGATTGAAATACCGAATGCTCAAAACGTGCCAGCTCGTGTCTGTTGTGGGGAAAACTCAATTGCTTAATAAAAATGTCTTTTCATCCTGCCACACTGAAGAGAAAATAAGGTGAAATCTATTGGAAAGAAAAATTCCTGACTTTTTTTGTCATCTGCTCAAATGGTTGTTCAGGCCTGTGAAGGTGGCTCGGCACAGGCGGTTCTTGGTGAGGACATACATTTGAGAGGCAGCTCCTGAGAAGGAAAGTGGTTCTTTGCTGATGCTCAGACTTCTGGTATTTATTTGATCTTTTACTTTTTAATTACTCCAGCAATTAGCGCAGTTACAGATTGTGCCTTGCCTTTGCTGTCCTGTGGGCGCTCCTCGCACAGCATTTGCTGGACCTGAAGATAAACCAGCTTGGTGCAAAAGTCTACACCGGCACTGAAAAGGCATTGGTGCGTGTATGTGAATCATCATCCGTGTGGATGTTTGCTCCGAACCTCTGCAGCCGGTGAGATGGTGCCTGGCTCCGAGCAGCTCCTGCACGGGATGGTGCTTTGCCTGTGCTGGGTGTGTTCACCTACAGCCACTTAGTGACATACGGACGAGGGGCAAAGGCAAGCTGCACGTGCTGTTTTCCTCCACTTGTTAAATAATTATAATCAGCCTCGCAATAGTTGAAGACCAGACAGAGCCCACTGGTGACACGTGGGGTGTTGATGCAGTGGGCGCATCGCCAGAGGGATGCTGAGGACGTGAACCCTGTAAAAAGAAATGAAACTCATTCTGTAGCTGAGCAAATTAGCCATTGTGCCACAGAGGTAGAAGGGGAAAACCCCTGCCTTACGTGAGCTTGGGCAATCGCTTTTCTTGCAATTTTGTTTTGTTTTTCTCCGCCGTTACTAACAGCATTTACTTCGTTCAGAGCTTCAAGCCATGCGAACCAGTGTGTGATTCCCATGGCGGGTACGTCACAGTGACACGGAGCTGCCAGGCACCTTCTGGTTTGAAAGCTGGGAACTGCCATTTACTCACATGTTTTCAGCATTTCTTGTTTCGGCTGGTGAAAGCACGTACTGACCGAGAAGTGGATATCGATGGGTGCAGTGCAGAGCCTGTTGTTCAGCTAATCGGGTGAATGAACAGTTTCACTCCACCTTCCCTGTTAAGAGCCGCTGAAGAACACTGCAGGGTTTTTCCCCCTCTTGCTTAACTAAATGTTACTGAAGAAAATAAGTTTAATCAAGTCCAGACCTTTTTGCAGGAATCACCGTACTGTTCTCCTGCCGCCCCTGTGCTCTCCTTCCCCTTGCAGCAGGCACCACATCGGCTTGGCCAGCGCTTGCCCACTGTGTTGGACAAGCCGTGTTTGCTTGGTGGGGTTCAAAGATCCTGCAGCAGCCGTCCAAAGAAAAGAGCAAAATCCCAGTGGTCTGGCTGCCATCCCTCTGCTCTTCTGCCTGTCACAGCCCATCTGAGCCCTATTTCTGCTCAGGTATGAGCTCTTTTCCATACTGTTTACGCTTCACTTACCAAAAGAGGTTGGAGCCAGATGATTTTTCTGCAGAGGATATAATTTCATTGGAGAGAAGCGGGAGTTTGTAAAACAATCTGTCGGATTAGTGGCACCTCAGCTCCTGCAGGATCTCCCCAGCCCCTTGAGTCTTATTTCTGTTCTTTGAAAGCTGAAATTTCCATTGCTGTTGATACCCTGCCAGGCACTCTAGCAGAGTTACTTTCCCTTGGATGCAGTTCAAGAAACCATCGTTCCTTTTCTCTATCGTTTGTCACCAAAGGGAGGGGAGCGCCTCCCCTGCACTGCCCTGCTGCCTCCAGTGCTGGCAAGAGTGCCAGCTGCCCTTCAGACCCACCACGCTAGAAATGTGAATTAGAAAAGATTTTGGTGATGGGGAAGCTGAAGCGTTCGTGTCCTCAAGGAAATATACTTCAACATTTTAAAAAACCCAAACCAAAATCCGTTCAGGGTACTGGCAGAGGTCTCGGTTAAAGCCCTCCTCCACCAGGGCAGTGATCTGAAGGTGGTCATCTTTGTGATGTGCTTTCGGTTTGTACATTTAGGCAGGAGTGGCCTAAGGACTTCCGAGAGACTCGTAGCATGACGTTTTTATTTTAGTAAAGACTGCTGAAGTCAGAGGTTTTAGGTTTAAAAAAAAAAAAAAACCATCTTGGGGCAAAGGTAGCTTCAAAATTGGGGTGGTTCAGGGTCTGCCCAGGCTGGAGCCTTTGCTGGCCGTTGTACTCTGCTGGGTACCGTGACACGGGATGCAGTTACCAAGGGGGGGCGAGGTGGGAGAGGAAACCCACCCTCCTGCATCCCACAGCCATGCCCTCCGCTGCCTGCTTCCTCTGGTACTGGGGATGCGTTTCAGTTTTATCATATCTTCCTTGCTTTTAGGGTTCGGGCTAACCCTTTAACATGATTGTAGTGTGTAGATTAAAAAAAATAATTGTTAGAACTCAAAAAAAAAAAGAGACAAATATGTTTAAGAAGGAAAAGAAAGCCCAAGCATAGCTTTCTGCTGCTTGTAGGAGGAGCTGGCTACAGGACATGCTGTTTTCTGATTGCTCGTCTGCATGTCAGCGTAGTGTTTTGGTGATGCATCATTTAATGGGTGAACTGGTGTGTATCTGCTTCCTGATGTCCACCTGATTTACCTGACCTCTCCTTAATCCCTTGCCTTGCCTTGTCATAATGAAACTACAACAGGTTTTAGGGTTGTTGGGGGGAAAACCTCTTTTCCTAGAGAGAATATAGAGGTTCGCTGGATTTTCAGAGAAAATGTATGAGCTTTACTGACAGGAGAACTGGCTGAGCAAGTCAGTGGTGGATTTGAGGTGTTAGCTTTGTGGCTTTTGTTTACCAGAGCCTGAGCAGTATTTGATGTGCAGACATGTTTTCAGACATTTCTCATAGAGAAGGTGTTGGCGGGTCTGGTGTTAACACCCTTGCCTTTAGGCCAAACTATTGAAAATTCAAGTTGAGCTCGAATCTCATTTCAATGGCTTGGAAGGCTGCAATCTGATGGGCTGAAAAAATCTCGTCCAACTCCAGCCCTTATTAGGAGCTTAATCTGAAGTGCAGCCAAAGCCAAATAAGGGGGGGGGAGGCAGTAAAATGGAACAAGAAATGTGCATCCAATTTACAGTATTCCTCTGCAACCTTAATTCAGCCCCCTGTATGCGTTACGATGCAGTTTCTAATTACGGGATCACATACGGGTTTTTTCCATGGCACCCCTGCCCTCGCTGCTCAGGGAGGGCAGTCGAGGCAGCCCAGTGAAGGGTGGGGTTGCGTGTGTAGGACCTCTGCCCTGCAAGATGCAGGATTTGGAGGGAAGGGAGTGAGGCAGGTCATGGAAAAATAGAGGGGGTAAAGTGATGGTTAAGGAGACGGGATTCCTGCTCTGCTTCTGCCGCAGGGCTCGTGTATGGCGCCGGCTAAATTGCTTTTCATGCACAACAAGGGACTTGATTTCCTGGGTCCCCAGGCTGAGGGTTGAGTTGCAGAAGTGCCGAGTGCTCCTGCTGCAGATGATCTCATGGGAAGTTGTACGTCAAACATTTAAAATGCCGCTCGGTGCTATTTATTTTTCAAAAAGGGAGCTGTAGGCTCATTCTGGAACTGGAAGCCCAGAGCTTCTCTGTGCCTCTTTTCTTCGGCTATAAACCAGAGGTGTTGTGAATGTAGTGCTCTAGGATTTTATGAAAATAAATTCACGATCGTTTGAGAAGTATCCCAGTCTGCAGTGGCAAGACGCCTTCGTTTTTGCCTTGGAGCAGCACATGAAACGTGTGAAGTGAAGAGGGCTGAGTGCCGCGCATGAACAACCAGTCAAAAACCAAAACTCACTAATTCCTTACTTGTTGAGCATCTTCTATTCTCGGTACGAACTGCGTCAGGACTGTATGTGCACATGGTACGTGGCCATGCTGTAAAGACCCTACGCAAGTGGACCAGATTAAAGCTACAGAGAAAACTTATTTCCAGCACATCCTAGCTTTTCAGGGCTTGGCAACTGTAATATTTTCTTAATGCAGCCCTTCAGATGTAATATGGTATGAATTACAGGACCAGGCGAGTAAGGATTTGTGTGCAGAGGGTACAGGCATCGCTCTGTAGCAAATCATACAGGGAGGACGTTGAACGGCTCAGTCCTGAAGGTGGTCTTTCATTCGCTTTTCTGACATGTAGCAGAGAGTGGGAGGTTTTTGGATCATCTAGGAAGGACCTTGTGTGTAGTTTAGGCTGCTAACACCAGATGTCTGCTTTTGACTTATCTGAACGTGGGTTGTGTTTGATCTTTAGGTTGGACCACTGTTGTGTGTTGGAGCCTCACTTGCAAAACAGCTCCTGTGTCCATCAAAGAAAGAGGTTGAGGAAGTTATTTTTTCTGTGGTTTTATGGAACTCTATACCATCGTCTGTCTCTAAGGAAGAGGTGACGCACGATGGCTTTGCAGCTATGCGGCTTGATGGAGAGGCGCATAGCTGTGGATGCTGTTGCAGGGATGCTCCTGCAAGAGGTTTGCTAAGTCGAGAGGGAGCTAGCATCCCCCTCCCTTCTCCGGTACCCTTTGGACTTTGTTCCAGCTCATCTTCTTTCCCTCAAAACGTGGATTAGGAGCTGCAAAGCTCTCTGCAGGAGGAGCAGCATGTTTCATACCAGCCTGGCAAGAAGAGCCCCATCAGCCGTGCCATTGGGAGGAAGGGCTGTGCTCAGCCATGCTCTTCCAGGGCTCTGCAAGGTTTTGAATGTGGCTCGCTTAAATCAGCAGATGTTGTCAGGCATGCACAGGCAAAACCTTGCTCTAATTCACTAATTATAAAAATTCCTGGCAGAAGACTCCATGTGAGTCAGCTACAAAAAAATTACTTAGGAAAAAAAAAGAGTTTATGGTATAAGTCTGACTTTAGCACACAAGAAGAAGGGAAGCTGGGGCTTTCTGTAAATCCAGTTGGTCATCTAGCTTTAGCCCACCGTGACTTTGTCTGGAGAGAGCGGCGAGGGGAGAAGCAGCAGTGAAAGCCCAGGGGCTCGTCCCACTCAGCCCGCAGCTCTCTGAAGCTGGTGGTGTGGCAGGGGATGGATGGAGAGTTTCTTTTCCACCATCACAGGAGAGCCGGTGCCCAGCCCGGCCACTGGCATGGCTCTGGCGTGTGAATCGGGGCAAGGCAGTCCCTTCCCTGCCAGGCCCAAGGATGGGAGGAAGCTGCTGCTGCCTGCTCAGGGGTCACGTTTGCCTTTCACCTCGCTGCACCCACCAGCCGGCACGGGGGAACCAAGAAAGCCTCAGATCTGGACAGGTTTTGAATTATCTCCAAAGAGTGTTTGCAGCACTGTCTCCCAGGGAAGCTACTTCCCCCCCGCCCCTGCCCCCCCC
>VYXH01003706.1:84237-121441 GCA_013397275.1 Burhinus bistriatus
TTTTTTTTTTTTTTTTTTAATTTATTTTTAACACAGTTTTCTCCAAGGAACTTTTAAGAACACGCAACTCCCCAGTGTCTCCAGAGCAGCAGTGACGACTGTAGCGCTCGTCAGCTGTACTTTTTATAGTCCTTTTCCCTTTGGTCAGCAGTTTTTATAGTTCTTTTCCCTTTGATGTTGGGGACTGTCAGCAAAGAAGTTTGAAGCTGATCTGACAGGTAACATCTGGTAGATAATATAAAGTATTAGTAAAGAAATGAAAAGCGAGCAGAAGACCATGCGGTGGTGGTACCAGCAGCAACACTCCGTGAAAGCAGTTGATTTTAGTGCTGAGGGAGGTTGGTATAAACATGCCTTTCGCCTGGGATGGGAGAGGGAGGCAGAAATCTCGAAAACAGGTTTGTATCTGCATGAAGCTTCTGAAACTGAAGAGCTGTCTATATCCTAGAAGAGGCTTTTATTTATTCCTTGGAATCCAGAGTTTGGAGAGCATGTGTTCGCCATGCAAACTCTCGGCTCTGCCATAAATCTGCATTTTGGCAGTGCTTGTCCAAATGCCATATTATCCAGATAGGAATAGATAGGGGATTAAAGCAGAATCCTTTGCTATTTATGGACTCCCTTGGGGAATATGTTGTAATATTCTTTTGAATTGACTAAAAGGTAACCACAACAATGCAATGCTGCACGTGCTAAAGCTGCCCTGTGGCCCTCCTGTAGACCTGCAGAGGGGGAAGGGGGATGCAGCAAGATATTTCAGCTTGCAGAGCCGAAATAGCATTGTTCGGGCTTTAACGATCTGCCACCTGCTGATTCCTTGGGATTCCAAACAGAATCTGGGACACGTGCTTATTTTTTTTCAAAAATGGGCTGGGTTTCCAGCTTTAAAGCTCTCCTTTCGTAAGCGAGTGGAGGCTTAGAAAGTATTAATTATTTTGTACTATCTGTAGAAGCATCTTTCTGTAGAAGTTGCTAAGTCTTTCCCTCCGGCTTCGTAACTGTCTTTACAAACTCAGGTCCTACGTGTCTGGGTGTCCCTGTTGGTGCGGGAGTGGAGGAGCGGGCTGGGTGCCAGCCTGCCAGACTGGCTCTGGAAGCGTTCAGCGGAGCTGCTGGCTCAGACCATCCTGACACCCTTCAGCGAACTGAGCAGGAAGAATTTACCCGAGAGAGGCTTTTCTCCTTTTTTTTTTTTTTTCTTTTTTCTTCTGAAGTTGTCAGTAATCCAGAGTGCTTCGTATTCGTGCACAGAGTTTAACCTTTTGGTCTCCAGCTCTGCCTGGTGGAGAGAGGAGGTCCTCAACCCTCCTGGAGAAAACACAGAAGACGGAGTTCAGCTGTGCGGGACTTTTACGCTGATGTATATTGAGGCCCTGCAGAATGGTTTGTACAGGTGGATCTCTTCCCTCGGCTGCATCCTGGTGAGCGGTACCACCGAGGACCAGGCACCTGGACCCTCAGACACCCCTTCGTTTGCCCACCGCCTTGCAAAACCGCATGTGTAGTTTGTAACATGCAGAGTGAACGCCATGAACTTCATAAATTGAAGACAAGCAAAAGTTTTTGTGTAAGGGTGCAGCTTTACAGACCAGCTGGCTCTGGTTTGGTTTCTTCAGGCTTGGGAATTTCCTGGGTTTGGGTTTTTATTCCAGCTGCCCAGCCCCAAGCAGCCCCTGGGGTGTGCACCTGCGAGGGGGCTGGGGAGTGCTCGTTGCCCACTCCGTGGTGGGGGAGAGCAATGCAAAGACTGTGAAATGCCGGTTTCTCTTAGAAAACTCTTGTGCGTTTTATTCTGAAGCAGCAGGTTTGTTCTTGGAGGGGTTGGGGAGCACGCCTCGCTTCCCACATCCCTTTCATGCAGGGGTTAATGCAGCCCATTTTTGTCTGTGCTTGCTGAGAAACAGCAAAAATCAGGAGCAAATGGGTGGCCAGTGCTTTCTTTCTCCTTTATGTGCCTATTTAATTGGATAATATGCGTTGCCTTGCCTTCCTGTTTACCTTAGGGTTTGTTATGACAAAGAAGATGGATTTTTCCTGGCTCTTGCACGCACAGTATGTAAACCGACACGATGCAGTACACGGTCAAAGTGTGAAGCCCGCCACAACCTGGGAACTCGGGCTGTTCTTCGATGAGCCCCGTTGACATCAGTTTGTTGCTCAGTGTCCGCATTGCACCTCTGCGATGGGGAAGCATTGCTTTTTCTGGAAATAGGGGCATTTGGAAGAAGAGGTATGTTTGAGGTGTCTCTGTCTTCACCTCTGGACCTGGTGAATTCTTGGAAACCATGGGGAGGGAGTCTGTCTGCATCGTCAGCTCTTTTCGCTCTTCCTGTTCAGTACAAAAAAATTGCCCCCAAATCTTGGGATGTTTTTTGTACAGACTTCTTGAGTCCTAGGTTTCTGAGCCCGTACTTCCCACCTAGGAAATTGGATTTTTTTTTTCCCCCCCTGTGCCTCATAATGCCTGGGTGATTTCTGTAATTCATCAATGCTAGCTTGTCAGCAGAGACTTAGAATAAAAGGCTTTGTAGTGTGCTGCTTAGCTGGCTGTGTAAACATGAAAGTACCAGGTTTTTAACTAGCTTGCTCACATGGCGTTCCTCTGCAAAGCTTTAGCCAAAACACTCCGCTAGATAAAAGAGATGCTGAGAAAGTCCAGGTCGGCTGGAGATTGTCTGAGAAGGGGTATAACATTGATCTTTGGTTTAGTTTTACTTTTATTTCTTGTAACTTCTCAGTAAGAGCAGGGAATGAGGATAAATTGTTTTCATCTCTTGGTGGTCAAAAGATTAAGATGGATGAGACGGGCTGCCTGGAAGAGGCTGTTAAGTAAGGGCCCGGCTGTGTACCCCCTCTCTTGCATCTTCGATGAAGTTGGCTTCATGCTTGCTGCTTCCCAGGCGCCCTTCCCCACGCTCCTCCTTAAATATCTGAGCTGGTGAGTGATTGCCTTGAGTTTTCTGAGCTCTTTGAACTAGAATAAACGAGAAGGGCTCTGGGGATGAGGCCTCTCATCAGTCAATCACCTTTCACCTCTGAGGGCAGGGCTTTGCATCAGGTGTGGCATTAAACACACAGGGTTTGGTGCCCCTTAGGTCACCAAACTCAGCTAAGTCTGCCTGAGCTGCTGGGTGTTTGCCATAGCTGGCAGAGATCCGAAAACCCAAGAGTTTTAGATGCGAGCATCGTTCATAGAGTTTAGGAGTGAAGAAAGGACGAAGGAGGCTTTGGGTAAGAGGCAGTTTGGTGTTTGGGTTCAGCCTCTGGGATTTCAGGGTCTTTGTTTGCCATTCTTTGTGCAAGCTTTCACGGAACAGGAATATACCTCATCTGCAGGGAGAAGTTTCCAGGAAACTTTGGAGAATATTCATCCTGTTTTGGGAGGGCACAGGAGGGATGTACCGCTGGGAAGTGGGATTTTCAGGCTGGCGTCTGTGGGAGCAAAGGCACTGTGCTCATCGTGGGAGGTGTACCGCAGCATCCTCCGTCATCGTACTTTATGTACTTAGTGAATTCTGTTCGTAAAAGTGGAGTCAGTTCATCACCAAAAGTGCCTGCGGGGTTGAAAACGCGAGACCCTTGGATAGGGGAAATGGCTGCGTCGAAGCCCCAATATTTTGGCCTGTTCGTGAGAAAAACGCCCTGTTTGAGGTAGGGCGGAAGGTGTTGCTGTTTGACACCCCTGCATGGCGGCGTAATTAGGGCTCGCTTTACATGGCAGATGTGAAGCTGCTGTGCTGGGACAGAGGGGGAGCGGGGCTGGCTCTGCTCTGCCCTGCAGCAGCCCTGTCTTGGCAAGTCCTGCCTCTCGTCAGCCTCTTCCTCTTGTGAATGGTTGAGAGGCTCCTGACACCCGTGTCCTTGCGCAGTGCTCTCTTGTTGTTGTCATTTTGTTAACGAGCATCTGAAGAAGATGCTGGCGGGATCTGGGTGCAGGCGAGGATTGCCTGTCCCTTGTGTTCTGCTTTGCAGGCTCGGACAGCGATGGGGAAGGAGCGTCGGAGATATGCTCAGCTTTACACCCGACGAATGGAGCTCCCTGGGGTGCTGCAGTAGGTGGACTTGAGTTTTGAAGCAGCAAGGCAATTCCCTACGAAACCATATCACTGTTATTTTCTGCTGCTGCTGGAATAGCCCTGGCTGGCGTCTTCCGTAGTGTCACTAAGAGGGGACCGAAGCTTGAAGAGGCCTTTTCACTCTCTCGGTTCTTTACCCCGAGCCACAAGCTTCGGGGTGGGGAGGAGCTGGTGGGTGCCGGCAGGTCGGGCAGGACGCTGGGCACCGGCCCTCCGGTGCGTGGCAGGCCAGCTGCCTTCCTGCCCTTTGATGTGCTGTGGGGTATGTAATGAGCATCAGCCCTCTTAAGAGAAAACAGATTTGAGTTCTAAAGTTGAAAAAAGAGGGAGCAATTTTGCTTAATCATTTTCACACAGATCCACAGGCATTTCTCTAAGAGTGAGCGGCATCTGGTTCAAGGGCAGCCTGGGCTGCTTTGAGCTCTCCTGCAGCTCCTGCAGTCTCAGGCAGAGATTGATGTTCCAGATGCTCTTCCCAGCAATCAGATCAATGGTATGCTTATTCAGACTTTTCAGTTTTTAAAGAGGGGGGAAAAAAGAAAAAATAGATTATACTTTTTAAGATCATCTGACGTATCAAGGATCTGTGAGCCTTTTTTTTCCCAGAGTAGGACACTGCAAATTTTTTCCGTATTTGTGAACGCCACTCAGAAAGCAGAGCTGCCTGCCTTGGTACCTTGGTATTCACCCATTCCCTCCCTCCAGCATCTAGTCACTGCAAGAACTACAGGATTTTTTATTCCAAAAACAAAGGAGAAAGGACTTAAAAGCGGTGATGCCCCCGCGCCCTGCAAGCTGTCCTGGTGTGCACTTTCTGGACGTCTCCAAACTTGTTTGAGAATGTGGGAAAATGACTGAGCGACAGGGAAAGTGCTGGAAAACTTTGGGGATTTGATTTAAATCTGATGAAAATGCAGGACCGCTGCCTGGTCGGCTTGTCAGCTGCCTGCATCCATCGAGGCGGTTGCGAAAATGGCTGCTGTGAGTTTGCCGCTGTGGTTTGCCAAAACCAGGCTGGTTATTTACCAGTTTACCGTCTATAGGGGTGTCAATGCTGCCCACCTCCAAGAGCCTCGTGATGGTCGGTGTGTTGTTTTGGAGGTGGAGAGGCCTCGGGAGAGACCAGTGTCGCTTGCCAAAGCCCTTGGATTTGGCAGGAGCTCTTGCTGCGTTGCCGCGGCGAGTCCCATGGGAGTCAGAATCCTTAACCACTGCACCAGCTCTCTTACCTGCTGCCTTGGCTGATGAGCTTTAATTATTACCGAGATCGGAACTGCTGCGTTTTCCTTGGGATGCTACAGCTACGTTTGGCTCCTGGCATGCCCTTTGGCTCTCCTGGAATGAGAGTTTCTGATGGTGGTCTGTAAAAGCTGCTCACCAAGAGAAGCAGCAGCATCTTTGTCCATCTCGGGAAGAATTTGCCTGGCTGCTGGGACGGACCCCAACGTCCATGCTTGGCTTCTGGCAGCATGAGCGTGTGAGCAAACCTGTGGTCTTGGCCAGGGTAGATGTCACAGGTTAATTTTTGCCTCTTTGGGGTCTGCATGCTGCATGAGATGCAGAATAAAATTCCACAAAGCATACTGGAATTAAGCTACAGGTTTTGTTCTCATTAGTGTAAAATCATAAAATCTGGTGTTTCTGATGTCTCTAAGGAGAGAAGGAGAATTAACTCCTGGAGAATGTAACTGGAGGATACTTAAAAGGCAAATTGTTCACATACTTTCTTTAAATTTTGCATGAGTGTAGTAAAAGGTCATCATAACTGCAGTCGTCTTCTCAGATCCTTGCCTGCCGGTGGCTGATTGCAAGAGCCTGTTGCTAAGTGTTCCTGGAAACGGAATAAAGATGAAGCAAGATAATTGAAGAAGAAGGAGGGAGAGGGGGAAAAAGCTTGGAGCTCACAGCCGAACCACAGAGCTGCCAAAGAAGATGAGTATGTTAGAGTTTGCACTCGGTGGCTGCATTTAATCAGTCCTGACGCAGGGGTGGGGAAAGGGTGACGGAGCCTGAAACTTCATGGCAGATCCTTGGAAAACGCCGCTTGGCCACAAGCGGATGATTTGCTTGTGTTTCCCATGGCTCATCCAACTCCAAACACGTTGCTTCCTAGCATTGAGGCTGGAGTGGGGACGGGAAGGCAGACTGTGCTCCCATGGCTCTTTTTGCTCTTTTCCTAGGTAAAATCTCTGTTCCTGCAGCATACGTTTTGTTAGTGTGGGATTTTCTTCTGGACGGTCAGTAATCACGGAAAGCAACAGGATAAAACAAGAACATAAACAAATCCAGAGCTTGACTAATGCAGAAAGCTTTCAACTCCAGGTGACTCCTTAGGGTTATTTTCTGCCCATCTCAGGTCAGGCTCTCCTCTGAGGAAACAACTGGTGGTTGTTTGGTGTATTGCAGAATCAAATAAACCCCTGATGCAGCTCCTTTTTATTGCTGAAAAGACAAGGAAGCAAAACTTCCTCCTTAACTTTGGTCTTTCTCTAGTTGAAGCTCTTATAAAAACACCAGACTTTCTCCATCTTCATGGATCGATTTTCTGGAAACAGTTTTAATAACTGTCTCTGGAGTGATTTTTATCATCCCCGAGCATTTTACAAACTTTGAATATAGTAACAGCTGAAAGACAGCCGCGTCTGAGGAGGGTTGCTGTCAGCGCACAGCAGTCTTTGGTGTTTTATAAAAGAACGCACTATCGGCTCTTCCTTTTGCACAGAACCTCCCTTATTCCCACCAAAAAGACAAGGTAGCACTCCTGCCGTCCAGCCCTCTGCGTCACCTCCTGGTTTGCCATTGACTCGAAGCCTGGGTGGCAGAGCGGGTGCTGGGCATCCTCACCTCGCTGAAGCCTGCGATCTCCGAGCCTCCCCCCTCCAGCTGGGGCTGGCTGTCAGCGGAGGGAATTAATACGCCGCATCTTATCTGACATTTTGAACGCCCCGGTGGGATTTGCGTTGTCATCGGTTCCTGGCAGCAACCTCTCATTTCGCTGCGGCTGCCTTCGTGCCGTGCTCGGGGTGGAGGGAGGGACACCATGCCCAAGGCTCGCTCGCACCAGGGGTCGGTCCTGTCTTCCCGGTGCCATATTTCATCCGTGTGCTGACTCACGGGCTCTCGCCCCTCCGTGAAACTATATATTTTGTGACTTCTGTCAGTTAAGTCAGGATGTAGCTGGAGCTTTTAACCTTGCTAGTGATTTATCACCGTCCCTGCTCATCTTTTTAATTGGTTTGGCAGTCGCAAGACACGCTGCTCAAGCCTTAAAATAAAGAAGAGGGAGTCCCAGCCTGCTGTCTCGTTCCTCCCCGACCGATGGCTCTGGAGCCAGGGGCCTCTTGCGTCTCGGTGCTGGGTTTCGCAGGACGGATCGGGTTCCCTCGCTTGTCCTGCACCTGGCCCACCATGTGTGTGTGTCGTAAAGGCCACATCCCCTNAACCACGTCTCTGCTCTTTCCCCTGCCCTCCCGCCTTCCCTATCCCTCTGCCTTCTCCTCGCAGGTAATGCCACCAGCTTTGCCTGGAGCACAGCTCGGTGGGAAAGCCCCTCTGCAAACGAGCAATTGGGTGGGAAAACAGCTTCACCGACCTCCCATCTGCTGCCTTCTCCTGCTGTTGCGGTGTCAGCGCATCTGAGCTGCGGTCAGCTTTCTTCTACTTTGGTTTTTAATGTTTACGGGTGATTAATTGCAAATGTGGGACTTGCAGTGGCATTTTCCTGTGAAGACATCAGTGGTTCCGTGTCAGGCGGGTTTATGTTCCCAGCCTGCAGTCTTTCTGCCGAGGGGCCGAGCGTCGGTCTGGGGAGCAGGAGGAAGAGAAGAAGTGCTCAGCAGGAGAGCAGAGAGTGTTTTCCAGGCAGCCTGACCCATTACATCCGTCCTGCCGGCATCACGAGTCGGTCTGATGGTCTTCCCCGCAGGGCGCCCGGCGCCGGCTCTGGGGCTCAGCCGTGCGTGTGAAGTGTGTGTTAAGAGGCCACGGAGGCCCTGAGAGCACATCACCAGTGGTGGTTTAGCCCCGGGCAGTTTTGGTGGTGGGACGTTTGCGCAGGATGGACTTTTTTATGGCTCTGGAGGAGAAGTGCCCTGCGAGTGTCTGGCTGCGCTGGGTCGGCGTGGGCTGTGGGACCCTTTTCCACCCCAAGAGGCAAGGAGAAGCAGGATAACTCCAAGCTGTTGCTGGCGGGGATTGCTTTTCCCAGCCGCAGCTTGGGAGCACCTGGGTCTGGTTAGCTCCCAGCGTATTTTGATCTAAGTGCGGTTACAGAGTGAATCCCTCGAGCTGTGCCGCCCCTCCGAGCTGCGAGCAGAGCCCGTTGCCTGTCTTGCATGCAAAGCCCAGAGCTGCCCCGGCAGCGTGGGCTGTGAGCAAGAGCCGGGGCTGTGGTTATTGCCTTTCTAGCTCTGCAGCTGCGTAACCTTTGCCTGAAAATTCTCCTTGGGTTGCAGACCAGGAGTGCTGCCAGATTGCGATTCAATGCCGTCGGCTCTGAGACGCCGAGATGGATGCGGCTGTAGGGAGGCCCGGACCAACCACTGCACCCTCTCCTGAGATCAGGTGGAGGAAAGTAGTTGCTTTTCAATAGTCTGAGTGTTTGCAGTGATGCAAGTGCTGTGTTGAGGGGAGGTTTCTGTAATGAAGTGTCAGCAGTGATGCTATGGATGAGCTATTGCATTTCAACAGACGCTGCGTAATGAGCAGGTTTCCCATCCAGTAGGTGTATCGGCAGCAGTGGGCACAAGAAGGTGTTTGCAGATGTCGTGGTAGTTCTACAAGGATCTCCCATGTTGCTGGTCTGGGGGATGTCCTGCTGCTGTCCCGGGGAGGTCACTGCTCACAAGGCTCCCGGGGCTGCGGCATCCCGAAGGCCTTGCTCCCCTGAGTGCGTTACAGCGCTAACAAACACTGTTTTGTTTTCCGTCATTCTTTTTGGTCTGATTGTGTAAGGTTGTTCCCTTTCAGATTAACCGCTGAACACAAAACAGAAATCACACTAATACCTCATTGTGTGCATTAAACAAAAGAAAAAAAAGAAAATCCTGATTTCCCTGCAGATTTAAAAGGCTTTTGTGTTTGGTGGGAACTCTGTCTGAAGTGGGGACTTTTCAGCATTGTCTGTTTCTTAATGATTAGGGATTGCAAGGTGTTTGACCTCGAGATTACTATCAGTGCTTGATGCCGGCTGCCTTCAAGGGAACAGTAGCGGCAAAAGCAAAGGCGGCGGGTAGGAAACCCAGGCTGTAACGCGCGGTGGTTCTGGCAGCCGTCCCGCTTCCAATGACGGATGAGACTGGGGACCAAGAGAGACCCTGAACTTCTATTCAACGTCCCAGACTGCCACCCCACCCCTCGCCTTTCCTATAAACAGATGGGAAAATATCCCTTCCCCATAGAGAGGGAGAAATTATTATTTTTTCTTATTACCTTTGTGTTTACATAGCTGTTTCTTACTCAGCGCTAGTCATTTGGGGGGCGTAATTTATAGGGGCCATGTATGATACACTTCTACATGTGTCTTAAATTTTTCCCACAAACATATTAACTCCCTCTGTCCTCGCTGCTTTTTATGTGTTTGTCTTGCTGTCTTACCTACCAGGAAAGCATGAAAAAATGCCAGTGAAAAGCAGGTAACGGAGGCTGGGTTGGCAGACCCCCTGAGTTCTGCACCCATCTTTGTGCAAACCCTGTGCCCCCTCTTCTCCTGGGGGTAAAGGGGGAGTGCTTGGCTCAAAGCAGAACTGCAGGGAGAAAAATTGTTTATGAAGTATCTTGAGATGCTCACACGCAAGCCTCCTTTTAAGAGGTAAAGCAAGGCATGCACATGGAGAAAAAAGGCATTTCTTGGGAGGTGTATATCCTAGTCCTGGGTACAGCACTGTATCCTTAAATTCTGCATTGTCTTCAGGCTGTTGAATACAATTTGATGAACACCTGGAAAAAGGAAGCTGATAAAATATATTCCTCATATGTTGATAGACTGACCTGTCTGCAGCATCCTCCCTGCATGATTTACTGCCTGCATTGTTATCTGTATGTTTAAACAAATACTACTTCGCCCTGATCCTGGGATCAAATAGATCTGCCAGCCCAGTGCCTCTTTGAAACTTGCACATATAAAATAACCAGGCCACCTCCCGTGTGGGCTGTGGGCCCTGGGGCTTTGCTCTCCATAGATCATGTTAACCGCTCTTCAGTTCTGCTCAAATTAAATGTTTTCCTATCAGATGTGGGCTGCGGAGGATCCAGCCTGTCAGCCTGCATGTGCGTCAGGAGGAGAGGAGGCAGCTTGTGCTCCGAGCCGGGTACGCGTGCCAGCCATATGCTGCTTTGCCCTCAAATAAAATGCTCAGCTCGCAGTCGGTTAGACGGCTTAGCCCGGGAAATTGCAAAGAGCGATGGTGCCGGTGCTGGGCGACCAGGGCGATAAGAGGAAGAAAATGGGAAGAAGCAAAGGGGCCGGGATGTGAGGTTGGGCTGGCCCGGGTCCCTCACCCCGGGACTTTGGCTGCGGAGCTCCTTGGGGGAACAAAGAGCAGCCCTCCGCTGGCAGCCGCCTTGCCAGAAAACCCCGCAGAGAGGATTTCCTTCCGCTTCGGCTCCAAAGCTTTCGTCGTGTTTCGCGGCTGGGAAGAACAAAAGCTCGGGGTTGCAAGCTGGCTCCTGCCAGGGTCTCCCCTGCCCCCCCAACCGGCTGCGGGGCGATGCGGGCGGCCGCAAGCCAGACCGTGCTGTGCCGGGCTCCTGCAGCAGAGCCACAGCAAGGAGAGGGTGGAGGTAACAAGCAGGACTTTTGCTTTAATTTGTTTTTTTTTTTTTGCTCGCACCAAGTCATATTGCTGGAACGCAACTGGCAGGGGGAGCATCTGCAGCAGGCGCTGCTAGGCTGAGTGCTGGGGGAAACTGGCCCTAAGGATGGTTTTAACGGGGCTTTCTCCCACCATAGGCAGCGTGGGGGCAGAGGGGAACGATAAACACAGTAGCCTGCTGCCCACTGGTCCGTGTGTGCCAGCAGCCCTGCGCTGTCAGCCTCAGCCGTTCACATCAATCTTGTTTATTGCAATTCCAAATCCTCCCTCCTCAGCTCATTAATGTTCTCAGAGCAGTCGTCTCTCTCACCATTGTATTTTGTAATTAGATTTTGATTTGCTTTCAGAGAGAAACAGCAGCACAATAGACATTAATTTACCCCAAGCTTCGCTCGGTCTCTGTGTCGCGAGGTCAGACCTTGGTGTGCACCATCTGCCCTCGAAGCCTTCCCCGCTATTCGGCTGCGTGCCGTTCCCGCACTGCATCCCCTTTCATTTAAGGGGGTTCCCTTATGCACGAAGGGAGAGGAGCGGCGAATGAGGGCTGGAAGAGGAGCCTTCGCTCGAGCCGAGCTTGAATTGCAGGGACAGGCGTGACCTGGATTTAAATCGACAGGGCGAGGGAGCAGCCTGTTCTGCAGCCCCGTGCCTGCTGTCTGCAGAGCCTGGGTGGCCCCTGGTGCTTGTAAACCCTTTAAGGCACGATGTAAAACCTGCAATTTAACATTGCGAGCGAGCGAGGACAGAGAGGTCCCCCGCAGTGCCGGGCTGTGGGAGCAGAGCGGTGGGGATGGCCGTGGCTGTCTCGGCAGCCTGGAGCCAGTCTGCGCGGCAGAGCTGGGAGCTGGGCTCTGCTGGTCCCCATGCCCCTGGACCGAGGGTGCTTTTCCACCCGAGCACTGCTTGTTGAGTTCCTCAGACAGACTTTATGTTTCAGCCTATGGCTCTGGAACCAGAGACCGGCGAGAGCCGAGCTCGTGTCTGTAATGGAAACCCCGCTGCGCTCTTGCGTGGGCACTCATGGGGCTGCTGGGAAGCGTGGTCTTTCCAACACCTCACCGGAGGAATTGCCTGGGGGGTGTTGCCTCTAAGGCTGGATTTTTAGAAGAAAAGTGGCTTTGTGTTTTGTTTAGCAGAAAGCAGCAGCCATCCACGTTGGGAACATGTTCATTATTGCTGAGGGATCTGCGTTTGAGTTCTTACATGAGCTTTACCTGGCTGTCGCTGGGCAGGGTGGAAGCATGGGTGGCAAGATGAGCAGAGGCAGCGTCTGCCCTGCTGCTGCCGCCTCTGAAACCTCCACATCTCCGGGCGGAGGCAGTGCTGTATCCTATGGAGGATGGATGCACAGGACCTTTTGTAGTCCAGGTTCACACAACAGCAGAAAAACGCAGCCCCCAGCAAGGGCGGGAGGAACGCTTTCCCACCGGCCAGGGCTCGTTTCACTGCAGGCAGTTGTGCTTTATCTTTGCCAGCGTTAACTGCTGCAGCTCAGGATTTATGTTAGTAAGTGAATGCAACCAAGGGCTGATAAATCAATCAGCAGAACCAAAAATAGCGCCTGGCAGCTGTTGGGAGCTGGGGATCCCTTCCCCACCAATACGCCCAGAGCAGGAGGGGATTTCATGCACCCCGGCCGGGTGCCAGCCCTGCGCAGAAACAGCCGTGGGCTGCTGGGGAGACCTCTCGTCTGACACCTTTATCTGGAAAAATTACTGCGGCTGTCTGCAGACTTCACTGTGCCTCTCAGCAAGGCATTTCCCGGTCACAACGTTGGGGGAAATAACTGAGCCAGCCGCCGGTGCCGAGAGCAGCTTTGCGACCGATGCTGTGCACTGCTGCGTGGCCTGTCGTCTCGGGATCACCTCAGACCTCAAATAGTAAGCGATGGTTTTAAAGCCTCTCATAGCCGGCCGTGGATGGAGTTGCAGAGGGAGCCAAGGGCTGCGGTTTCCAGGTCCTCCAGGACTGCGTGGTGATGCTTTGTGTAGGGATAAGGTTACCAGAGGAATCTGGTGAGTCTGGTTTTTCCGCTGGACTGCTGCACTTAACCACCTGCACAGGAGCCAGAGAGGTTTCTGTAAAGCTGATCAGCCTGTACGGCGTCTTGTGAGGGGGTGTATTTCCTTGCTCCTTCTCCAGCAGCCGTTCTGGAGTGAGTATTGAGTTTAGCAGGCATGTAGCCTGAACCAGGAGTGAAGGTTGCTCCGAGAAGATCAGCTGCTTTCAGGCTGGATAGTCCGTAGATTATTTCCACATCTGTGTTAGCTTTGGCTTGATCCCACAGATTTGCAACAGCTGTTGGGAAGCGGAGCAGAGATCCCCTCTTTAAATGGATGATCAAATCCTCAGAGTGTGGAGTATGTTATTTCTATGTCATCCTCTTCACGGCAGGAAAAACAGCTTTTAAAAGTTGCTGAGGCAGCACTCTGCCCTGCTGCCTGAGCTATCATCCCATCGTCCTGCGGTTTCAGAGCAAGTCATAATTTGCTTTCCGCATCCCACGCCCAGCCCGACACAGGATCTTCTGCGGGGTGTGCTGTTGTGCAGGTACTTGTGCATGGGATGCCTTTTTTCTCCTGGGTTCCCCTTCCTGCCTGGACCACAACCAGCGGGCATACGCCGAGCGGGACCGAGGAGGAGCTCGTCTGCTTTCCAGACCCTGCACATGTGCAAACCCTCGGCATTTTACCCTGAGAAAAAACGACTGGTGCAATAGTTTGCCACAAGATGGGTTAGGTCATCCTGGTGTTCGGGGGCTTTCGGTGGAGATTGGATGGCTTTGCTCAAAGCAACAGTTCAGCTGCAAAATAGTGGTGTGGTGTGGGAATCCCATCAGGAGCTATCTTAGCTGAAAAGCCCAGCCAAAATGAGCCAGGCCTATCTCCTCTCAAGGTTCTGCTCTTTCAGGTCAGACTTGGCGGTAAAAGGAGCCATCAGGCTTCCTTCAGAAATGTCTGACAGGCTTTGGAAAGCTGAGTCTGGCTGAAGAGGGCCAGGGCGGTGGGAATGTAGGTAGAGCCTGGCACATACCCTCCAGCGCATCCGTTTCTCATTCCCCATCAGCTTTCCTAGCGCGCAGCAGAATCATGGAACCAAACTGGTCCCACTTTTAACAACACGTTTGTGTACTTTCTGATACAGACAGCAAAATTAATATGGTTAGTGTGTCGAAACCACTAATTTGCAATTCAAGCCTTTTATAACCAGCCTTAAAGCGGCAACCCAGCTCCAGTCATCTCATGTACAACTGTCGTGTTTGTTCATTGGTGTTGTACGATGGGTTTCAGTGATAACCCAGGCACCAAAGGTGTTGCATGTAGTAAGCACTGCTCGGCACGCAGGAACCTCTGAAAGGTTTGGCGTGACCTGGGATGGCTGGGTCGTGGTGTCTGGGAGCTGTGTGGTGCTTGCAGATTTTGCAGAGATGCAAGGTAAAACCTGGCAGTTTTGGTTGCTTTTTTGTGTTCACCCAAGATGTGACTGAGGGTGACACGACGTTCATTGGGTTCAAGTCTCAGAGCTTGGTGATGGATGCGCTTCCCCAGCAGCAGCAGATGTCACATTGACCTTTTTCCATGCTTTTTGACCCTTTTGATGCACACCTAGCTTCAGGCTTTCTTGAGGCATTCTCCTGTGGACCCTCAGTGATGAGTTAGGAGTGGCAACCCTCCGTTTCACGGGGACAGAGTATCTGGATTGCAGATTACCCGTACTGCAGACGTCTAGGCAGCCAAGACTAATCTCTGAAACGGCAGTTTGGGCCCAGTGGGGCTTGATGGCATATACCTCCTGAGAAGACCCAGGACCAGTTGTTGGCAAGAGCTGCCAGGTCTGCTGGACCCCATAGACTGCCTGGAGCCAGCTGTGCCCTACTCGCTGCAGTGCTTCCAGCGGGAACGGGTTTGGTTTGGTCTTATCTGGGGTGTCCCAGCCCCATCTGTCCCTCTGAGCGTGGCCAGTCCATGCAGCCTCTTGGCTCTGAAGTGCAGACCCTGCCGCTTTCCCAGCCAAGCAAAACTGCCACCACCCACCCTCGTGCCCCAGGGGAGCTGCTGCCCATATACAAAGGACTTCGCAAAATGAAGTGAAATGTAAGCCGCTATTTGAAGAGAACGATCCCATTGCCAATTGTAATTTCCTCATTGTTTGTAACACCCTCTTAAATGCCTGTGATCCTTATAAAGAGCTTTTCCCCACCCTTTAAACTCACAGAAGTGGATTTTACCTTCTGTGATTTGAAGGCGCTCACTGTGAGGGGGCTGGTTTGCATTTAGTATGATTTTATTTTTTTTTCCCCTTTTTCGTACCCGAGGCCATTTGGTTTGTGAATTGGCATTGTGAATGAGTCAGCTTGTCCCAAGAAAGATGTCTGTTGGAAATCGAAGGCTGGTGGACACAAAGTGTTGCCTTTCTCTGGGTCCTAGTAGGTGGAGGTTAATGAAGTCTTCCCAGATCAGTATTAATGCTTTCCTTCAGACCCAAGAGGGTTTTGCTAACAGCCCCTTCCAAGCAGGCTGGCACGTGTCACTCATCCAGGTGTATCTTTTATAAAAAGCTGTTGGAAGAAATATTTAATACAGTGCCATTAAAACCTGAATGTAGATGTGACTTTCCCCCCAGCTAGGTCTCTGGTGAGCAAACCAAGGGATGTGGTTTGCTTTGCCTGCGCGTTGCATCCCGTTCCTGCCCTCGTTTGCCTGGTTCCCCAGATCATTCCCATCTCGGGAAATGGGAAAATTTGAAAATCGGGGATATGGCCCATTTCTCTGGGAAAGCACATGGGTCCAGTTTCCACGTCAGATACTGATGGAAGCAGCAACACGTCGCGTGAGAGTTTCCCCAGGTCTTGTGCCCAAACCCTCACACTGGCACTGGGTGGGATTCTTGGTGGTCCCCTCCTGTCCTTCTCCCTTGGCTGGATTTTATTCTCCAAACCCAGGCGAGTTGTAAACACCCGGAGCCCGAGGGGCTTTGCAGGGCAGCGCTTGATGTCAGGGGAAAGGTGGTGATTCATTTCCTTCCCCTCTGGCTCTCGGCTGCAGTTTGGCTTTTGTTTAAGAGTTTGATAATTCACTGCTGGGCTGTTTAGGTTGAAATGCTTGCAGAAATGTAAAACGTAAGTAAATGCAGCGACTCCTCGGTGCAAAGCAGGGAGACGGGCTCCTCCAGCCTGCAGGCATAGGCTGGCTGTGGCCGTGCCAGCCGCCATCGTTGTTGTCTTGTTCCACCCGGTCCCTGTGAGCTTCTGTAGGTGGGTTAAGCTCCAAATTATCCTGTGCCAGAAGCATATGCTGAAAAATGCCAACGCAGGGCCGTGTGACACCCAGAGCACTCAGTCACCGGTCTGGTGTGGAGCTGAGCGCGCTGCAAAACATAATGACCAGTGGACAGCAACATCTAGGCCAGGATGCCCAAAACGTGGCGATTGCAGCCTGCGTGGCTTCTGTCCGTAGCCGGCGGGGACTGCTGCGAGGCTGGCAGTGCAGGATAGATGAGCTGGGCTACGCAGCCACCAGGCTGATGTCAAACCCATTAATCAGTTCCTGGGAACAAACCCGGGAAGCCCCAGCTGCAGAAGAATTGTGTTTCTGTGTGTTGGCCTTGTTCTCAGCGTGGCTGTGTCTTGGCAGGACTTACTGGTTTGTTTAATGAACATTGAAATGGGAGGGGAGGAAGCAGCCAGGGAAGTATTACAAATTGCTTCAGAGCAGTGGCATTAAAAGTATTTGTGCTTACCATGTCTTCTAAACAAAGACCTCAAAGTATGGTAAAAACTGTCCCCATTTTACTTGCAAAGACGCAAATGCAGCAGGAGGAGAAGCTTTACCTGTGTTCACAGGCAAGCCCACAACAAGCATGAGACCAGCACTGGTCTCGCCCACGGCACCGAGGGGATGGTGATGACACATCGTGTCTCTGTGGGCACGGGTTGGCCCAGAAGCTCTGGAGAGATGCCGTCACATGCCTTCATATGCGTTACTGAAGCACCAACACTGTTTGTGTCCTTAGCTCTGACCTCTGGTCTGAAAGATGCTAACACCCCAAAATCTTCCTCTTCATGTTGCTAAGTTTACCTTTCTCCTCTTCCCTCCCAATCTCTTTTACAGCTGAAACTGTGGAACAAGTACAGAGTCTCCAACATTCCTTCCCTGATATTTATCGATGCCTCCACCGGGAAGGTGGTTTGCAGGAACGGCCTCCTGGTAATCCGAGATGACCCAGAAGGTGAGACCTGGAGTCCTGTGTGCCATAGAAACATGGGCACACGGCTGCCTTTTCATTTCGGTTCATTTTTAATTGCCTTGGGGGGGAGGGAAACAAACAATTGTTGTCATACTTAACTAATGGAGGCACTGTATTATTTTCAGCATAAAATTTTCTGCATCATTCCTGCCAGATCTTATGTTTTGGTTTTACTTGTTGAAAAGAACAAAGATTTCCCCTCCAGGATTTTTGTCTGAAGTGCTAATGAGGAAAAAGTTAGACTAACTGAAACATTACATTTAGATTTTTCCGTGATGGAGGCACATGGACAGACAGACCGAGGGTCCAGACTTACCATACCTTGGGAGCAGACTCCTTCCAAAATACTGAGTGGGACTTTATCACTGACATCACATTCTTTTAGGATAAATGAGTTCCCCATTATTTACAAATGCAACAGAAAAATGCTACTGTTCTCCTTTTCTGAGGTTTAGTGTACTGGGGGTTGATGTTAAATCCATCTTCTTCCAATTTGCAAAAACCAAAATGAGCAAAACATGTGTCCTTACTCATAGGCTCTTCAGACCCATCCTTCAACTGCTAGGCTGTCCACGCACAACATATTGCCGACCAGTCGTTTCTTCGTGCAGTAGATGCTGAGCACAGCGACTGAGTCTTTAATTCAGGTGGCAGGAACTGTGCAGCAAGTAGACGTTGTGGCCTGAGCCATCTGTGATGTTTCCTCCTCTCTGGCTGAATACATAGATTGATTGCTCTGGGAGCTGGCAGCAGATGATTCGGAGCATGTGTTTGTGTGTGCGCACACATGCTTGCTTTGAGGTGCAGAGGGTTAGTCTAAGTTTAATTTTATTTATAGGTTTTTTATATATATATATATGTAAACTATCTTTTACATATGTATAAGGTTTTATAAATAAATAAATATATATTAAAAAATATATGGTTAGTGTCAGCCTAAGGCAAATAGTCTGACTGCATTCCTGAGCACGTACCACCTTGCCCTCCGTTGTTAAAACAAATGCTGTTGATAAGGAAAAGATGCCTCACGGGGCACAAAACCTGAGCAGGTTTTGTCAAGCCAAAGGTGCTGCAACTCGAGCGAGGGTGCAGCCTACCTGTGAGGACAAGGTGGCCCTGGCTCTGGTGCAGAGCTTGGCTTTCCTGCTTCCCCCATATCTTTTCAGAAAGCAAGATGGGTTTTTTTGGTGGAACTTCTTGAAACTGTAAATGCTGCATAATCATCTTGCTCTTTTGTGTCTTCTTTCCACCCACATCCTGACCCCTGTCCAGGTCTGGAGTTCCCCTGGGGGCCAAAACCCTTCAGTGAAGTTGTTGCTGGGCCCCTGCTAAGGAACAATGGCCAGACGCTAGACAGCACTGCCCTGGAGGGCTCGCACGTTGGGGTCTATTTCTCTGCGCACTGGGTGAGTAGTGGGCGGTTTGCACAACAGTTAGAGTGAGCTCGGGGGGTGCTCTCGGGGGGCCCCCACAGCTCTTGCTGCAGAGCTCTGTGGGAAGGTAGAGACCTCTGGCTGGTTGGTGTTGAAGCTGTGAAGATGCTCCAGCCATTCTGGAAGAAGCCGCGGCATTGCAGTGGCCTGTCATCCTCAGCTGGCCCTTCAGAAGGGGAAGAGTGGTCAGATTTTAAAAATGGAAGAGGTTTTGTTGGCAAATTATGGGCCATAAGCCCCAGCTACGTTGAGGGCTGCTGCCCAGTGCTCCAGCAAAGATGAGGTCACATCTCTCTTTTCATGGCCGCTAGGTCATCTGGACCTGCTGGGTGTGGGTCCGACCCTGTGGAGGAGATGATGTCCTTACGCATGTGTTGTGTTTTGCAGTGCCCGCCATGCCGAAGCCTCACAAGGGTACTGGTGGAGTCCTACCGGAAAATCAAGGAGGCGGGCCAGAAGTTTGAGATACTCTTTGTTAGTGCAGACAGGTAAGGAAGCGCTAACACCCTGTGCAGGCAGAGCTGGCTGCCCCCAAGCTGGGAAGCTACAAGCATTGCCGGTTTCATTTGAGGAGGAAATTTGATTTGGGGTAGAGCAGGTTGGCTCTGGTATCGAAAAGGCTGCCTGAGTCCTTTGCCCTCTGCCCTGTATTTTGCTTTGTGGCTCACGGGTCTGAGGTCTGAAAAATGCTCGAGCTGCTGCTGCTGTCACCGTGGGTTGACGTTCAGATGCCCTAGAGAGTTTGAAATATTTTATCAGGGAAAAAATGCACCATGGACCCCTTCTTGAGGGACTGGGGGATTTAAATTTGGTCTGGCTCTCCCTGGGTTGTGTCTGCCAGCAGCCCTTACTGGCGGGCTTTGGTGGAGGGGATAAAGGGCTTTGCAGACCAGGTTTCTCATGAGGAGCCGAGGAAAGAGGCTTGCAGGTGGAGGAGCTGCACCCTGGATGCCATGCCCTGTTCCCCTTGCACAGGTCAGAGGACTCCTTCAAGCAGTATTTCAGTGAGATGCCCTGGGTAGCTGTGCCGTACGCCGACGAGGCCAGACGGTCGCGCCTGAATCGACTCTATGGCATACAAGGTAGGGAAGGCCGCAGTGATGCACAGCTCTCCTTTCTGCTCCTTTTGTAGAATATTTGTAATGTCTCCTCTTGTTTAACTAAAACAAGAAAATGGCAAAGCAAAGCACAGTGCCCCAGGCAGAGCCGCTTCATGTTTCTGCTCTCCACAAACTCACATTCCTACCACCTGCCAGGCAGGCTGTTAGTTGAAACAGGACTTCCATAAACAACCTAATTCTTCCTGGAAACTTGGAAGCTGTTTTTGGCTTGGATGTTTTTTGCCTAATTACTGATTTATTTATTTTGCTTTTTCTTGAAGCTTTAAATTTCATTTTCTTGCTGTTTTATGTAACGCAAAGGCAGGCCATCATTCTCTGCACAGACTGAGGAAGATGGCATCTGGTTTATGTTAGTGACATGAGTTACGGAAGAGTGTGTGTTTGATGTAAACCATGGCTTCGCCTTTACTGTACGTGCCAGTGCCAGAATTCCAGCAGCTCCCGCTGCTCGATGGGGCAGGGGAGAGGCTCTGTCTGTCTGGGTGGCTTCAAGGCGTCCTGAAGACGATAAAAGCTCACAGCAGCCCTCCTGGGGACTGGCACCTTGTTCCTGCAGGGGACAAACTGCAGCACAGAGACATGCAAGGTGAATAGCTCGCAAGGAGGTCTTCTGTACGTACATGGAGTTTCTCCCTGCGGTTAAAGGGTCTTGCTGCAACATGCCTATTCCTTACCCGTTTCCATGCGGTATCGGTGAGGTGGGCACAGGCTGGCAGAGGGTTAATGCAGTCTGCAGGGGAGGAGGAGTGTTGCCCAAGGTGGCCAAGGGCTTGGGGAGAGTGACAGGAGAAATAATCCCTCCTTGGGGTCCTCTCCGAACACCGCTTCTGGGGTGAGCCCAGGTGCTGTCTCTCAGCTCTGTTCCCTGACCTTAAACCAAGAATAACGATTTGCCTGCTTTAAATAGCCATCAGTTTGCTGCTTAATTACCTTCCCATGAGGCAAGAGCTTTCCAAATTCATCCGTCTTTTCCCCGGTCCACTCACAAACCTCTCCAGTGCCAGTTTCACTGGGACTTACTGTAAATAAGGTGTCCAGACATGGATACTTGAGCACCAGGCATGCTGTAGCCAGGGAAACAGTGACAACAGCTTTCCCTCGCACTCCAGCCACTGGCTCCTTAAATGTCTCTCTTCATTGTGTGCTGACCTGCAAATGTAAATATTTGCTGTTCCCCTGCACCCTGACCCCATCCTCTGCCAGGGTAGCTCCCATATTACCCCTTATTTTGGCTGCTCTCCCAGCGACGCTGACCCCGGGATCTGGGCATGTTTGAGTGTAAACCCTTCTGCTTATCTGTCATGGTTTTCCTGTGAAGTGGGAATCTCTCTGCGAGGATGAACTGTGATCCCACAAAGTCATGTTGAAATGTGGAGGCAGGCTAATTTGCACCCAGCGTGAGAAGCATCGCTGTCTCTCCTCCCTTCCCGTCCGGGTGCTGCGCAGGCTTTGCAAGGCTGGGCTGGGCTGGGCTCTGTTTACCCACCGCCGTCCCGGGTGGAGCAGGGTGCTGCGGGGAGGGTGCCAGGGCACCGGGAGACGAGGGAGAGGGCTGGAGGGAAACCCTCGTGCTGCTCCCCAGGGACTCCAGGTTGTCCTTGACCCCTGCGCAGGCAGCAACTTGGGATCCTCCCTGCCGACTTTGGGGATGCCCACCTGTTTGCAGTCAGGCTTTCGCAGCAGGCTGCCGCACTGGCTGTAGTGAAAGCTTTCTGCAAACAGAGCTCAGCTTATCGCCACTGGTGGTTATTCCACTTAAATGAAAAGTTGGATCCATGTAATCTGACCTGCCTTTTCCCAGGTACATGGCTCTGATGCTGCCAAGCATCCTTGAAGCCTGCTTCGGAGCTGCACCTACGCACCAGCGAGAGCGTGGAGCCCGTTCAGTGTCCAGGTTACCATCCTGGTGGTGCCTTGGGTTATGAGCACAGCATGCTCATGGGGTGGTTTTTCCACTGTTTTTGTTTAAGGCTGGGAGCTGAAACAACAGAAGAGCTTGTCTTCCCCAACTGCTCTCAGTTCCTGAGTAGTAGAAAGCAGCAAGAGAGTCAAATCTCTTGTTGTTTTAGTCCTGTGTTGGCCCCTACGGCATTCAAAAACTCAGTGTAAAATGTAAGTTGAGTTATTGGCCTTTATTTGGGTTTACTTGAATGCCTCTATTCATAACCCACACGCAATCAGTGGGCTGTACTGTACCCACCTATATTAAATTGCTTCTGGGTGCAGCACTATCTTGAGAGAGAGTCATGCCTTGTGTCGTGGCTGCTTAGAAATAATTCCCCGTTGTGTGTGCGGCTTCCAGTCTGCGGGGTCCTGCCTTAGGTGAAATCCCCTGACGTTAGCTCCCCTTCCAATGGGATGGGGAGGAGTGATAAATGTTATGCTCAGGTGGGAATTGCCCCCTGTTGTTGTGCATCTTATGAGAGATTTTAGGTTCCTGAATATTCCCTGTGGACTCCGTGGCATCTCTTTGGGATTTGCAGTCCCTTGAGGGAACTTCCAAAAACTGTTGTTTCCCCCCTGCCCTGTGCTTTAGCCCAGGCACCCACAGGTCACTCTCGCAGCCCGGTTGATGGGAGCAGCCTGGGACTCACTGTTACAGGAGGTTTCTTGTGCCAGGTTTCTGGAGCTTTCTTCTGAAAAGGTGAAAAAACAGCAGTAAACCCCACCACCCGTCCCGTGGTTGGTGTATTCTGAGTGTTTGCTTCACGGTGATTTTGATTACTCACCCAACAGACTTAATGCAGATGAGGTTTCCATGTTGGGTATGGGTTTTAATATGTAAGTAAGTAAATGTATTGTCAGGTTCGGTAACAAATCGTTTGGCCCCTGTGTTTTCATAAAATGCTGGCCCCGTGGGGACTGAATCCATTTTCTAATGCATAAAATCAAACTGAGCCCGTCTATGCTAATTCTTATCCAAGCTTATACAATATTCATTGCAGAGTGTCTGATCTGTGATTCTTCTTGATAAGTAAATTCTAGTGTTATGACTTATGGCAATTACCAAAGCCCCCAAAAGGTGCTAAAATAACAAACAGTGACTGGGATGAGTAGGGAGGGGGGAACTGGGGGGGAAATACTGGGGTTAGCAGGTGTGAATAAGGTTAAGGGCAGTTCCCCTGGTCCTGCTGGTCTGTGTCCCGTGCAAAGAGGACGTGGTTGCTAGGGGAGCAGTAACAAGGTTCCCCTGGGAAGACAAGGCTGATACTATGGGATGCCACCGTGAATCTGGTAAGGCTGTGTCCTAACCCCAGGGACCCGGCCAAGGGTGTGTGGGAAGGAGCCGAGGAGACAAGGCAGCGATGCCCAAGACTGGGAGCAGATGGATTATGGCAGCCTCAGCCTTCACCAGGCAGGTCCACAAAGGAAACCAGAGCTTCGTGGCTGGTGAGAAACCTCTGATGCCAGGTAAAAGGTGCAGGGATTGACCCAGCGCATGTCACGCACCTCCTAACAGACTGAAAACCCAGCCCCAAATTTTCTGATGTGTTACTTACATTTTCTGAACATGCTAAACCCAGGATGAATTATCTTAAAGACTCCTTGTTTTCTGAGTCAGTTTTGTATTTGCAGTTAGAGGTTGTAGTGGCTGAGTGCTTTGGTGTGTGCATCCGCATATGCTAATCAGGTAAAGTCGAAATGCTTTGAATAGTGGGTGAAGTCCCCGATAGCGGTGGGATCACACTCAATGACAATCTGTGTCTAAATTGGGCCCTTAATTTTTCCAGGTCAGCAAAACTCATTTGAAATCTCTGCCTTGGTACGCTGCGTTGTTCAGGCTGACTGGCAACGGGGTACCGAGCTGAGCCCACATTTCTAGCCCGTCCCTCATGTATAATGCAGGTCTGGAGAGGACGGAAAAGCAGGCGTTTGGGATGGGGCTGGGAATCATAAATGGATAAATATCTGAATCATGTGGGATGCAGATCACCGTGTGCTTCTCCTGGCTTTGGTAGTAGGTTGTGCCTTGCAGGGTAGGGCCAGAGTGAGATTTCCCAATTCCATCTCGTCTGTTTAACCCGTCCCTGCCCTAGAGCTATTTTGAATACCAGCAGGTAATGAATAAGCCTTTTTGTGATACAAAATGGTTTTCTTGGCATACCCTTAGGAATTGCAAGCCCAGCCATCAGGGCGTTCCTGCGCTGCTGCTCTTGCACCAGCCCGGCAGCACCAGTGCACGGGCAGGAATGTGAGTGGCGCTGCCGGGCTGGAATGAGGGGAATGTGGCTGCTCGCCCAGACCTGCAGGCAGGCGTGGGACAGACAGACGGCCATGTATTTCCTAGAGAAATGCCTAGAATTCAGAGGGCTTTTGAGTAACCCACTGTTGTACAAACATGGGAGCGCAGGGGCAAGCACACTGCGTCCCCTCTGCTCAGAGAATGGCTCTGCAGGGTGTTTCTTACAAATGAGCTTAAAATGAACGTTTGGGTGAGGGCAGGAGGATTTGAATTGCCTCAGTTTGCCGGTTGTGGTTTGGGGGATGTTGCTGAGTGAAGGAAGAGATCCTGGATAGCGAGCAGCTCAAAGCCCGGATGATGAGAAGCAGACAGCAGCGCCTGGCACTGACACTGGTCACTTCACTCGTCTCTTGGGGCCTGATCCCAAACTTTCCCCTCTTCCTTCCTTGTGGGATGTTTCTTTGTCTCCTTGATGAGAGAGAAATGGTGTGTTTTCCAGATGAAGTCACTAACATGAGCTGCTCCTGTTGACTTGCCCGTGACTGTTTTGTGGCCGGAAAGCCTCGTGGGTGCCTTATCAGATGGGACGGTCACCAGCTGGTGTCCACCCTGCCCCACTGCCAGCCCAGCCACGTTTGAATAGGTGACTTGTGCTAAATCTCTGCTGCAAGTATGTTCACCTCACTTATAAAGCCAGCCCCATAGCTTGGGGCAAAATGCTGCTTTGTCCCAAGGGCCAGAACCTCATTGGATGTCCCCTGAGCCCCATCCTGCCCAGCGCCACGATCCAGTACACCCTGGATATTCCTGCGCAGCTTTGTTAGTCTTGGGAGGGATGTGTTGTGGCAGATCTGTACTGTCCCTCTTTGTACAGAGGGACATTTTTAACTGATTTTCTCTTGGTTTATTTTGTCCCCCCAAATGAAGCAAAATGCACGTGTTCCTCCCTTTCCCAAGGGTCCAAACTGCAGGAAGGAAAAACCAGTGACTCCGTCTTGCAGGCAGGCAGGCACCTGCTCGGTTCTGTGCTGGGGCTGGCAGAGGTTTGTTGCACTTGGTAAGGAGCAGCTCCAGGCCCCAGCTGGGGGAAGGAGGCTGGTTTCGTGCTTGAGATCCACGAGCCAGCACGAGTGTGCGAAGGAGTCTCCTCTTCCCCACTTGCGGTTCCCCCACGGACCCGGACCTGCGTCCATCCCAGCCTCTTGGCAGGGCAGTCCGCTGGGCTCCTTGAGGGTGTCCTGGGGTGACCAAGGGCTTGCTCTGCCAAAGTAGTATTACTTGTCGCTGTGGTTTGGTCCTGCAGGATTTGGAAACAGGCAACTGGGTGTGGAGGGTGGCCTCGGCAGTGGGACCCTGCACCGTGGCCACTGCCAGACCGCTGTGAGGGCAGCGGCTGAGTTAGGTGGGTGCCAGGTTCGTTTGCGTGCGATTTAGCCGTGTGGCAAAGTCTGCTGGCATTAATGTGTACGATCAGTGTAATCCCACTCCATGTCCGCTTGCAGGGGTGTGGGTATTGGGTATTCCCAGGGGCGATCCATGCCCCTCAGCACTAAATCACCGTGGTTAGTGTGTGCAGCTGCCGCTCAGTCCAGGGGCCATTCCTCCACCGGCAGCGTTGGGTGCCTTGCCAGGCTCGGGTGGTCTGAAACGGCGTCCAAAGCAGGTGATAATATTCATGACTCATTAGACATGTCCCTGTGCTCTGGAAATGGCTGAGTGATTAACGTGGAGTGCTGGAGGAGTGTAGGGGTTCATGGAGGACTTTGTGGCTGCTAAAATATATGGCGTTCCTTCTGGGAAGGAACACACCCTGCTTCCTGGCTGCCGTTGCCTGTGGTCCACCCTGCAAAAAGGTTTGCCTGTGTTCCTGCAAACTGGGGACTGGGCTCTTCCAGTGGCAGCCATGTCTCAGCGCCAGGGCGGTGGTGCCTGTGTGGCAGCGCTGCTTTGCCCCGTGCGCAGGAGGCACCTCTGTCTGGCACTTTGCAAGAGGGAGCTTGCAAGGAGGGTCCCTGCGTGGTATGGTGGGGTTTGTATCCAGGAGCACCAGATGGTGGTGATCCCTGCCTGCTCTCATGCAGGGAAAGGCAGGCAATGCCAGAGCCTGTCTCCCGGCTTCCTGCTCTGGCTGCTGAATTGCAGCGCTCTGCTAGGACGGAAACAGGATCCAGAGATCCCGATTCCCACACTGTGCATGAGCTGCGGAAAGGCAGCATGCTCGCTGGGCTCCTGCCAGAGCCGGAGGCGATAGGAAAAGGCCTTTCTCCCCACGCCCTGTCGCTGGCCGGTTTGTGCTTTGGCTGATCCCCGCTGTTTTTCTTCCGTTGCAGGCATCCCGACTCTCATCGTCCTGGACTCCAAGGGAGACGTGATCACGCGGCAGGGGCGGGTGGAGGTGCTGAACGACATTGAATGCCGCGAGTTCCCCTGGCACCCCAAGCCCGTGCTGGAGCTGACGGACTCCAACGCTGTGCAGCTGAATGAGGGCCCCTGCCTCGTTCTCTTTGTAGGTATGGAGCACCGCTGCTTTGAAAGCAGAGCCCCTGTGCTCAGGAAGGGGGCTGGGCTACCTGCAAGCTCAGCTAGAGCTGGCCACAGGACTGAGAACCTGCCTCCAGTGGTGACAGTGTCCATGGGAAGGGACATCAACCCGTTTCCGTTGCCAAGAGCAGTCCTACGTGCTGATGTATCTGGAGAGGCCACGGGGAGAGGAGAGTTCCCCGTGGAGTCCCCTCGGACCTGGAGCCTTGCCTGTACCAGAGAAACAGGCTGCTGCAGCACGCAGGGGTTTGCCAGAGCCTGCCTGCACGTCTCCCGCAGCTCCAGCCCAGCGACCTGAGGCATGCGATGGAGTAGTGTTTTGCAGTGGAGAGGAGCTGTCATATCAAAGATGCTTTAGTGGCAGCTGTGGAGAGAAATGCTGATTAGGTGTTGGGGAGGACGAGAAATACACTGTCATGGCCAGTGGTGGTGGAGATGGGAAAAGCCTTTCTGGAGCAGGGACTTCAGGCACACGTGACATTCCAGAGGAGGCAGAGGAAGCGTCTCTGGGAGGGATTAGAGCTCTGTTCTGGAAACTACAGCTCGGGGCTTGAATCCCTGGGCTGAGCGGGGCTGTGACAGTCAGACAAGCCTCTTTTTGTGTTGTGCTGGTCCTTGGGTATTCTCCCTGTGGGGTGCTGGCTGCAGGACGGGGCAGGCTTTTCCCCAAAGCTCCTGTCCCTTTTCCAGTGCTAACCCACACATGAAGCTCCGCCGTGGTTGGAAACAGCCCTAGAGCTCATCTGAAGCGCAGCTGGCTCGTTCCTCATCCCTTCCCTGCCAGCAGGATGAGCTGTGCTGCAGGCTGAGCCCTTGGGGTGGGGGGGCAGCAGAGGGGTGCACACAGCATCCTGGGGAGCGAGCCGAGGGGTCCTGGGCTCTCGAGGGCAGCATGGCTGTACCTTGAGCGCTCTTCAAGCTGCGGTGGGGGTTTGCTGAAGAAGCCCTCCTTGCCCCGAACCTGCCAGGATTGCGCGGGGGGCATGGCCCAGGGCAGGGCTCATGTCCCGCTTCCTCGCACGCCTTTTGTCAGCAGCACACCCTTCTCTGCAGCGCTGATAACGTGGCTCTCGTGCTTTCCCTTCTTCCCTTCCAGATTTCCTTTTGACCCTGATTATTTATTCAGCATAGCCCAGCAGGGGACGTGAGTGCAGAGCCAAAAATACTCTCCTCGCGTGGGGAGGACCGGCTGGCCACGCTGAGCGCGACTGATTGGGGCTGGTGCTTCAGGCTCCTGGAAAGAGTTATTTTTATCTTGCTCTGAGCAAAGTTTTTCTATCACCTTGTTGCAAACAGCTCGTCAGGAGATCATTCTCCGGCCGGTGGCTGGGACTCTCGCTTGGCGCTTGAGAGGATGCCTGGCCTCGGTGAAATCTGTCAGCGATGTGCTGGGGCTGAGACAAAGCTGGTGCTGCACTGAGGCAGGCATTGGGAATGGGGGCTCCTGGTCAGCCCATGTCCTGCTGGGAGACCCCCCCCAGCAGACGGGTGCCTGCGCTGCACAAGCAGCAGCACCCCCAGGAGAAGGCAGGCTTAGCAAGAGCCGGTTGTGAATAAACCCCGACCACTCTACATCCGCCCCCGGAGAATTTAGAGCTAGGTTAGCCAGAGTGTGCAGGGCTGCCTGGAGTGCTGCCAGCAGCGGTTGTTTGTAGAAGAATCAATCCCTGCAGACACCCCACAACTCTATGTATTTATCACTTTCGCACATGCAGGACAGACCCCAAAATGCAGCATGCAGCATCTCTGGCATCCCCTGCTTTGCTTGGAGAAGCCAGAGAGGCGGGCAGGGAAGTGTGGAGCAAGGGCAGAGAGCACTTTGGGTGTGGGCAGTGCCTGTCCCAGTCGGGGGCTAGACCGGTCGTGTCGGGTGGTTACATCGGGGACCACGAGCTGCAGGAGACCAGGGGCCTCTCGTTGTGCCTTTTTTTATTTTTAATGGTAAAAGTTGTCCCCGAATTGAAATCTTTTCATCGTGATGCTGTTCAAGGACGCAGTCTCTCCTCTTTCCAGCTCAGTATTTGAACTTCAGTGGTGGCTGGTGTTTGATTGATGTTGCCATCTCTTTCTACTCTACCTCTGTCAAATCAAAGCTGCCTTCACAGTGCTGCTGCCGTGGAGATTCGAGCAGAAAAGCTGCCGAGCAGCCGTCCCGAGGCGGAGGGGTGGTGGGTGGCGGGCAGGGGTGGCAGGCAGCCTCAGATCAGTGTGTTCGTTTGGTCTTCAAAACATGCCGACACTTCTCAAACTGCAAAGCGGCTTTTTTGTGCCTGTTTGTCCCTGCGCTTCAGCAGCAGCACCAGGGGAGTGAGCGGTGAAGTATTTGGGGAGCAGGAGCTGCTCTTCTGTTACGTGTTTCCCTGTCTCACATGAAAAGCGCATTTCAGCTGCTCCCTAATTGCTACAGAGCCACATGGCTTTGAAGTTTGCGCTGTGCATCCGGGCTCTGGTTTCCTCCGTGGTGGTGCTGTGGGATAGAGCTGCCTGCGCCTGGCCGGTTTGCATCTGTTTGATCCTAACCTCCTTTTTGCCTTGCCTCTTTTGTTTTGTCTCCCCACCTCTGTGCCCTGCAGATTCAGAGGATGACGGAGAGTCGGAGGCAGCGAAACAACTGATTCAGCCCATAGCTGAAAAAATCATCGCCAAGTACAAAGCCAAAGAGGAGGAGGCACCGTTGCTCTTCTTTGTGGCGGGCGAGGTAAGTGGGAGGAGAGCGCAGGGCTGCATCCTGCTGTGTCTTCATACAAGGACTGAGCTGGGTTGGGTACCGCTGTCACCGTTGTTCAGGTGGGTAAACTGAGGCATGGAGCTACTGCAGCTAGTCGGGGACTGTGGAGCAAAACCAGACCTGAGTCCTGGCCCAGTCCCCTGCACTTATTGCTGGATAATACTTGTGGCAGAGGGGTCCCAGCTGCATTTGCTCAGAGGTGGAAAAGCCTGACAGCGGGCGAGGGAGCTGCTGGGGCTGGACAAGAGAGGGGCTGGGGGAGGTGGGAGGGAGCCGCCAGCTGCCCCCTCGAACCCTGAGGCTGCGTGGGCAGGAAAGCTGGCTGGGCAGGGGGAGAGGAGCTGGGGCTTGGGTTTCAGCTCGGTCCAGCCGGTGCTACCCTCATCGCTAAGGTGCTGCTGCCTTCCTTCCCACCCCGGGAGGAGGGCAGAGACGGGTGCTCCAGCCTCTTCCCTAAGGGACGTCTGCAGGGGGCATCCCCAGTCCCATGGGCTGGGCCTGTTTCTGTGCTGTGCGGGTGATGCCGGACAAAACCGTCCCTGGGAGTGGGCAGGGGTCGCTCGGGGATCAGCGGGACAGCATGTGGCTGTGCTTCCACTACCGGCCCAGCTCCGCTCTGCCCTGCCCTGGGGCTCGGCTGGACATGTCACTGCAGCACTCGCCTGTCCCCCTGTGAAATGAGGGCTGTTTCCTGAGCTGGCCATGCTGTCTGTGGCTGGGGTGGTGCCTGGGGCATGCGCAGGCTGCGGTGCTTGGAGCCGGGGATCTGCTGGAGAAAATGGGAAATGAGAAAACGTGGCTCCTGGCCTCCCTTTCCCCCTGTGCAGGTATTTTGCCCTGCTGCAGGCTTGAAGACGAGGAAGGTTTTGTGTAAGGGTTGAAAAAGCTCCCAGGCCCCCCCAGACCTGTGGTTCTCCTCCCGAGGTGCTGCCTGGCCAGGTGGCAGAAGCTGCCTGGCAGAAGCTGCTTGTCTGTGCGCCTGCTCTGTCCCTCCATGCTCACGTCACAGCTGCAGTGTGCTGCAAGCGGGGCCCTCCAGAGCCACCCTGCACACAAAAGGGTCCCCACTGCTGCACCCTGGCCCCCCTCTGCCAGGCAAGCCCCCACCACTGCCTCCCACAGCCCTATCTGCCCCTTCCGGGCAGGCATTCCTGCTCCCACTGCCTTAACACATCTCTGAGCATCCCAGCTCAGCCCTGCACCCCTGAATAAGCCCCTTGTTGGAAAGGCTGGTTTGGGAGGGTCCAGGATCTGCCCCCCTCCCCCAGAGCCTGTGAAGCGTTTTCCTCCCTGAAACATTGCCGCTATTCATCCGGCTCCCGACATCCCTGCGGCGGCTGGGCCGAAGAATGGGGAGCATCCAGCACGTCCCATTCATCCGTCACCTCAATAGCCGGGAGCGCTGGCCTCAGGTCTCCACCAGCCCCCATGCACAAAGCAGCTCGGCCACGGCCGGAGCAGGCGCCTCCCATTCCTCTCCCAGTGCCGTCTGGGCTGGTTTTGCATTGATTAAAAATGTTTTTTGGTCCCTTTGCAGCGATGGGATAAAGGACGAGGCATCCCGACACCTGGGCTGGGAGGCGAGAAGGGTGGGGGGCTGCCGAGCACCCCAGCCCCGAGGCGGTGGACCCAGCCCCACTCGCCCTTCCCCGCCACGTGGTCTGGCTGCGCCAGAAACCCCTGCAATGGAAGGGGAGGCGCGACAGGAGTTACCCAGCCGGCCGCCGCCACGCGCTGCAGAGCCACAAGCTGCTCTCCAGATTGATTGATTTCTATTACCGCCCTTGGAAAGGGGCTCGGAGGAACGCCCCATTTCGGATGCCGCACGTTGTGGGCTTGGTCAGGAGCGGGAGATGAATCGCTCCGGTGCCAGTGTTTGCATTGCGCAGCGCCGGCAGAGCCAGATTGGTTTTTCCCCTTTGCCCAGAGCTGTGCTGTGCCTGGCCGAAGGGAAGGAGCCCGCTTTCCCCGGGGAGCAGCTCGCTGCTAGGGAGCCCTGCGGCTTTTGTACTTGGGTCTGCCAGTGGGGTTTCAGCATTGGCTCAAAGCACGGGCTTTTGTCCCATTCCTGTTTTCTGGTTTGCTCCAGGTCCCTTTGGCATCCGTCACAGTGAGTGGCAAGGCCATGGCAGTGCTGGCACAGGGCTGGCAACTCCCCATGTTTGGCATGTGTTCCCAGCTCCTGAGCTGTGGATGCCGAAATCCCTCCTGCCCCAAGAGGCTCCGGGGTGGTGGGTCAGTCCAGGGGTGCTGGGAGCTGCGTTCTGTGCGGAAGGGGTTGGAGGAGTGCCTGGTGCCATCCCAACCTGGGATAGATCTGTCCGGTTTGGTTTTGATGCAGAGCAGGCACCAAGGCGGGTGCTGCGTGCTGCGCTCATGGTCCTGCAATGCTGATGCAAGGCCCAAGCGCTTGGGAGGTATTTGTGGGCTGGACCATGGTGTGGAAGCAGCAAACTGCTCCTGGTTGTCCTGGCTGTGCTGATGGCTCTTCTCCACCTCTCATTTTGGCCTCCAGGATGACATGACCGACTCCCTGCGGGATTACACCAACCTGCCCGAGGCGGCGCCCCTGCTCACCATCCTAGACATGTCAGCCCGGGCCAAGTATGTGATGGATGTGGAGGAGATCACGCCCGAGATCGTGGAAGCCTTTGTCAGCGACTTTCTAGCAGACAAGCTAAAACCCGAGCCCATCTAAGGGGGCTTCTGCACCAACAGACGTTATTTAAAACTAGGTCTCTCTTCCGCCGCTCGTGGATTCTCCAGCGTGTCCTCACGCCTGACCCAGTATCCAACCTTCTTGTGGTGCCTTGTTTTACGCAGTGAATCCTTCTCCTAAGCAAGCTCCTTGAGATGCACTTTCAGCAGGGAGTCGTTGGCGTTTGGAGACTTCGCTTGTGCTTCATGGTGATATATTCTCTAATAACCAGGCCAGAACTGTTACCATATTGTTACTTTATAGACGGCACTAGCTAGCAGGCAAATCTTTTTGCATGGTGTTCTTCCCAACGTATGCATCAGGCAGTGGATGGGGTTCTCGGGGCTTTTTTCTTCTCCCCCTTCTTTCCTTTCCTACCACCGCTGCTGACTAAATGACTTTAAGGAAGCAATAAGGAAACTGTCCCCTTCGTCTCTGGCCCGTCCTGCTTTCCCATGGGAGTGCCCTGATGAGGCCGAGACAAAGTCTTAACTGCTGACAACCTCTGAAAGACCACGGCACAGCCAAGCTCTTCCTCCTGGGGGTGAGACCTTTCCGGGTAGGTTTCCCACCTCCCACCCCAAGCACCGACAGCCTTAGGTGGTGCTGGCTGTGCGTATCAGGGGGGTCACCCGCCTGTGATGGGTGGATGTTCCCTCCCTCTCTTGAGCCAGGAGGAGGACCACCATCAGGCTGCCCTCACCTCTCCATCTCTCCCTTGTGCTTTCCCCATCCTCTTGCCCCTCTGTCTGGTATGAATTATTCTCTCCCCTCTATGTTAGTTGATTGAGCTGTTTTTCGTAGGTGTGTCCCAAACCCAACTTTAATGGTGCTGTTCTTTAAACAAAAAAAATAGCCAAAAAAACCCCAAAAAAAAAAAAAAACCCAAAAAACCCCCAACAAAAAAAAAAAACCTCCCTAACCCAAGCAGGACAGCCGAGCCCCTGAAAAGTGACATTGTAAAAACTGTACATGGTGATTGGAACTTTGTAATAAAACCGTTATAATAACCTCGTCCCTGGAGGTGCCGATTGCCGTGTCCCGCCGTCAGGGAAAGGGAGCCTGAGACCCGTGCAGGATGAGGAGCCCCCCAGCCAGACCCCATGGGGTAGGTGTCGGTGCTGGCAGCTCCCAGCGCTACGGCAGCTGAGCTGGGATCGCATGTCCCCCCTCCATGGCCATTCACTGCACCTCACTCATGGTGACTCCCGTGAGCTGTTCGGAGACACCGTGGAGGGGGGAGCGCAGCCTCCCTGCCCCACGCTGTGCCCACCCACCCCACGGGCTCTACTCGCAGCCTCCCCCCAGCCAAGGAGCCCCCCCCTGGCTCTTGCCGGACACAGCGGTGGGTGCAATGGATTCCACTAGCGTCCCCAGGAAGGTGGTGTTCCGGAGTCGTACGTGGTGCATGCTGAATAGTGGGTGTTGTGCAAGCCACGGCTTTTCCCTTTCAGCTCGTTAGCCGTGGCAGCGTTACGGCCTCTCCCCTTCTGTCGCAGCAACCCTCCCTGGCAGGAGCTGGGAAAAGCCGCCAGCTCAGCAAGGAACCGTATAAATCCACCCTGTGTTTTGCGCGTTTTAGAAGCTCTCGTGTTTGACGGTGATGAACTGACGGGTGAGCTGTTGGAGGAGCAGCAGCACTGCCCAGCTCGCGCGTCTCTGAGCCAGGGAGGCTTGGAGGGGGCTTCGTGCAGCTGGGCTGGGGCAGGAGCTGGTGTGAGCAGGACAGGGTTGGGAGCTGCAGCTTGCTGTGCCTCCCTGGGTGGGTTGCTCACAGCCCAATGCCCTAAATTAACCCTAAATTAGCTTGTATCGCCTTTACTGGAGATTTTTGAGGAAATAACTTTTTCAGTGAGTTATCCACTGCAGGGTTAAGGGCTGCGTGGTGCTGGACTCAAGCTGTGTGGAAGCGGCTGAGCAGTTGCCTCCAGCCCCCACTGCCACCCAGTGTGCACACTGCTCAGCAGCTGCCTGCTGGTTTGAGGACAATTGCAACAGGTTTGTGGTTTGAAAGACCACAAAGTCTGTAGCATTTAGTCATGCAGCGGCTCATTTTTTTAGAGGGAGAACCCATATTCCCTTCCGAATGCTGTGGTTCGCCTGGCAGTGAGCTCAGCACTGCAACAGCCACTCCGGTAGCCACTCGGTAGGAACTGGAGCAAAGCAGCAATTTTCTGCCTGAGAATTGAGTTGTTTGGGGTCAGTTTGGTGAGACTGGGGCTGGAATGGGGCTCCAGAGGTGGAATTGCTCAGTTGGAGCAGTTTCAGGCTCAAGGTAGCGCCGCTGTCTGACAGCAGACTGCACAGCCAGCCTGGGCAGCACTGCATGCCGCTTGGATGTGGGTGTGCAGTGCAGATAGGCTGGGGCACAGAAGAGGCAGAAGAGGCTGAATCTCCGTCTCTGGGTACTGCTCGAGCAGACTATATAAATTATTTCAATGTGGTAATGGGAAACCAGAGCCAGCAGAGTGGGCTGGCAGTAAGTAGCCGGAGTAGAGGAGGCATTTTTAAATGCGCAGCAAGCAGGGTGGCAGTCAGCACTGTCACGGGAGCCATCCATCAACACGCAGCTGCCAGCAAAGCCGGGAACGTTGTGCAGCCTGGGCAGCAGCCTCCGGCATGACCAGGGCTGTGTGGCAAATCCCAGATCCATGGAGGTGGGTTGTTGCAAGCTGACTTGTTGCCCTCGGGGAGGCACAGGAATGCCCCCAGGGTCTTCTTCCCTGGGGCCCAGTGCCTGTTCCCCTCCGAGGGACAGCCACAGTGAGCAGCAGTGTCCACAGCTCCTTTCCCACCCTTCTCCCTCGTTCATAATTCATCCACGCAGAGACCCAGTGCCAGAGCAAACAGTGCCCAGGTGGCTGTATGGGGACAGACCTTGTCACCTCCTGGCAGTGGCATGGTCATAAATCCCAGAGCTTGGACACCCCACACTGCAGCCAGACCTGGGCCAGCCTGGCATGTGGCAGGCACCTGCAGCAGGATGGGTGTGCTGATCTCATGGCTTGTTAGAGGACAGGGTGTGGGTAAGCACAGAGAGGGCCCATTCAGGTGGCCATTATTTGGCCCTTCTGACCCCAAAACCACTACCAGCAGCCAGGCCGCACAGCCCGGGGCTGCCAGAGGAAGAACACACGCTGTCAGCAGCATCCTGGCTGGACCAGGACAAACGCTGCTGTGGCAGCTGCGCCCTGACCCCACAGCGAGGGACCCAAGGCCTCCCCAGATCTGGTGGGTGAGAGAGTGAGAAAAGCCGGGCAGCGGGTAGCTGGCTGCCCGCAAGGCAAGAGCCCCCACCCGACAGCCTTTCCCTTCTCACTAGCATCACCGTGCGGCCAGAGAGCCTGTGGGCTCGGCCATGAGCCACACACTCATCCAGACACAGCTCCACCACTGCCAGAGCGCTCTAATACCCATTTACTGCAAACCAAACAGCCCAAGATGCTCTTTTATTAACTCTACAGCGTGCCAAAAGGAAGAGGTGTTTTTTCAGCACCCAAACCTCAGCAGTTTAGCCCGCTACGGGGAACTTTTGCCTTTCGTCTTCCTGCTTGTGCCTCCGCAGCAACTGCCTCTTCCCCTCAAACAGCACAATGCCAGCAGCGATCGCGGAGTTCAGGCTGTCCATGCCTGGCACCACAGGAATGACCAGTCTCTTCCCCCCGGTGCTGGCTGCGAGGTGAAGTGCATCTGGACTCAGACCATGGGTCTCTCCACCGATCACCACTGCCACTGGAGTCTGTGTCCAATTCTCATAGTAATACTGTGCAGCCAGCTCTGGGATGCAGACACCCACCACTCCCTCCTCATCCTCACTCTCAGGAGCAGCCTTGGGTTTGGATTTCACATGAGGTTTCAGGTTGCCAGTAGCAGAGCCAGCCCCGCTGGCTCCCCTCAGCACGGATGCAGTCTCAGCCTGAGCACCTGGGTCTTTGTTGTCGGCCACGCAGACCTGGACACCAGCAGGAAGGTTGTTGGGAACAGATTCCCAGTCCAGGTTGGCGACGATGGGCAGACGGAAGTGAGCCCCCATGCCTGCACGGAGCACCTTTGGCTCCCACGGATCCACACAGCCTGAGACAGAAGGGGGGAAAACAGCGATAGTGCAGCAGCTCCAAAAAAAGATGGATCCAGCAGCTGCTGCCCAGAGCAAGTCATGTCTGCCAGGCGCTGCTTACAAAACTCTTGGGAACAACATCTTCAAGCACCGCTTATTCCCTGCTTTACCCCCCAGATTATTCAAACTAAACTTTTTCTCCCCAAAGAAAAGCTCTTACCTTTGGTGAGCAGCACTTTCTCACAGCCTGCTCCTGCTGCAGATCTTAGGATAGTCCCCAGGTTTCCTGGATCTCGAATATTGTCACAGATGAGGAGCAGTGGCAAGGAGCTGCTTAGCTGAGCGGCAGGGTAAGACATCTTGGCATGGTCAGGTTTGGAAAAGATTCCTGAGGAGACAAGGTGCTGACAGGCTTCTGACTAACATAGCCCAAAGAGAGGGCTGTCTCATTTAATTGGCCCAAATCTCACTGAAGTGGTGCTGGAGAAAGCATTAGGAAAGCACTGCTTAAGAGAAGTTTGAGAAGAGTTTGTCACTTCACAAGGATAACTATTTCCCAGCAGAGCTTAAGCAACACGTTGTTAAAAATGAACATTAGAACCTTCAGTGCACTCTAGGAGCCACTTTCATAGTTACCACAGCAGGCCAAAGAAAAGAGAATTCTCTCAAATTATGCCACTCTTGACACACTGCCCAGAACATCTAGAGCAAGCTTATGAAGAGATAGTCATTATCGATTTATTAAGTGTGAAATAAGTTTCCCTTTGAGCAGTGCTGCGACTGTTCCTAAGGCAACTTACCTATGAGCCCCTGAGGAGTTATGAGGTCAGACCAGATCTTAATGTCTTCAAATTTCACCTTAACTAAGTTGGCTCGTTTTAGCTCAGCCTCAGGCAGCTCCTTCAGGTGCCCCACCATGCTGAAGAAGAGAGTCTGCAGCACAGCTCCCGCCTCCAAGGCGTCCTTGATCAGCCTGTGACCCTCCAGCAGAACCTTCCCATGATGATCCCGAAACTTCTTCGACTTGGCGATAGTCACCACTTTTCTGCAGAGAAGTTTGTCAGAGAAAACGGCCGTGACACAAACACCACCTTCAGTCGCAGTTTTGCCAGCTACTGGGAAGTTCACTCACAAGGCCCTCAGGTATCTTTAGACCGGCTGTAACTGGTGTTGCGGTATCAGTCTCTACCCAGAACCCCCAAATGTCGGAATTTGCCCCAAACTCTGCAGACGTGACACCGAGCAGCTGGTAGGGGGTTCCCGCTGCTCCCCGCAGCCCCAAAGCGCGCCCCGGGCCCGGCTCCCTCCC
>VYXH01003706.1:121951-136817 GCA_013397275.1 Burhinus bistriatus
CCGGAGGGGAGGGGCGGGAAGGGAAGGGCGGGAAGGGCGGCGGGGGGTCGTGGACCACCTCAGGCGCGGAGGTCCCGGGGCTTCTCCGGCCCGGCTGGGCCGCTCCTCCGGCCCTCGCCCCCTGCCCCGGGACCGCCATCGGTGCTTTAGCCCCGGCGGGGACTGCTGAGGCGAAGGGGGGAAGGCGTCTCCTCTGCGCTGACCTCTCTCCCCGCTCTCAACCGCCAGGTGCTGAGGCACGAGGAGTTCGAGGAGGGCTGCAAGGCCAGCTGCAACGGGTGAGTGGTGCCGGCGTGCCCTCCCCAGGCCGTTGTTTCTCATAAAACACCTGCCAGTCGTTGTATAGCTAAAATAGGCGTTGGTTTGGTTTGGGGTTTTTTTTAAGTGCTTACTTTGGAATCAACAGTTCCTCTTTTTGTGTAGGTGTCGTGTTTACATTGAAACACAAGTATTGCTGTATCACACTGTAGACCGATACTGAAATTTATAAAACTATTTCTGAACTTTCCTGGAATTGCATTCGATTGCATTGTTTTTTTACAGGCACGGGGCTATTTAGGGTCTTGAGTTAAAAATCCCTCCTGGTAGCCCCAAAGGCTTTTGTCTTTCTTCACAAATGAAAAAAAAAATAAAAAATCTTACAATCTGGTGCCTAACAGCTTACTTTTCCTACTTCACAATAAGGAAGAGCTCATATAATTCCAGCTAATGAGCAACTTACGCTCTTAAAATGTGAGCTGCTAAGAAGGAGGTAGAATTGGTTTTTGTCTCGTGGTTGTGGATGGCAGCCCAAAGCCAAAACTATTGACCGGGGGTTGCCTGTCTGCTGCGTGCTGAGCTGCAGTGAGGATCCTCCACAGGTATCAGCTCCTACGTGGTGGGAGGTTGCTGGATTACCTGTGTCATTTTTTCACTCGAGAATTGCAATTCGTCCTTGACACGCTAGTACTTGCAGTTCTTGATGTTTATTTCTAATACTCATGACAATTAAATATGGATGTTCCAGCCCTTACGATGGAAAATGGAGCAAAACGATGGTGGGCTACGGGCCAGAAGACAATCACTTTGTTGCAGAATTGACTTACAATTATGGTATTGGAGAGTATCGCCTGGGCAATGACTTTCTGGTAAGTACCACGCTTAGCGGCAAAATCTTTTTCTTATGATAAGCATTTTTTTTTTTTTTTATGATTAGGAGTCTGTTTGGCATACAGGTTGTACCAGTTGTTTTTTTATTCTGTTTAGTCCCTTGAACACTTTTTATTCTTGCTTTTGTAATTGTCTCCAAGTTGGAAGAGCAGAAACTAAAGCAGCTTTATGCTCACTTAGGATCCAGGAAACGCTTCCTTGAGCACCTTCTAACTCAGTTGCTCTGTGTGTAAGACAGCTGGTATTTGCTGGCAGATCCAGCGTGGAATGGTTAACCAAGAAGGATCTTGCTGTAGGAAAACACTCTTTTATTTATTATTACTTATTTCTTTGTTATTTACTAGTTGACAGCCAGTGAAGATGTCCTGTTTCTTTCACAAATACATGCAATGTGTTTGCTTGTTGCTTCCCCTGAGTTAATATTCTTCCCTCAGTTTGCAGGGTGTCAAGAAACAGCCGCTTGGAGCCACAGATGTCTACCTAACCTGGTAGAACAGTAGGAACTTGGTTTTCCACTTCTGTACAATGCGTCAAATCAGAGTTTTAAATTCTTTTGCTTTTCCCTCTGGTGTGAAAGAAGAGTAGATTAATGCATTCCAAATATATGTGGGATGTGCAGTAAGAATACACTTATTTCATAGGAGCAAGATACCCAGTTCTTAGGAGATCATATGATCCATCTGTTATAAAAAGTAATCCTGTTTGTTTCTGGTCATTTGTAGAGGCAGACTGTTGAAAGGTAGGACTTGGGCAGCATCCACTCTATGTGTGCCTGTTCTGTTCTCACTAGGGCATAACACTTGTGTCCAGCCAGGCCGTGAGCAATGCTAAGAAGATGGGGTGGCCCCTCAAAGAAGTCACAACGGGTCTTTTTGAAACCGAAGCCCCGGGGGGATACAAGTTCTACTTGGAAGACAAGGAACAGCTCAAGCAAGGTGAAACATACACACTCGCTCTTACTGGTATTCAAGAGAGATTTACAAGTGGGATATTAGAATGGGCTGTGCATTTGTCTTGATGGTGTTTTAAGAAATGGAGCTTTTTTTTTTAATTTCTTTGTTACTTCTCAAGAACGTAAAATTGTACATTTAAAACTACAATCTATTTGTAAACTTATTTTAAATTATTGCAATGTTACAGATCCTGTGCTAAAGGTAACATTGGGTGTCTCCGATCTGCAGAAATCTGTTAACTACTGGTCTGGTTTGCTCGGGATGAGAATATACGAGAAGGATGAGGAAAAACAAAGGGCATTGCTAGGCTATGCGGATAACCAGGTTAGTCCTTAGAAAACTTTACAGTTCTGACCTTTAAGGGCTGAGTCTCATCATGGAAACCTCTCTTTTCGTTAAAACAAAATCTTAAAGGGAAAAAAAGCTCTTCATTAAAGCAACCGTGCACTTAATTTTGTGCATTTAAATTAAAGCTTGCATGCGCTTATCTGCATTTTTTTTTTTAAAAAAAAAAAAGCTGTGGTTTGCTCTGATAATTCTGGCTTGTTGGGAAATATGCCTATGAGTGATTATGAAATCATCCACATCAGTGAAAAGCTGAAGCGAATGTAGCACTGAGAACAGTGTTCTTGCAAGTCAGGCTTTCTTTTTTCTTCTTTCAGTGTAAGTTGGAGTTGAAGACTGTTGGAGGTGCAGTGGATCACGGGACAGCGTTTGGGCGGATTGCCTTCTCTTGTGCAAAGGAAGAGGTAACAATCACATTTCCCTTCCCCCTTTCATTACCCAGAGCTGACTAGTGGGAGGTTAATTTCTAGTATTAGCAAAGTATCTCAGATGTGAACAAAATAATACTGAGTGGATACTTTGTTTATATTTCTCACAGTGGGAATGCAGTGGACTTGTGGGTAACAGGGAACTGTAAATGAAAATGACCTGAATGCGTATGATCTTCGCCTGTCTAGGGTTGACTTTTGTTTTCCATTTAAGTTGCCAAACATCGAAGCACTGATGAAGATGGAAAATCAGAAAATTTTAACACCTCTGGTTAGCTTGGACACACCTGGCAAAGCCACAGTGCAAGTGATTATTTTGGCTGATCCTGTAAGTAATGTTGAAAATAGAGAAATTTAAATCGAATTTAATCACTCTCTCGGGTATCTAACTTACCTGCTCTTAAATTTGGCGTAGGATGGCCATGAAATCTGTTTTGTGGGAGATGAAGCATTCAGAGATCTGTCCAAGGTGGACCCTAATGGTGACAAATTGTTAGATGATGTAAGTAATGCACTCTGCACACTCGTTTTCTTCCTGATTATAGACGCCCGTAGAATCTGATTTTCATTCCATGTGGAGTTTTTCTGAGAAGGAAGTCCTACAGTCTCTTAGCTCAGGTCGCTTTCTTGCTAAAAAACAAATCAGTTTTTAAAGTTCACTTATTGTCCTGGCTAGAGTTTTCCGGCCTCACTGTCTGGGCAGCCAGCTGGTGGTGTGTCTTGCTGGACACGTCAACACCACTCTGGTGTAAGTTACTACAGAAAATGATTTGTGAGCTGCAGTAACATCAGCGCAGCTGGACATTCTCCAGAGGCAGAGGAGCTCTGGTATGGAGCGTGAGCTCTGCGAGAAGACTGTGTTTAAACTACCCTGCTTTGCTCTTGTATTACCAGATCATCGCTTTATTTGCTGCAGCAGGGAATGTTGGGTTTGAGTGTCTGTTTTCCTTACTAGTACATAAAAAAATAACTTATCCATCAGAATAGCTTTCCTCCAAATTAGAAAATGTCCTTGTGGTCAGTCTGGGTTTGTGGGAGAGGCTGGTGAGTGTGAGCAGCCAGGCGGGACTCTGGCAACTCGGCTGCTGTTCTGAACACGTTGACGCTTTTCTTTGTGCAGGCCATGGCGGCGGACAACAGTGACAAATGGTTTGCTGCGCAGAAAATGAAGAAGGCTTCTGCTTAGCTGGAGAAAAGGACTGGACTGCTTGTTCGTGCCTTGGTTTTCATCCGAGTGAAATGCCAATCATATGTAACATGTTACATTACCCCTTCCAGTAAGAGGGTGCCGTAATGTCCCGTGCTGGTTGGCTTGTTTGATTTAAGCTTGTCTCTTACTGTGACTCTCCTTTCAAGAAAATGGCATGTTCTCCTTCAAAAAAATTAGGCGGTGCAGTAAGGAGCAGGTTGAGCACGGGGCTGTCAGTTAAGAGGAAAACCTCGTATTTCTCTGTTGTTATACTTGAAAAAGAAGTTGCTAGATTTATTAGAATATCCAATTCTCTAACTAACTGGCTTTAGCCGTCCTGGATTTGCAGCGTAGAGAAGGGATTTCCAGGTAGCTGTGGCTGTGAATATCGCAGGTACTCCGCTTCCACAGCAAAGTGTTGGGCTGAAGGGAAGGGCTGTGCACGGAGCACTTGAGCGATTCAGCTGTGTGGTGCACGCCTGTTAATTGGGAACAGAAAAATCACCCTGCTAAAGCATGTGAATGTCCTAGTCTGGAACATACCCTATTTTCTTTCCAAGATGTTTCCCCAGCTTTCAAGGTGCAATGTTCGTTTGAGAAGCCCGTTTCTCACTGGGGGCACCTCATTGATGTGGTGGTTTCCACCCCATACCGACCTCCTCCGTACCCGTCTCCTGACAGCAGCGTGCGGAGCCTTCCACATTCCACTTTCTTTGGAAGTAACAGCTCAGCGTTCATTCTGTTGGAATGAAATCACTCTGCTTTTGCTAGTGGAATAAGGGCTGGGAATATAGGGAGTAATTATCAGCATTGTCCACATCGGGCACGCTGCCTGCTTTGTAATCTTTCTTGATGAAAACCTTAAATTGTCACAGACAAAAACAGGCAAAATCAGCAGCGTTGGCAGTTGCGGAGGCATGTCAGTGCTTGTGGTGAATATTCTGAGTTCACACAGGAAAAATTCCTCTCTGTGATTTTGTTGCTTGAGCTTTTCCGTTTGAGTTCCGTGGTGATTTTCAGTCGTGTACTGACCAAATTAAAAATGTCCCGCGTAAGCTGCACCCCTGAAACTGGCGCTGCCGCTTGCCAGTGTCGCCCTTAAACGAATAAAAGCGATTCCGGAGGACGGTTTGAGTGCCTTTTTTCCAGCTGCCCGGCACGGCGCTCCACCGAAGTTCCTCCTCTCTTTAATTAGGCTGCCGATTTTCCCGCACGCAAATTAATCGCGGGAAGGTGGCGTCACCCCCCCGGGCCGCCAGGGGGCGCTGCGGGCGGGGCGGGGCTGCTCCGCGCTGACGTCAGAGCGCGCCAGNCGGGTTCCTGCTGGCCGCCCGGCTGACCCAGCCGCGGCCCTTGCGGGAGCTGCGCAAAGCCGACTGGCCACGCGTGGGACCCCCCATCACCGACGCCCTGGGGGAGATCGGGGCCCGCTGCCCTTCGCCGCTGCAGCACAGCCTCTGGAAGAAAGAGGCTGTGGCCATCGTCTGGGCTAAAGTCCTTCTGCCGGGCCCGCCGGCAGCCTCGCTGGACCAAGGATGGAGGGAGGATGACTTCTTCTCCGTGGGCAGGATGATCCCCGATGTTAACCGCACCGTCCTCTTTGAGCTGGTCAAGGCCCTCGGTGCTCCCCGGCTCTTTGTGCAGCTGCTGCTGGCGCTGCCCCAGGATGTGTGCCGAGGCGAGCTGGAGCACTTGGTGGAGTACATTGCCAATGAGACATCCTCGTCGGACATCAAGTTCTTCTTGGACGTGTGGTGGGAGGTGATGAAACACAAGGAGGGAGAGGAAGGTGCAACAATCTCTATGTTCAGCACTCTCATCCATCAGCATGGGTGTGAGACCTCTCTGGATGATGGTCTCCAGCCCCCAAAGAGGTTCAAGGGTGACTCTGGTTCTCTGAATGACCCCCCTGCTGCCACCAGCCTGCTCATAGTCCTGATAGAGGGGTTAAAGCAAACCTACCAGACCATTGCCCTGCCCTGCATGAAGTGCTATGCTTTGGCCAACCTGGTGGAGCTGCTGTCCGTGTTCACAGAGCTAGAGCCAGAGGGCAGGCCCCTCCCTGTCGCAGAGTACCTGGACAAGGTCAGCTCTGTGGTCAGCCTCTGGACCAGCGACACTGAAAGCCAGTTCCACCACAGGGGGCTTGACGAGAAGGTAAAGGAAGCAGAGAGAAGCATGAGCCTCTTGTCCATGGCAAAGCTCTCTCATGAGGAGCTCTTTGTTGGCTTGGGCTTTCTCTGCAGCTTGTTGCATGCCTGGGGAGAGGAGCTGCAGGGCACCCTGAACAGCTCTGAGGAGCTCTGCTATGAGAGCTACCGGCTTCTGGACACTCTTACCACTTTCAGGAAGAACCTGGTTTGCTTCTCAGAGACTAGAGACCTGGGTGAGGATGAGACACGCGTAGTGTTAGAGCTGACGCAGATCACCAAAGACTTTCTCAAGGAGATCAGCACCAGCCTGAAGAGCAAGGATTTGGACACCAGCCTTGTGTCTTCAGTTGCCATGACAATCATTGAGCAAAAGCTGGACCGGCACGTGGAGATGTGCTCCATTTTTGCTTCTGAAAAGAGCTGGGCCTTTTCAAAGGACTGGGTTGACTGCCTTGTGAAAAACAAAGCTCTCTTCCAGAAACCAGAGCTAGTTTTGAAATTGCTGGAGACACTGGTGAACTTTGCCATGTCCCACCAAGACAAGGAGGCCCAAGAGCTGCAGATGCAAGTGACCAAAGCCATCGTGGAGTGTTACACTGAGCTTTCGTTAACTGACAAAAACAAAGTGATCTCAGGCGTCCTGGCATCCTGGGGTGGGCCAGGTCTGTCCCTGAACTTGCAGGTTGTCATGGAGGGGTTCCAGAAGGATCTGAATGTGACTTTCAACCAGATCACGAAGAGCGTGTCTGATCAAGGCCTGACCAGGGCTGTGGCTTCTGTGGCCAGGCTCATGCTGCTATACCCCGAGGCCACGGTGAAGCAGGTTTGTAATCTTGCTGTAGTCAACCTAGGAGCACACCAGTTCCTTGCGCAAATCCTCTGCTCCTTCCCAGCACTGAGCTTCCTGGAGACCCACGATGATCCAGGCAGGCCACGCAGCCTGCTGGTGAGGTGTCTGGAGGAGGCAGTATGGGGGAGGCTTTCCACTGTGAGGGAAGAGGAGCAGTTCCTTGAGTTCCTGGCCTTTCTCATGCAGCCAAGTTCAGCTTCCCCGCTTGTGTCACCTGCAGAGGTGACCAAAGCCTTTGTCCTTCCCTATTTGAAATCCGACTCTGCTCAAATTGACCTGAGCCTGCAGATCCTTAGTAAGGTTTTGGGGATACAGTCCTGTCCAGAAGAGCACTGGATCAAGTCCTGTCACCCGTTCCCGCTTCTCCTTAGCCTCTGCAAGCTTCTAGATGGTTACACAAAGTACTGGCATCAGCCTAGGGACCAGTTCTTCCCTTCGCTGGAGACCAAAGACCTGCTGCTGAACATCCTCTGCCAGTTCTGTGAGGTGGTAAGACCAGAAACTCTCCCCTCCCCTGAGCTGTGGGTCCAGTCGCTGGCTTGGCTTCACAGGAAGGTGACATCACTGGATTGGACCATTGGTCTTCGGCTGAAGAAGCTTTACGGAGACCACTTCAAGAATGAGGTCCCGGCAACACTGTTTGAGATCTGCACGCTTCCTGAGGATGAGTGGACGTCCCAGCCTTTGCCAGCTTATGGACCAGGCAGCGGGCTCCTGGCATGGATGGAGTGCTGCTGCGTGTCCACAGGGCTCAGGGAGACGATGCTGACGCTCCTCACGGTCAACGTGGACAACCCTGAAGAAGTGAATCTCTTCAGCAAAGGGTTCCTTGTGGCCCTCATACAGGTCCTCCCTTGGTGCAGCCACAACGAGTGGAAGAGGCTCATGCACGTGGTCGAAAACCTGCTGCAGAGGCAAGTCCTGCACGTGCCATACACGCTGGAGTACGTGCAGTACATGCCCTTGCTCAACCTCCGGCCGTTTGCCTGCTACCTACAGTTCTCCGTCCTCTTCCTGCGGGGCTTCCAGCTCCTCTGCAGCTCCAGCTGTTCTACCTGGCTGTCGGCAGAGGCTTGGCTGCATGTGGTCCAGCTGTACTGCAGCAGCATGACAGACCTGCTGGGCTCCGTCAAGAGCACTGCGGGGTCCCCCTTGCACCCCACTGAGGACAGGACCTCCACACAAGAGGTGTCCTTCATCTGCATCCAGATGTTCTGCCACCTGCTGCATGTTGCCGCCATGCTGCCGGACAAGGGATGCAGCGAGCCACTGGTGGTGGTGGCTTTAGAGATCCTGTCACAGTACGAGACGTTCAGCAGCGCTGATACGTCCCCCAGCAACACGCTGCGGAGAGCCAACGAGAGGCACTTCCTGGAGTCTATCACAGACAACGTCAGTGACAAGGCGCTGCGTGGCACCCTCCTGCAGAAGCTCAGCAAGCTGGGAGCCCACTCGGCCAGGGAACCGGCGTGAGAAGCTGGAGAGGGCAACGGAGGAGAGCACTGACCCTGCCTCAGGGGACCCCTTACGTGGAAAGCTGTAAGATCTGTAATAAACCCTATCTGTTTTTCTTTCTTGAACTTACTTCTCCCCTGCTGTGTTTTCTTCCAACCAGTCTGAGCAGTGAAGGGGCCATGTAAAGATGGGTAGGAACAGCCACGCTAATTTTCCAGCGGGAATAGCTGTGCAAACAGCTGCTGGTCCCGTGGCTCCAGCCTTGCCTGCTGGCAGTCTGGATTTAGAGAGAGCCTAAGAGCCTCCGGCATCAGGGAAATGGTTTTCCTCCAGCTTCCCTGCTGCTGGCCCTCTCCTAGTCCTGGGCGGATTGCTGGGTTCGCCATGAGGAAGTGAGTCGGGTGAGTTCAGGACAGGCAGGTGCCTTAGGAAATATGGGTGCGTTGCTCCTGCCCGGAGGTGGGGGTGCAGCAGCAGCCCTGCGTGTTAACACCCCCCCACCCAGAAATGAACGGCACGTGGGAGAGACATCCAGTGGTGTGACTCAGAAAGGAGATCTTTATTGGTCTGCTGATAGGTGCAGTAGTAAATAGGGCAGTGTTAGTGCAAACTGAGATGCCTCATTGGTGGGTTTTTTGTTTGGTTCTTTTTTTTGTCCGTACACAAGGCACATTATTTGCAATGAAAACAGTGAGATACAAACATCTGTAATAGGTAGCAAGCGGTTTATAATATCAGCTGGTGTCGATTGTTAATGTAACAGTAGTGTTTCTGCAACAACCGATTGCGTGTTGGAAGAGGCCCTTTTATTTTGGTCTTTCCCGAATACAGCCGTGGCTGGGATGAGATCCGACACCCCAAAGAACTGGGTCCTCGGCCCTTTCCAGCAGTTGTTTTTAAGACAGAGCGAAAGGCACAGAGTGGCCACAGGTCTCCAGGCATGGGGGGCTGCAGGGGGGCTGCTGGGGCCATGCTGGTGTACCTGTCCTGCAGCAGGCAGACCCCAGGCCAGCACGGAAGGCTGCAGGGAGGAGGTGGCTGCCCTGGCTTGTGCTGGCTGCAGGGAAGGAACTGAACTGCTGCTGTCTGACTTGCACGCGCCCGCAAGGCTTGTGAACCCCATGGTGCAGGGCGAGCCGGGAAGCCTGTCCCCATTTTGCTGTGACTGAAGGTGGAAATGAGCTGAACTAATGACGGACACAGCTCTGTGCCCTGCTCTGGGATTGCTGGTTCCTCCCGCACTGACCCAGTTCCCTCCCTGGCAGACCTCGCCTCATGGAGGAGTGGGATGAGGCAGGAGGGATGGGCCGTACAACTGGAGCTCAGCCTGTACCAGTACCCACGGAGTGGGAGAGCAGGGCAGGGTGTGCTATTCGGGCTTTCAAATACCTGCTGGGGGGGATGTGGGCCAAATAACAGCAACTGCGGTTAGGGGAGAGGGTTGACAGTTGCATCCCCTGCCAATGAAGGGCTCCGTGTAGTGCCCAGAGGTGGGGACTTGGCAGTGTCCTGTCCCCATCCTGCCCTTCAGCCATGGGCATCCCGCCCTGCCAGCATCGCTCTGAGACGGCGCAACCGTTCCTCTATACTGGCATGAGCTTCTCTCCCCTGCTGGGCACACCGGGGCCCCCCCAGCCCAGGACTGTCAGCCACAGACACCAGACAGTTGTGAAAAGCACCTTCGGGTTAAGTGGAGTCTTAAATGAGTTTGAGCCCAGCAGCAGTGGGAGGTGAGAGGCTGAATGCGGCTGTAGTGTAGAGGCGAAGTGGGTAATGGTCAGGAATGGGCTGTGCAGAACCATGCGGCAGCCCTGCGGCCTGCTCTCAGCTGGAGGCTGTAAACCCGAGCCAGAGGAACGAGCTGGGGCTGCGGCAGGTTCTCAGCTCCCCGAGTCCCCGGTGCTGCTGCGTGGGGCTGGGCACGCTCCAGCATCACCTCCGGGCTGCAGGCTCCTTCACACCCCGCTCGGTGCCGGTGTCTGGTGTCAGCCCTGAAAGACGCAGGGTGTGGGGGGGTTGTAACAAACCCCTCTCGTGTAACCGTTAGTGCAGTGCCACAGTGTTGAATCCCAGAAGGAATGTCATGCTTATGGGCAGACCTCCTCCTCGCTGGCTCCTGCCCCGGCTCCCATGGGTGGGAGGACACAAGGCACTGGAGCGGCGTGGGAAGAAAGCCTTCCTAGCCCAGGCTGGTGCTGCCTGGCACGGTGGTGGAGACGGCGAGGCTGCTTCCAGTTAAAACAGCCCGGCGGTGTCGCTGCTTCCAGTGCTCTGCTTCCACAATGGTCACTGCAGCACTGGCGTTGAAGGTGGAAGAGCTGGTGGAGGCTGACCCTTTTCCAGCCCCCGTGCTGGGCTGCCGCTGCCGGCTGTTAGCTGCTTTTGTCGGCAGGCGAGCTGCCGTAGAGTCGGGCGGCTTTGCGGCAGATGAGCCTGAACCAGTAGAGCTGGGGGGCGATGAGGGAGGCGTTGGCTATGTTGCAGTGCAGGGGGATGCGGAAAGGCACCATGTAAATGGGGATTCCCACCTGCCTGGCGTAGGCCGCGTACATGAAGGGGAAGAGGAGAATACGGCAGAGGAAGAAGGTCACCAGGACGAGGATCCCGTTCACCTTGTGCAGGAGCGTGTCCTGCATTTTAAGCTGGGGAAGGAAGAAGGCGAACGTGGGGTGAGCGCGGGGTGAGCAGCACCCTATTGCTCCTCGGGCACTGACTGTGCTGGGAGCATGGAGCCGAGCACCCAGCAAGCGTGGACGGGGGCAGCGTTTTGGAGGGAGCAGGAAAGCAGGGTGGGAAGGGATGGAGGAGGGAGGGAGGCGTGGGGGGCAGAGGGCTGGGGCAGGAGGGAGCGTGGTGCAGGGGGGAGGTACCGACAGGAGGGGGCAGCACCAGGACACAGCACAGCTCCCAGTTTGGGGATGCCACTGGGCATGCTGCTTACTGGGGAAAGGGATGGAAACCTAACAGGAGGCCCAGAGGAAGGCAGCACTGTGGGGGAGCTTGGGGTTACAGCTATGGGGCTGCCTGCCTCCAAGAACCCCCCCAGCCCAGCTCCTGTGTGAACAGGAGCTGATGGAGGAGCGCAGCCTGGGGCAGGGAAGGGGTGCGAGCTGCTGTGGGGTTCCCAGACCCGGGCCCTGTCCCTCCTCACCTACCTGCATGAGGATTTTGCCCAGCGATACGAAAGGCGTGCTCAGCTCTGCTATGAAGATGCAGCCCACGAAGAAGTCCCCCAGCTCTCCCCTGAAGTGCTGCAAATAAAGCCAGCGGTGAGCACGGAGCCCTCCTGGAGAGGCGGCCTGGAGCCAACACTGAGCATCTCCAGGGGGTCACGGGCTCCTGACCAGCAGAGGTGCTTTGCCAGACACAGGCTCGGTTGCAAGCCCTTGCAGCCACGCAGGGCTCCTCACGGGCTGGGTTTCACAGCGGCTGTGCCCAGTCCTTACCTGGGTGATGGGGGTGAGCACGACGAGGATGAAGAGGTGGTGGGTCACCATCAGCCGCTCCTGCAGGAGGAAGCTCCGCACGCTGGCCAACGAGTGTTTCTTCTCTGCAACTCCCCTGTCCCGGCTCTTGTGCCAGTGGCAGAGATACATGACGTAAATGTCGTAGGTCATGTAAGGAACGAGGACCCAGATGTACTCTACGGCCAGCCAGTGCCTAGGGGAGGAGCAGCACACACAGGGGCATTGCAATGGCTCCGAGCACCTCGCGATGCTCTAAAAGGTGGAAGAGAGTCTTTAGGTTGGAAATGGAAGCAGCAGATTTTGAAGCTGATGGTAAGCTGAGAGGCGTCCAAATTTAACTTGATTTGGCTCAGCAGAGGAAAGGTACCTGGTACGCGTGGAGGACGCCTCCTCAGCACTGCCCCCGCTTCGCGCTTGGCCGTGCCAGGCACCGAGCTTGGCCCAGCCAAGCACAAACACGGCGCTAACGGGAGGATCTTGATTAGCCCTACAGTCGGCTGTTTGCTGTGTGGGCCAGGGGCACAGCACCGCTCGGGATCCAGCACTAATCCGACACCTTTGTAGCAGGTAATCTCCCCTAAGCCCCGGGACACCCAGAGCTGATGCTTGGTAGGAGAAAAGCTCCAAGATTGTGTCCTTTCTGCCTGCCGCACTGCTGCGGCTGGCTGCCTAACCCGGGGGAGTGTTTGGAAAGATCCAGAGTTGCCTGGCTTGGACTTGGGAGAGTGAAGTGCAAAAGATCTAATACAGGCAATAAACCCCCACGAGACGTTTGTCTGTTGGGAAATAATTGCAGGCAGCTGCCTGTTCCCAAAGCACGTCAGAATCCTGGTTGCACAATCCAGACAGCAGCAAACCCCGCTCTGCAGGACCACCAGGCTCCTTAAAAAGTCCTGAGTGAAATCACACCGATTAAAAAAAAAATAAACCCAACAAACCACCACCCTACACTGCTGCTTAAAGAACTGTAGCTTGAGGCCCAAATAAATCCTCTTTTGCTCTCCTGCCATCGCAAGAACAATTTTGTTGCATGCGTTCCTATTCCAGATAGAAAGATGTAAGTGATGTAAGGCAGGGAGGGGAAGTGACCAGCTATTGTGTTCGCAAAACTTGCCCAGGGCTTTGGAGGGCAATTACAGTGCCAGCAATATAATGATTGTCTGCCTGTGTAAATAAATTGGCAAATTTTACTGCAACCTTTGTGATGCTTCCTGGCTCTCTGTCTTGCTGTCATTCTCCGAGGCCTTCCCCGCTGAGCACTGGGCTGTATTTCCTCCAGATTCAAAGAAAATCTAGGTCTCTGACCACAAAGTGTTCGCGTTGAGCTGTTGGCCTTGAGAGCGCCCAGACAAGCACACAGCTCCAGGGAGAAGGAGGGCCGCCGGCAGCGCCCTGTCATCTGCCCTATCTATACAGCAGATATTTTCTTTTAGAGCGAAAATGTAACTCGTTAGACTGCCCGGGCTAAGCAGGACTGAGCAATTTGGATAGATCTCACCATCTAGAGCAAGGTAGGACATTTCACATCTGTGTATTAAAAGCAAGTCTGCAACGACCGTGAGGGCAGCCCTCCCTAAAAATCACCCTAAAATCTGGTGTATGACCGTCAAATTCCAGCTCAGTGTAATTATACTCTTCCCTCCTACAATTTTCTCTGCTGATCTGGATAATAGCTCTGTTTTTAAGTCTTCTGACCCAGATTGTGCTATCGCTCCTGCCGAGAGCCACTTCTGGGGCAGTTTCTCTTGGAGCATTGAGGAGAAGGCGATGTGATTTTTCCTTCAGAGCAAACTCCCTACTGATTTTCTCATTTCTGGACTCCTTCAGAATCCATTTGGCCGGGTGAAGGTGATGCACCTCTAAAATCAGTTCTCACTAGAGCTGCTCCACTCGTTAGCAATTTCAGCTTCCGCCAAGGGGACTCCCTACCCCTTTAGAAGTGCTGGTGTCTGTATCTTTTGCTCATCTCTGGGCCCATCCTTAGGGCTGAGACCCTCCGTGCTGGCAGAGCAGCCCCAGGTCTGAGCGCACGGAACAAGCCAGCGCCTTTCAGGGGGTGTACGGCCAAGCGCATTGCCCAACCCTTCACCCAAAGTGGAGGAAAGAGGAACATGAAACTGGTTTTCCTCTCCCCTTTGTACGTGCAAGCCTTTGGCATAAAATACTGCAGCTGCGAGCTGGCCGGCCACAGCCTCTGTGTGCTCCTCATGGGGCAGCAAGGCTCTCGGACGGGATTACCTGTCGTACACCACGTCCTTGCAGTTAAGGACAACCATGATCCCCGACACCGTTGCCATCGTGGCTTGGACCGTTGACACCAACCTGCAACCGAGAGAAACGGGTCACCCCAAATGTCACCCCAGAAGGACCGAGGAGCAGGGGTGGTGGCCTCGGCGCGGTTGCACCAGGAGAGCTGTTAGCACCTCGACGCCTACTCTGTGCACGCCCCGAAAGCCTTGTCATGGTGAGGAGGAGCTCTGCGCCCGCAGCCTGGGACGCTGTTGGGGTGGCTGTGCCAGGCGTTGTCACCTGGGGACACGGCGGGGGGTGGGGGGGGTCGTTTCCAGGTCTCGTCCCTTCCATCCCTGTGGATCAGCGGTATCCCTGCCCCATTCCCCACGGGCAGAGGGAGGGCTGCACCGGAGCATCCCTGCTCCGCAAACGGGTACCTGCCACCACGGAGGGGTACGGCCGGGCAAGGGCTGCCCAGGCGCGGGGGGCTGTGCCTGCCTACGGCCCCTGCTCGCCTCGCCGGGTCTGGGCTCGGGACTGCCGGGGGTCGGGGCACCCCCCCGGTTGCCGGCTCCCACCCGCCGAGTGTCGGTGCTCTTGGCCCATCCGGATCGCTCCACCTCTCGCTCCCGCTCCCGGCCAGCC
>VYXH01003706.1:137287-180693 GCA_013397275.1 Burhinus bistriatus
CGGGTCCCCCGGGTCAGGTTAGTGCTGGGGGGTTGTCACCTTCCGCCGCCGTGCGAGGGCTGGTCCTGCGGCTGGCCGCAGCTGAGCACATCTCATCCGATGGCTTCCCCAGCACTGAGGAACCCGGGGCACGCCTGTTCTCTGTCTTGATTGAATCCTTGTGACTTGGTATGTAAATCATCTTAATGGGGCCGAATGGCCTGTGACTCGCTCGGAGTCAGGATAGTGTAAATGCCTTGGCTTGACTTTTGTGATCGATATGATGTTCCAGCCCGAGTCCTTCAATGTTCCCTGAAACCCTTTGTGGTGCTGGGAGTCTCGCTTTTGTCCATGAGAAACCAGGGTAAAAAATCATGCGTCAGTGGGAGTCTGACTGAGCGTGCAGGGACTTCAGCCACCCCTTCTGTCTGCAGGGCTCGGCCTTGTAGTAGAAGTCTGTGGACAGCAACAGGAGCTGTCTCTCAAAATATCACTCAAAAAAGTTTTCTCACTTTCTTGAGCGTTGAGGCTTGTGGATCACTTTTGGTGGCTCCCCTCAAAGAGCTGGGGCAGACCCGTGGTAGCTGGCACAGCATCTCGAGTGAGCCCAGCACCAGGAGGTGAGGAAGGTAGCACCATTTCTCTGTGGGTGCTATGCCAGCTTTGGAATATTATTGCTCTAAAGAAAGAGACACCCCACATACTTCTGTCTTTGTGTGGGGTTGGCACGCCTGGCAGTAAACCATTGAGCAATTTTTGCTGAAATCTTGAGAATTGCTAAATTACATGCCAGCTTCTAAGGGAGACCTGGGACTTGTCCAGAAGAAGAATCCTCTGCACTTTCTAGAGCCTATGTGTTTGAAAGCCAGAAAAGCCTGGTGTGATTTCTAACACTGTACAGCCAGAGTTACCTAATGATGTTTTCATCAAGCAAAAAAATGTCTCTTCAAGGTAAAACATGTCTTTTAGAGACAGTCTTGATTTGAGGTTTCAAGCAGTGGAAACCATATCCCTGGCTGAGTTATTTTAACAGGTAATAAGGCTGCAGGCAGATACTCACATCCTGAGCAAGAGCAGATGTTGAGGATGACACTGCCTCCTGCCTTTCATCCCTTCCTCGTTGGTGTTTACCAGCCCAATAATCCTGTTGCTCCCGTGAGTGTTCCTTAATCAGCTTAGGGCAAAACTGCCAGGTTCTGGTTAAATGAGCAGAACTGGCTCAGCTGACGTCTGCCTGAGGTGGGGTAGGGAGCACACGCGGACTGGTGCCCCGCAAAAGGAGGGGGAGTCGTTTGTGGTTAATGGGTTGTGACACAGACCTAGGAGTAGCAACTTCAGCAGGTACAGCTGCCTGCAGCATTGATCTCTGTCTGTGGTTTGAGAGTGGAGTTCCTGACTAGCCTTTACCTTCCATCCCGCCCCTTGCTCCAGCTGCTCTTAAGGCTCGTGGAGATTTGGGATTAATTACGCTTGCAGGAATTGTGAGGCCAGAGCAGGACCGGCTGGTTGTGATGCTGCAGTTGTGCTTTTTACAATGGGCTAATGTCAGAGCATCTTCCTCACTTGGGCGTGACGTCATGCGTATTTAACTGCAGCCTGCTTCTCCTTGGCCACAGGACTAGCTTTGGGAAAGCTGCTGAAGGGGCCTACTTCAGGGAGCAGTTGCTCTTGTTTAAATGGTCTTGCAAAACCACCGCTTTTACCCTGCAAAATGTGTAAAAACAATGTTAAATGCTGCATGTGACCAGGGCGAGGTGCAGAGGTGATGCTGCACTGTGAGCTGGGCAGGGTTTTGACCATGGAGTGCACCGCTGATGGCTGTATCAATGTGGAACGAATATGGTAGCAGAGAAGGGAACGCAGCGTATTTTAGTCTGCGGAGACAAAAAGCAAACCCTGGCAGCTGTGTTTGCATCGTTTGAGCTATTTCTGAGGAGAGATGAGATGTTTGCACCACAGCTGCTTTTTTCCCTTTCCCGTGGGTAGGGAGAATCATTCAGCAGATTCTGTTTCTCTCCCTCTTTTTCATGTGAAAGTGGCAAACCCAAGGCTCCAGAGAACTTGTACAACCATTTCTTAATTCGTCATGTTTCCTATTGCATGGCTGCAAAAAGCAAATCCTCCATCTCTCACCACAGGGCCTTGTAAAGCCCATGCAAAGATAAGGGCAATGCCTCAGCGGGGGGTTTCCTTTCCAGATAACAGCAAAAGCATCAGTGTGGTTTTGGGATGCGTAATTAGAGGCTTGTGTGTCTCCAGAATTCCTTGCCCGTGATCAATTGTGCTGGGGCTGTACGCGGAAGCAGGCATGTACATTATCTGTGTTCATCCAGGCTGATATCCACAGGAATTTTCATAGGTCAGAGACCTCCGGGGCACGTAGCTGCTTTACTCCTGGGCAGGGGCCTGCCCGCTCTCTGTGCGAGCTTGTTAGAACAAGGCTGTGAAACACAATCGGAAGTGGGTGCTGAAGTAATTAAAAGTAGCAGATACTGTGTAAAGTTACAGAAATTAATGGTGATGTATTGTTGATTGTATTTGTTTTCCTCCCTCTCTCCAGGTGTTTCCCAGCCAAGATCCACTGGACAGAGCAGATTTCAATGCTGTGGAGTATATTAATACTCTCTTTCCCACTGAGCAAGTAAGTACTGCTGGCAGTACGTCCCTCTCAGTGCGAGGGGTGACCTGATAGTAAGTGACTGAAGGCGTGTTTAAACAAGCCTTTTCTATTAAACAGTAGCACAGGTAGTATGACTATAACAATAATCACTACTTAAATTCACATCTCACGAGGCTCGCTGTCATTATGTAGTTTCTTTCCACCCAGAGTGCTTGCTGCATTAAAAGTCCTGCTTTGATCTGTAAAAATAAATTGGTTTTCTATATAGAGGTTTCTCTTGCAGTAAATTTCATAACTTGCCGTGTATTAATCATTGGTAAATCCTCAGGGGTTTTAGCCAAATAAGGCAGGTGTTGCCTGTGAAATGTCACTAGAGAGTCATCCATTTGTGAAACCTATTGTTTCTTTTGAAATGTAATGAACGAGATTGCCCTGGGCTCATATCCGTACTTTGTCTTCCCCAAATCAGCCCCGGGGGCAGTGTCAGACTAAGCTATTGGAAGAAGAGGTTTCCGCAGCTGAAGAGTGGGTTGTGAGACAGCTCCACCATTTACCATGTTTCAGATCCTCTGCGGCACTGGGTTTTTTTTGGCTTTCAGCTGTTTGTAGTCAGTTTGCTGGTGGTGCTGGCTTGGCATTTTTCCCTTTGTCAGTAGTGGAGAGTTATTTCCCCTGCAATACCCCCGCTGCAGCTCCGGCAGCACCCGGGCCTCCTCCACCCTTGTGCTGGGTGTCCAGGCTCTGCAGGAGGGTCTCTGGCCGGGGAAGGCGAGGGCTCTGTCCCCGTTGCCCGCTGGAGGTCACTGTCACCACGGCGTTTCAGGAGCAGCTCTGCTGACAAGGCAGGGCTCAGGGCACCCTGCTTGCCCAGGGCTGGGTGGGAAGCGGGGAGCCTCTGGGACCTGCAGGGCTGCACCCTGGCCTGCCCTGTCTTTTACTGCTCTTCGTTATATGACCTGAGGAGCTGCTCAGTTGTTAAGTGTGTCTCAGTTCCTCCATCTGTAAAACAAAGTCATTGCTCTCCTCTGCCTAAAGTGCCACGCATGAGAAACTGTATCGCAGTAAAACGTTCCCCATTTCACTTCTCGTTGTTTTTTTTTTTCATGTTGTAGTCTTTGGCAAACATCGATGAAGTTGTGAACAAAATCAGACTGAAAATAAGGTAAATATTTCTCCGTTTCATTGCATCTCAGGTGGTGAGTGGTCTGGTTGTCAGTGAGGCTTCATAAATACAGTCTTTGTGCTATAGCTGATAAGAATTAATTTGCTTTAAAGGTGTGAATAGGGTCAGTCTCGAGTCTAATCGTGACACAGACAGAAAAATGACTCACTGTAATTATAATTCGTTTTTATACTTTGCCCCTATTGTATAATATGTGCTTTTCAGGTTATTTTAGCTGATGGGTTGCAAAGTAGAGCTTTGAAAAAACAATAAACTAAGAATCAGCAAGCACCAAATTTTAGTACAGTTTGAAGGCTGAGAGAATAAACTACCCAGAAGATTGTGTTGCTGAGAATTTATTCTGTTCGTGAGGTCAAAGTAGGAATTGTAAGAACTCTCATTCTGTGTTTCTTGGTTGCCAGTATTGGTACTAAAAGTACAAAATAAATATAAGTGTACAGGAAATACTTAAATTTTCTGTGTAGTCTGGCATTACTGACCTGAAGTGTTTGAGACAGCACTTTAATATGTGGAAAGTGGAAATGAAAACGGACAAGGGAAAACTGACAATATTGCTTAAGGGAAGAGAAATACAAGAAGCCCTGATTAAATTAGGAAATAAACTTTTAAATTTGCAACAGGAGTTTTAAATTATGTAAGATAGTGATGTCCTGCGGGGGGGGTGGGGGAGGTGGGGAAGTGAGTTTAGCATTGGTAGCACCAGCTTTTTTATTTTAAATCTGCTGTGTAGCTCTTATGGTTGCCACAATTGTTTGGGTCAGGCACATAAAGAATGAGTTTGACATTATAGATTCTTTTCTCCAGGAGGCTGGATGACAACATTCGAACTGTAGTGAGAGGACAGACCAATGTGGGACAGGATGGCAGGCAGGTATGTGCATCTCATCTCCAGTAATGCCAAGGGTTCTTGTCTTGTGATGCTAAGTTGAGGAGTGGCTCTGGCAGGCAGAAACCCGTTCTCATTGTTAGGGAGATGTTTCTGCTGTCTCTAATGACTTTGCGAGCTGCTCACTGAACAGCTGCTCTAGCCTGCTTTCTGGTCACCCTCCAAAGAGAAGTCAACAAGAAATTGATTTAAAAAATCAAAAACAAAACCAGGAGGCTTGCAGTTGTGCCACTCTGAAGCTAATGATGAAATGAACAGGATTAAATAGGTACAAACACATTTGCTACTGAGTAAGGATCAATAAAAGGCTATTTAGCCTTTTAACTAGGTCGTTTGCTGAAGTAGCCTGAGTTGCTAGTGACTAAGCCTGATGACTGACTGCCAGTTCATCTTGCATGTTCTGTTCAACTATCAGTTTTTCACTTGTCTTTTGCTTGACAGATGTATTTGCTCAGAGGGAGTACAGTATTGAACAGCGTGGCTGTGGCTGCGGTGTTTGTGAGTGCTGAGCTCAGTCCGCGTGTTATCTGATTTTGAGGTACCACTCAGTGCTGCTGTATTTCCTGTGACTGTTCTGGTTTAGACCGGAACATTAACATATTGAATCGTCAGTCATGTTGCTTTCCTCATTGTCAACATTGACTCATCTTTTTAATACCAGATTTAAAATGAGGTTACTGGGATGGGATAGTCATTCCCTCACCAGCATGGCTAGCTGTATTTTCCACGTCTTACTGCGGTAGCCATTGGTGTATATTTCTAATTCTACCTCTGCCACAGAGTCTGTGGCCCTGGGTGAATTACTTAACTTCTCTACACCTTCATATTGCTTGCAAGAAAACGCGAGATGCTTAGCTGTCCTAGCAGAACTAGTTTAGTGTTTGCATGGTTCCCTGAGTACTGCTGGTAAACTGGGGCTGTGCTTGGGATGTGGCATACCTAGGAGTGGTGCTGCCCGTAATCACTGTGCAGGGATGAGACAAGAAATCCAGTGGGGAGGCAATTACAGAAATGGAGGAGGGAATGGAAACTAGTGCAGTACTTGGAGAGTTCGGATATGGTTGGAAAGCTGGTGCTGTTGTACCCTTTTGGGCCCATTCGGGTTGACAAATTCAGAGAAGACCACAAAAAAGTAGGATCAAGAAGAACTGTGGCTGAGAAGTCCTCAGAGTGCCTCAGGTCCCAAGGATGAAGGTGGTGAGAGATGAACAAAAGCAGTGCCGCGGTCAGCTGTGCTTGCAGGATAACAAAAGAGTCTCTGTGCTGTGGAGATTCGCCAAGCTTTGTTTAGAGCTTTGCCTTATGTCTGTGCTTTCTCACCCTTTAATCCCTTTGAAGTCCTCCAAAGCAGGCACAGACGGACTTGGTCAGTATCCTGCTCTGAAGTACTGGGCAGGCAGATCTGTCTGTGCAGCCCTTCATTTAGTTTGGTTGTAAAAGAACCAATTAAACTCCTATCCAAGTGAAAACCTTCCAATGTGTGTGTGGTGTGTCTGTGCAGGGCATCTTTCAAGTGGCCTGGAGCTGCAGTTAATCACGCATATTGCTGTATTTAGCTGTGAATTTTCCCATTTTCCCTCGCTTTGCAGCTTTGCAAGGTAGAAGTAGACTTTAAGACAGATGCCAGAACTTGCAGTTGCACGGGCTAAGGCCAGACAGTCTCCCAGAAGCGTGACAGTTGTTTCTTACTTTAAGAAATCCTAACAAACACTGAAACCATTCAATTACTGAAAATGTTAGTTCTCTGGTAAGAAAAACTGAATGTGAAATGCTGCGAGCTTTTTCTTTCTACATTTCTAATCCAAGTCCACCACTTCACACTTTTACATGCATTTCATATGTGAATTGCTGGAACCAGAATGTTAGAGTGGCAGGACTTAGCTGGGTCTTGAAGTTTAAAGCAGTAAAGGACCATCAGGAAGCTCAGGCCTCGCATGTTAGCTGGTTGGAGGGACCTGCAGCAGAAGAGGTCATCTTGCAGTGCTGGGGAATATTTGAATCGCATTTCAGTTGGAGATGAAATTTTATATTTGTCTCCCCAGAACCAAACAGAGGAAACCTAGAAGAAACATTTGCTGTTCCTGTTGCCCCCTGCACTACTTCCTCGGACTAATGTGTCCTGTGTGCTAGCTGGGGGAGTGAGGCAGCCTTTTTCACATGACCACCCTGTTGATACCCGACTGTGGGGGCTAAAAACCTTGCTTTTCAGCTTCAGCCGCCTGTTCCTGTGCTGAAGAGTGCCTTTGTTTTACCAGCATGTTCTCAGTAGAATCAAGGATGCTTAGAAATGTTTTTAGAGAGAGGAGGCTTGGCTTTTCCCACTTGGCGAGGAAGGGTTTCATTTTGCAATGTATGATAAGAAATTGTTTTGAAACAACTGAAAGCAAGTTGCCTTTAAGACAAGTCTGTGCTCTGCTAGAAAGGGAGTCAGTGCTACTGAAAGGGGCTTTTTTTTCCTTGTTTACCTTTTCTGGTAGTAGTTTGTAGTTTGGTCCCACAGTGAAATTAGTTTCTTTCTTCTACTGATCTTATATTCTTATTAAATTTGTAGGAAACTTGCATCATCAGGACCAATATTTCCCTGCAAAATTTGATTGAAGCATACACATGGGTAGGTAGTGTCATCCTGTGAACCTTCTTCTTAGGAAGCCTGGGATGAAGATCGTTATTGCATTTTATCATAGTAACCACAACTGCAAACCACCCTTGATTTAATAACGAAACAGTTGGCAACCAGCTTTTGCAATAGATTTGAAACAAAGCTTAAAACCAGCCACAGCAAAAAGTTTAATCTTCAGATACCTTTTCCCATTTATAACACTTTCTTACCGTACGAGATGTCCGTAGCCTGTAGTACACAGTACTCGCAGCAGACTAGCTTTTGAAAAAGCAATTCCTGTCTTTTGACGTATTTCCGTACCTGGACACACTGAGAAGAACGATGCAATCCATCACATCCTTGAAAGTACGTGCTGTAAATAAAAATGCATATGAACTCTGATGTTGCAGCTACTTGAATTTCAGTGGGAGCTCAGGATCTTGTGTATTTATTGCAAGATTGGACCTGCAAGGTGTTTTGCAAAAGCCTCTTTCCTTCGGTCACATCCTCTCCTAACAACTCATGATACAAACTGTAATCAGCATTTCCCAGAATTGCCTTGACTGCGTGGTATCGGAGCTAGAGGAGCTGTTCTTGTCTGAAGAGTAAATAATAGTTTTCATAAACATCCTTTCAATCTCTGACTTCCTTCCGAAGGAAACATAAACCTCAGACACAGTGGTAGAAGGAAAAAAAAGTTTTTTTAAGTCAAAGCAAGCCAGGAGGGGGTTCCCTGCTCTTAGTTGTCCGTGTTAGCTGTGCCCTGCCTGCCTCGGGTTTGCGTGGGGAGGCAGAGCTGCATACACGAGCGGTTGCCATCTCTGCTGCCCTTGCAGGTGAAGAAACATCCAGAAGCTGATTCAGGAAGCTCATCTTTGGCTTTTCCATGTCCTGTCAGCCTTAACTGCCAAACATAGGGTTGGGAATCTCGTGTAGGCTGTTGGTTCAAGTGCTGCCTAAGTCCTCGGGGCCTTGGACCTGCCATCAACCTATCTACTCTCTTTTTTTTTTTTGTAGTGTGTTTGGAAGACCAGTTATACCAGGCAGGTTCCTAGAAGAGAAACTAAGGATATTTAGCCTTTAACAGCTTGCTTTCTCTTTGGGGAAGGGGTCATTTACCAACTGAGCCCAGCAAAGCCGCTTTCCCTCTCGCGTGGAGGAGGAGCAGTGCTTTACTGAGCCTTGTTGAGAGCTGCACCTTTGCAGCTGTCCAGGAGAGGGGAGCCCAGCCTTGGTTTTGAGACCAGGGTAAGGTTTTACTGATCATTGATGGTGAGGGAGTGCTGCCAGCGGAGACATGGCTGAATAATGCTGCGTGTTATTCTCCCAGTTAGAGCAATCTAAATCCCCGTTAGACCCAGTGGGGAATATGCAGTATGCAGCTATGGGAACATGCTTTCCATGCTCCTTAGGGAAAAGGAGACTTTAGGGATAGCAAATTCAAGATCCTCATTGTGGATCCAGCCACTATACTGCTGGTGATCGAGTCTCCTCTCCTGTCTGGCTGGTAGTGTGGCAGTGGTAATGATGGGGATAATGCGTCTGTGCTCCACCTGGATGCCGAGATGATTGAGCAGGTCTTCCAGGTGAGTTGTAGGTACGAGATGGGTGTAAGAATAGCTTTTTATAGTCAGTCTTTAACTTTTAAACTATTTCCCGAATAGTCTTGATTACATACATGTGTTCATATAAAATAGTATTTAGGTGTCTGAAAAAGCAGATTCTAAATCTAAAAATAAAGTCAATCAAATAGATGTGGCCCCAAAAGAGTTATTTAAGCAGCTCTAAAGACAGGAATGCTCCCTTCTCCACAAAGGGTAACGTTTCCCAGTTCAAAGCATCTGCCTTTTTGAAATTTTGCCCTAGAATTTCCTCCAAATGCAAAAGCCTTAAAATAGTCTGGCTCATTTGGCTTCCCCTTCCTGGTGCGATATTTCAGTAAAGTCTGTAGACAATACCATGAACTTCAGAAATTATCTCGCTAATGATCCTTTTATGGAAGGAAACAACAGTCGTGGGTGGAACATTCCTCTGTAGGGCGTAACAAAATTTTCCTTGGGAGTCCCAGACTTGGGCTATTTCGGATGCTTTGGGAGAGGCTGGGAATGCAGGAGCTGCTGTGGTTCAGTTGTAACAATAATGTGGTTCAAGCTGTGCCTGCAGTTTCTGGGGAGCCAGTGCTACCCGATTTTTCCTCTGTAAGGTTTTTCTCAGAGCTGCTGCTGAACTGGAGTCTGGGCTGACCTTGCTAAGAGCTGTGGTCCAGTTGTAGCATAATTTCCTCTCTGCCCTAGGGTGTAGTATAAAAAGTTCCCATAGATTTTTGCACTGAGCGTTTAACACACTCCGTTCATTTTTATTTGTCACTCTTTAGTTGTGTTTATTGCTAAACCTTCTGCATGGGCTGGCTGTAATTTTTTTGACAGTTGCTGACATGCCTTTACTGGTTGTTTGGCTGAAGCTGCTTCACCTATCAGGCTTTTGTCCTTGTAATAAAGTGGCCTTTGCGTTTGCAGTCTCGTTTAACCCTTGGTGGTATCTATGCAACCTGGACATGGGTGCCCGAGTCAGTAAAGGTGAGCAAAATCTACTTCTGAAGGAGTTGAGAATTCAACAGGAATACCAAGATTTGTGGCTTTATGGTTTGAATCTAAAAAAACCAATAATAAAATATTTCTTCCTGTTATCTCTGGTCCATCTTTCCCTTCCTGCCCCGTGTGCACACATGCATGCGGTAAATGACTGCAGTTGAATGAGTAAAGACTCTGTTTTTTATCACATAGTATCTGCCCCTGTATTAGGGTCTGGCTCAATTACTGCTAGAACAAAGTTAAGTGTTAACAAGAAGAGAAAAGGGGTGTTTTCTGGGCTGGGAAAAGCCTTGCATGTTTCTCCTTGCTGAAGATACTGGTTGATAATTTGGATTGCTTTGGTTGGCTCCTGCTTCTTTGCTCCGTGAGAACAGTAATGTATTTTTTTTTTCATAACTACAGCAGTGCAAGAAAAGAGATGGCAGCTGCTGTGGTTAAAGAATACAAATATATTCTTGCTGCCCAGCCTGAACCCAGCACAGCAGCAGACAGTTCAATTAGCCATCCCATCTTTCGGTAACCAGTGCTGTCCTTTCTCCTTGCATGTGAAAATAAACATCTCAGCTCTGCAGCCGTGGGGAGGCTCAGACTGCCTGCCCTGCCCTGCCCTGCGCGTGTGCTGCAGTGTCTGGCAGTGTTTAAGCCGGTGGAAGGAGAAGGATGTGTCTGGCATAGAAAAGTGCCCACAGGTTATTGGGTTTGACAAGGTCATAGATGGAAGTATGTGAAATGCTTTTTTTTTTTTTTTCCCTTTCCTTTAAATAGAGATCAGGAAACACTTTGCAGGATCAATGTAGGGAGGAAGAAAGAGATGAAGATGGGACGGTGAGCGGAAGAAGAGGGTGATGCAGGTGCTGCATGTGGCCCAGAGAAGGGGGGAGTGTGGTACTCCCCTGCTGATGGGATCACCCCGTCTACTCGAGTGCCTCTTTAGCTAGCGGTGTCCGGAGCTACAGGGCGGCTGGCGTCACTGGAGTCAGTGGCTTGTCCTCTCCTCAGCTCTGCGAGTGCTGGCTTACAGGCAGTGTCAGCCCGGCAGGCAGGGAGGTGGTTTTGTGCACTGTTTGCATAAACATGCTTAATAAGCAGCACTGTTGCTTCAGCCTCTCTTCTTACCTCCACCTGTTTGCGTGGAGGTGGCTTTTTTGACTGCAGGTTGTGTTTCACGCTAAACTAAGGTAGTCAGTGCTTTCGGATCTCCTACCATAGGCACTTTTATTGCATTTTTTAAAATTTATTTAAATATATGCTCGCTTCCAGACGTCAAATTGCACGTGGTTTTCTTGGCCGCAGTGCCCAGGTGGGGCTCACGTGGTCGGTGTTGATGTGCCTCTGCGGCTGGGACAGCATCGACTGCCTTTGCCTGAGCCTTAAGAGCAGACGAGGAAAATCACCGTAAGCTCTTAATAACTAATTAAGCCTAAGTCTATAAAATATTTGGGGGCTTTTTTTGTGTCACGATCCCTGATGTTGTAGGGACCATCTTTCAATTATATTCATTCTCTCCCGCATGGCCAAGCTTCATCTCCTGTTTTTTTGATGAATGGGTCATTATTCTGAAATATGAACAGACTAGTGTTAGATTTCAAGACGTTTTGAGATGGTGAATGGATGAGGGTTAAATATTGTGTCTTAAGCTGTGTAATTTTATATATTTAAAAAAAAGCTCATGCCACAGTTTCTGTAAGACTCCAGTCGTGTGATTAAAGTCCTGTAATATTCTTTTGTGACCAATGAATAATAAACAGAAGTTGAGCTGCCAAAATAAATCAAAAGTGGGTTCCATTTAGAGTCATTTCCCTAGTGCATTATGACAGTTGGACAATGTCCTTCCCATCTAAGAGACACAGTGAGCTTTTTCTAGCCTAGAACATGTTTATTGAAAAGGGTTTCAGGTGAATGGCATGCCAAAAAGAAACAGTGCTGTTTATTATCCTTCTGGCCACTGGCCATGAAAACTGGCATCTGCAACTGTCTGAAGAGGTCAGGCATAACTTTTGCCATCTGCTGCAAAGCCTGGTTCAAGGCAGGAGCAAGTCCGAGCTTGACCTTGCCTTGTGCCCTCTGCATGGAAAGGCGCAGGATGCACCCTGTCGCTGTCCTGCAGCCTGAGGCTGGGAACCAGGTCGGGTTTTGTGCTGGCAAAAGGCGCGCTCCCTTGCTGGTGGCGGTGAAGGCAGCGCGAGCTGCTAAGTAAGAGCGGGCTGTTCCACAGCCAGTGCTGTTTGGTTCTGATGCCAGCAAAGTGAGAAGCCCAGCCTGAAAATAGGAATCCTGACAAGAGGCAGGAGATTATTTTTTTCCTTACTGTGGATCTCTTTTTTTTTTTTTTCCTTTTCTTTCTCTTTTTTTGTCGTCTCACACTTGCAGTGCATGATAGCGTTTATTACAGCTGTGGTACTTCTGTGCTTACGGCAGGTGAACTGTCAGCATTTCCACTTAGAAAACCCTGCTTGTAGGGTTTGTGGTATGGTTGTCCATTCCCCCCCCAGCTCTGTTTTTCCTCTAAGCTCTCAACCTGAACATGAATTCATCTTGCAAAATCTGACGCAGCTTGAGTGGTGGCTAAACTTGAACCCCACGGAAGTCAAGCGTGGCTCTGATATTGCAAATATGAGCGAAACGCTGCCTGCAGTATGCAAACTCGTCAGCAGACAAATCGGCTGGAATCCCTCAGTCGTTTACAGACTTACTAAGCAAATTTAGTGTGCAGCGCTCCCAAGCAAACAAAACCAGGCTGCTGGGTGCCGAAGCAGATGTGCATCAGCATCACTGCCTCCATCAGCCGAGGGCAGGGGATGTTGGGCGCTGGAGGAGAAGCCCTGCACCCCGAGGTGTGTCGTGGGCACGGGGAGGTGCAGTCAACAGCTGCCGTCGGGGTGTCAACAGAAGTGATGCGAAGGGCAGAGCCTCACAGCTTCGCTGTTCTGAAATAAAGAAGGGTGGTAAGGCAAATAAGAAGTGTCTGCACGGGGGAGTTTTTCCTGCGTGATAACAGTGTTTAACGTGGTGAGTAGGGCTGGGCATGGGGGAAGGCTGTGGCCAGTCACCTTCCAACGTGATGGAGCTGTAGTGACCCACCGTGATGAAGCTGTAGTCACCCACCCTGAGGTCCGAGAGCATGATGAAGCTCAAGGCTTTGCCAGAGGCTTGTGCAACTCACACAATTAACATTTAAATGGCCACACTACTCTGGTCCAAATCAGATGCGTGACTGTAAAACTTGTGTAAAATTACTTACCGGAGCCAGACCGCTAAACCCACTGTCACCTACGGCACATTGCCACCTTTCCTCGTGGTGCAGGGCTGGGCGATGCAGGGAAAAATGACAGCTCGGAAGGGAGTTGGATGAGCCCAGGAGTGCAGTTGAGGAGTTAAACTGCAAGGTTTCAACCAACACCACTGGGAAATGGCCTCTCACTTCACCCCCGGTGTCTGCCGGTGTTTGTGCAGCTATTCAGAACGTGGGGTTTGATTTCTCAGCGTGATTTGGGGGTTAAGTGAAGGTGCAATAGTAGCAATTTTAAGCTTGGTGCGGTGTTGGACATAATCCGCTTTGTTGATTTAAAGTGTCCTGTGCAGCCTTAGTGCTTAGGACTGGAGCTGATGACAGAAAACTCTATTCTTTAGTGACAATTGCAGCAGTTATGTAGTATTTGATGAACTCCTAGGGCAGAAATCTGCTAAAATCAAAACCAAGCGTGATGAGCCCTTCAGGTCTGTCTGCTCAGGGAAATGAGCTGGCAGAGCTGCGGGGCCGTGTCGCCCTGCTCTGCCAGACAAGCCCTCTCAGCTTCAGCTGCAGTGCTTTATCCCTAGCTGTAAAACTTAGAGTTTTCTCTAAAATGAAATCAGACTGAGAATCAAAGCGTATTTCTACCCTTTCTCAATCTGGAGGGACTCATTTGTATGAGGTTTTAGCGGCAGGCATTGTTAGGCTGGTCACAGTGTGCGAGGGTTTCTTTGAAACCTCTGCAGCTGAGACTCCTTGGAGAATTGGGGATGGGAACTTATTTTTAGTCCTGGTCTAGATTTGCATTGATCTGGGTTGTAAGTGTGGCAGCAAATGAAAGAAGCGTTAACGCTGTGTATTCAAGAGTGGGGACCGATCTAGGAGCATTAAATTCTCAGCATCCTGACCACGGCCCAATTTGTAACATTAAAAATACATTTGGATGCTGTGAATTTGGCAGATGTGTCAAATGTCTATGAAATACTTAGTAGAGGGCAACTTTCTGATGTGAGTAATAACATCCAATTGAAATATATATTGGCTAGAATCAAATAAAACTAGCGTGTTTCTAGCACAACACCAGTGAGCATATGGAAACTATCGAGGTATTTTAACCATTGCTGGGGACGGAATAGTGTTAATTCAATTAGTCCTGGAGCTCAGGGTTTCCCGAGCCAGCAAACTTCCTCTGAAAATTTGCTTTTTTTTCCCCAGTTCAGTGACATTTTGTAGTAACACACAGGCCTCTCTCAATTCCTCTGTTTGCATATTTCCAAGTACTTCAGTATTTGCTTGCACAAGATTCCTGATGGGATGAATAAAGAGGTGTTTAGAAATCAACACACCCACTAATGAGACACTGCTGCCGGATGGGAGCGATGTGACAGCTCCGTACCTGCGCTGGGGGCAAGGAGGAGGCTCTGTCCGTCTGCAGCAGCTGTGGGAATTAGGAGGGACGGGCTGTAATTCACTGAATTGGTTTTTTTTGACTTAAGTATTGTTGCTAGTGCTGGTTTTGTGTGTGTTAATGTCGGTCTGGTACCGCAAATCGCTGGAACATAACCTTTTAAAGGATGCATCACTTTAGAATCTAATGAATTAGATGTGGGCTTTTCCCACCTCTCACTTGGGTTATTTTCTTTCCTCTTTTTGCTGCTTGGAAGATCTCATGTAAAAAGGTGACACAAGTGATGATGTGCAGGCTGACCTTAAAAGTTGCTTGGGGCGATGCCAAGTAAAGCTATTTTTTAGGCAGTCTTTTTCTTAGCGATTCATGGTTTAACTCTGCTCCCTCTTGTTTTATACTGGTGTGTTTGGACTCTTTTCCTGTTGCATCTCAAGGTGGAGAAGGTTGAAGAGCTGTAGGTGATTCATGTGCTATGTTTTTCCCTCCAGCTTCGGAGAATTTGGTGAAAACCCATGTAGCTCACTGTCTGTCCAGCTTACCTGGGGTCTGGCTGGGCGCTACGGAGTTGGGTCTTCCAACTCCCGCGTGTGGCTTCTCCATCTCCTGCATTTCATCTCTGCTGTTAACACATGGGCAGGGGAGCTTCCACCACATAAATACAGGCTGGCTGAGAAACAGGCGTGGCTAAAAATACATCGTGGTCTTAAATGGGAAGATTCCCCTGTGTGTTCCCTGCCAAGAACTGTCTTTTGGGTCCCTGCTTCTGTGGGTGCTGGGGATGTACCTCCCCCAGGTGCTACGCGTGGAGCTGGGCAGTGCCCCGCAGAGGCACCCTACCAACCATCGCGCCCTACCATCGCACACTACCATCGCCTACTTCCCTCCCGCGGCCGGGAACGTGCTCCTGAACCTGTGCCAGGGCAGAGGATCCGACACAGTACACCGGAGAAGGAGGAAAGCGATAAGTAGCCGAAGCCCGTCTTGCATTGAGCAGTGTAGAGTCTCTCACTCTGTTGCTGGTCCTGCCCTCTTTGCTAAATTTACTGTTGTCAGAGCAGCTGGAGTACGCCGGGGACAAACATTACGGAAAAAACCTCTACGTAGCCGTGGCTGCGGCTCAGACAGTGCTGACCGATGGCTCTGCCTCTCTTGGGCCGTCGAGCCCTACCCATGCCGTATTTCTCAGCTGGTGCCTGGTGTTCAGGGACCTTGGAGGTTGCATCAAGTTTAATAAATAATGCTGATGGGTTAATTGTAGCTTGCAGGCTCAGTTGTTGATTAGAGTCATATGGTGTTTTTCCAGTACATCGCAACCTTAATTTCAACATCCTTGTTTCCTACAACCACAACAGATTATGTATCCAGTCTCTTTATTTATTCGTGGTCCTTTGCCCCTGAAATGAACTGCTGTTGTAGGAAAGGAAACACAATAACTTAACTTTTGTATGCCGTTTGGGGGTGAGTACATTTACATGTTTCCCAGTTGCACTGGCGAGGAAACCAGTAAATTAGTAGTGCAAGGTGAACCCTGCGTCAAGCCACAGATGTGAGATTACTGGATGTCGTTCATCATGTAAACCAGTTATGCTGGAATAAGAACAATTCGTATTCTCTTGATAATGTTTTGGATTTTCTGTCCAAAATAAACCATCTATTAATAAAATAATAACAAAAGCAGCAAGAAAATGCTTTTAAAATTCACTGCTCACTGTCTTAACAGGAGCAGAGTGAAGGGAAACGCGTTCTCCCCAGTATAGTGTAGCCTTTAACAGGGCTGTGGTTTCCCCTCTCCTGTTCTACAGGTGAAAGACTAATCGTTAGATACATTAATAAACTTCTATATTACCTCCTTTCATGCCCTAGATGTTGGTTTTATTATACCTTAATAACAAACGCCACTTGTCAAACATGAGGTGTTTTCTTAAAATCGGAGTTTGTATTTCCTTGCTTTTGCTCTTTGCTTTACTCTGTCTTTACAGTGACCAGGAAGGTGAAGGTTTCTCTCCAGTATTGGTTAGTTTTCTTTATTTCCTTCCTCTACATGCAGTATTTTACTTTCAGATGCTGCGGTTGGAATGTTACAGCCAAAAAAGTTTCATTGGTTTCTTTAAAAAGTACCATAAAAATGTTTAATTGTAGGCTTTGTGCAAGAAGTAACACTTTTAATTTGGTTCTCAGCTTCCCATCAGACCTCCCTGACAGTGCCCCCCGACTTAAAAGAAATAGATTTTCACGCAGTGTTACTTTCAGCAAATCTCACGTATGTTTGAAGAAATGTTTTCATCTCTAAATGTAGATATATGAAAAACAAGCACGTTGATGATTAGTGTGTTCAGCCTCAAATAAGGAATATGCAGCTCTTTTTTAGGAGAGTAGCTACAGATTTATGTTTCAATGGCTAAGCAAATATTTGGAAGCAAGTTTTAAGAAATGAAATGAGTGTTTATGATCCCTTCTGATTTACTCAAGTCTCTTAAGTTTGCTGTTGAGTTCTCTCTGTGGGTTATTTTTTTTTTTTTCTTAACAGTTATGGAAACGTATCCCCTTCTCTAAGAGACGCGATACAGAACTTGAACAGAATGGCAGCTGCTGGTTGGTCTCTCCCCCATGTCCCAGCCATGTTATTTTTCGCAGCAGTGGGAGACCAGTTCTTTAATTCATCAGACAGGGGCAGAGCACATGTTGTCTCACTTGTGTTTTTCCAGAGTCTGTAAGGAGGGAAAAGCTACAAGTGTCAGGAGCAGGTGATGACACCGGTTCACCTTATTTTTGGCAGTTTTAAGTGTACGAGGAAAAAAAAAAAATCCTGTTTCACTTTGGTCGGTGTTCCAGGGGCAGTTTTTAGGTGGGGAGTTTGCCCGCTGCTGCGTGTGCTGGTTTCCACCGAGCGCAGAGCAGTGAGCAGCAGGGGTATGTTCTTCAGGTGTAAACCAGTTTCCTGTAAATAGTCTCTGCTGGTTTTTGTCACAATATTATTAAATAGCACCGTGACCTGTTAGAGAAATAGATTGAGTGTGGTGTCTTAACAGTGAGCAAAAGAGAAACTGCTGATACGTGGGTGCTAGAAATCCTTGTTCGGGCCATTATCTGAAGATAAATTATGGGCAGTAACTTTGGAAAAGGACCTTGTGTTCAAGTAGAGGATATTCTATATCATGAGGAAAACAGATAAGACAGTTTCCCTTGGTGGATAGGGATTTTAATGTAAAACCTGTGAGACCTGAGATGGAAGTCCTCACTCACGGTGGTGTTTGCTCTGAACTTGGTTGCCGAAGGCTGCCGAGACCAAATGGCTTTGGGCTGTGCATTGATGCATAAAATAGCAACTCGAATGCACTCTTCCTTGGAGAGCAGGTTAGAGATGCCACCCCCGAGTGAAAGGATCGCAGTGGATGGCTGGAGGTCTCAGAGTTCGCCTTGGCAGTCGTGCCAAGCAGAGCTGCTGCGGCTGTTGTCTGAGCCTGCATCTGAGAAATTAGCCCTAGGAGATGGGAATGGGATCAGAGATGTGTCTAAGAAGCGTACGGCTGGTTGGGAATTTGAGGTGGTCCTGCTGCGTGTCTGCATTGCTCTGTTGTGCTGCGTGGTGTGTAGGACCTCCCCAAGCTCCTTACGGCTGATCCTCCGTACTTTGCCTCCCAGTGGTTCTGCATGCATGAGATCCTAAGTTGGTTTGAGGGGATCCGAAGATTGAGTAAGTTCTGTGAGGTTGCCTTGGCTTTGGATATGAAGGAGGATAACATCTCTTTTCAGAGAATCTTTTTGTTGGCTGGCTAAATCCTCATCTCTCCTTCCGAATTCAGCAGCTCTGCCTTCCCTAGGATCACACAGAGAAATTAGTGTTTAACATTAGTGCTGAAGCAATGGGAAACATACCAATTGGCATCTGTGAGGAATTTCAGGTTGACTTTTTTTTTTTACAGGCTTAGCCAAATCTCAGAATATGCAGGACAGTTACTGCTTGCTTAATAGCCCGCTTGAGTAACGTGCTGCGGCCGTGGTCTGGGACTGAGTACAGAGACTGTAGTTAAATATGTTGAAAGGAGCACTCTTTAGTTCTTTGGTTTGCACTTAATCCACATGCCTTTAAATGGAAGAGACGAGAAAACTTTATTCTAAAAGGTGGCTAGGCTGGAGCCGAATGAGAAGGTAGGTGGTGGTGTTCGTTTCTGATATAGTTGTCCCTGCAGCACATTTGTGTGTTCGTTCTCCTGATTGAACATGCTATATGTGAGCTGTGTGACACTAATAGATAAAGTGTTAACTTTCACATGATTCAGAAGATATTTCAGAGGAGACTTTTTTTCCCCCTCTGGAAAATGAATTATAAAATGTTTCCAACTTTTATACTTTTATTATAATGCAGCTGTGTTCCAGCAAAAGCTCCTGGCAGATAGCTTGCTCATGCATTTCCAAATGAAGATGTGTTAAATTTATTTGCTGAAGGAGCTTGTAGCTTGCGTTGTAACCTTGGTCATGGGACTGGATATAAAAACAGAGGGATAGAAGCCCACTTAACAGCGGGGAAACAAAGTGGAGCTGGAAATGTTATCAGACTGAGAAGGCAAAACGTGTTGAATTACTTCAGAAGTCAGATTTTGGACATGTGATTTTGGACATGTGGCTTCACTCATTGAATCCACGTGTAGTTCACACTGGTTGTGTGAGGTCAGGGTGCACCATGGTTGTATGAAGGGGACCAGATGCCTCAAGAAGCTTGCAGTAAAATAGCACAAAAATCCAGACGAGGTCCGTTTCCCGTGCTCGACCCTCTTTACCTGCTAAACCTGTGCCCTCTCTTCTGTGCCTGGAGCGAGCCATTCCTCCTGCACCTGGGTCGGAGGCTGAGCTGCCCATCCCAAAGGAATTGGCAAAATATGCATCGTGTTTTCCAACAGGATAATATCCTGCAAATTCAGTGAGGGGTTTAGGCAAGCACTCAATATGCTATATATGACGTTCTGTATTTTTTATTTAGTCTTAATGATGAGCATAGAGGTTTTGTGGAGGTTTCATTTTCCTGCTCTAAATACGTATTGATCAAGACTAAGTTCTACGTATTTTTCTGCACTTAGTGTGTCAAAGTTTATCGCATTAACCTTAAACCTAGTTCATATTACAGAGGTGCTTTCATAGAGTATCTCAATCAGAGTTTGCCAGAGCACTATTGTGAAATGGATACTGACACCCTGGTCCGCTCAGGATAAAAATCCCAACATGGTACATTGAATTTTGATGTGCTGACCGTATTTTCTTTGTAAGAAAACAGCTCCCCTCCTCTGCCCCAGCCCAGGGGCTGTAGGGAACACCTGTGTATTTTTTAGAAGGTGAAAAATGAACGCAGGTTTTCTTTCCACTCTGACCTTGTTTCTTTTCCAGGCCTTGGAAGAAGCCCAGAAAGCCATTCAGCAGCTCTTTGGTAAAATTAAGGATATTAAAGACAAGGCTGAAAAATCAGAACAAATGGTGAGCAGCCGTTTCTAGCCTTTGAAAGGGAAGGGGACACTGACTTTTGCTTCCAGTTCTAATTAAGCAGAGAACATTTTGGTCTTTGGTCCTGCTGACTGGTTGGTAATTTGCTGTCAACCATGTGTTGAACCTGTTCCCTTGTCCTTGTGTTAACATGGCTGTAGACCTAACATGCTTGTAGTCCCAATGGGAGGAGAAAGCCCTTCTTACCTCCTTAAAATTTTGTTGCTGTGGCTTGACATTTCATCCAGACACTTGTTTTTTCATTCACCAGGTTAAGGAAATCACACGGGATATCAAGCAGCTAGATCATGCCAAGCGCCATCTGACCACCTCCATCACCACCCTCAACCACCTGCACATGCTGGCGGGGGGTGTGGATTCACTGGAGTAAGTATGTGAATTTTTAGTAGTACTTTGATGCCACTGCTGAGTTCTTAAGTTTGGTGCAGTGCTCTGAATAGGTCTGTAACAGCTGCTTGTTCTTCTGGAGGGAGGTTTGCTTAACAGGCTACAGTCTTGATTTTGGTGGCAGGTCCTTTCTGTGCTGCTCTGAGTGACCTGCAACCTACGTTGCTGTATTTAAGGGTTTGCAGCATCGATTGCTTGAGTTGCTGTGTTGATCCTTGGTGATAAGGAATGAGTCTGGCTTCATTAAAGAGTAAGACAGTCTGTGCAGTTAGGTATCCTCGTTGGGGATGTGCTCTTCAGGGATTTGGGGGAATTTTTATCAGTCTCATGTCTTAAACTGGAACGAGACCTCTTTTTGAGAAAGGTCTACTCTAGTTCTGAGAATGAGTTCAAAGAAGCCTTACAGCTTGTACTGTGTATGAAGTGGGGTTAGATGTTTCTAATAATCCTTTGTGGGTTTTTTGATGTGCTTGAGGAACACACAGGCTAGGGAAAACCAGTTTCTTACATAGTGCATGTGTGCAGTTGCGAGACCCAGGCACAGCCTGTTCTTGGATTGTAGCAAATTCTGCACGAACACTGGGTTGTTAAATGTTCGGAATTAAATTTTACTTAGGCTGCTGTCTCCATGGGAATGATCCTAAAGGATGAAATAAAGATAAATAAATTTGGGGGTTTTTTTTCTGTTGGTTCTCTGTGAAAGTTATTAACAGAAAAGTCAAGGCTAATAGCTTTTCAGCATAATGATTCTCCTCGCTGTGAAGCTTTAACTCACACTTTGTGTGTGATGACGAATGGCTTAACTCAGGTCATTACAGTGAAATAACATTTACTGCCTCCGGACCCATAGTGGGAAGCGGATGCGTTCAGTAGTTTACATGTTCTTTGCCAAGTGTTGCTTTTGACATTTAAGTTTTTTGAAGCATTGTTAGATGTGTGCCGGATTGGTTTATTTTAGCATCAGTTAAGTGAAATTTTAATGCTGCATTGGAATGTTAATGAAGAGTTGTGTATTTTAGAAAAATAAATGTCAATGGGGACTGGCATGTCCCAGTGGGGATGAGGTAACCTGTGGAGTTACCACCCAGGATTTTCATTGAACCTGTCTTTGTAAATCTTTAATTTCCTCTACAGGGCTATGACCAGGAGGAGACAATACGGGGAAGTTGCCAACCTTCTCCAAGGCGTGGTGAATGTGTTAGAGCACTTCAACAAATACATGGGGATTCCTCAGATTCGACAGCTTTCTGAAAGGTAAAATGATCAAACCTTGAGCACTTGCGAGCCTACTGGGAAGGAAGGTTAGAAAATGCATGAGGCAGAATCAGTTTCTCAAGGATGTAAAGGCTGGACGTGGTCCTTTGAGCTTCTTTCCAGCCAAAACAAAGAGGTTAAAATTGGACACAGTTTGCTCGAATCTTGAGCAGCCTATCCTGTTAAATAAAAGTAATCGGTACAGATGTAATTCATGAATTATCCGCACTTCTCATTGACTGGCTTTTAATTTACCTTACCTGAAGTAATCTGTGGAAGTGCAAATTGGTTTAAGTAATCTTCACGTGCAGGTGTTTGTGGTGAACCCTGAGGTGATGCTTTCTCCTGCTTTCTTAACCTCAGTGATACAGTTCAGCAGCCTGGCACGGAGCAGAAATATATGCATTAACATACTGGTGCTTGGAGCCCCTTTCTGCCCAGTCACGTGCCTTGCTGCTGTCAAACTGCATCACTGCCCAAGGGTTTAGGCAGGCAGGATTTCTTTATGTGCATTTGCCAAACTCAGTTATTCTGAGCACCTTGAGTTTATTCTGCCAAAACCTGCTGCCATTGCCCAATTCTGCTGCGATTTGAGGCTTGTAGCAAATCTTCCCAAAACTGCACACAGAACACCTGACTGCTCTAAACCATTTATGCTGAGCTGGTGTAGTCTTGAGTTTCTAATGTGGAGTCACACATTTAAACTTGGTGAGTTTTGGTGCAGCACCAACAGCAAGTGCCCACCGTCCCCAGCAGCAGGAGGTTGAAGGCTCAGTGGTGACTAAGCCACCAGATCTCACAGGGTCTTGGCTTCATTTGGGACGTGACAGCTGGGTGTCGAGGGAACAAGGCCCTTCCTGTTCTAGGGGCCATTGCTGTCCCTGGCCGAAACCTACTCTTCCAGCTTTACAGCAGGCTTTATTTCTCTTACATCACACACATGGTGTTTGCTCGACAACCTGTATAGTAGTGCTGAGCACAGCTCAGCAGTGAAAACAGCCTATTAACGTTAGGGATGAACCTTCTTTAATGGTACAACCACACCTGATAGTGTTTCTTTTCAGTGTGGAAATTGCAACTCTGTCAACACCATCCTCTTGATGCCTGAGATGACTTTACTCATTACAGAGGTACTTGAAGGAGCCTTCCTGGCACACTAATTAATTTTTTTGGTGGCTCCCTTTGCTAAGGCAGTGGCTGGCTGCCTGTTCTGTTTGGCGATGGAAACGGTGTTTGAGTGATTTGTTTGTAATATTTTCATGTAAATCTGTTGGACTTTCTTTACGGTATAGATACATCTTCCAGAAAACCCAGATGGAATCCATGAGATGGAGCAAAAGAAAAATTCACCCTAAATCAAGAGAGGGAAATGGGACCTTGTTTTAACAAAGCATTTGACCATAAGCATTTGTTTAAATGAACATGAACATCAAGGAAATATAAACATATGTCAGTGCTTTTCTGAATTTAGGCAGTTGTCTATTCCAACCTCATGCTCAGAAAGATAGCTAGCTTTATTTTCTTCCAGAGTGGTGATGCCCTTGTGCAGAAACCTGCTGTCATTGGCCATTTTAAGGCCAAATATAATTTAAGCCTTGGTCCAGAATTCTGGCTCGTTTTCCCTTTCTGATGGATGATTATTTAATACTTTTGTAGTTGCAGATAATTACAGAAAACAATTCATACTGCTGCTAAAAGGCACAGTGGTTTCGAGTCACGCCAGAGGGACTGGCAAGGACATGGAGGAAAACTTCTTTTGTTTTATTCTCCCTTCGAGATAAGGATCTGAAAAGCTCGAGAAAGTCTGTTTGTCCTATTTTTAGAATTGTCTCGGCAGGGTTTTCCTTCCAGTGTTTACACAGGGAGAGTTGCACCATCTGGTAGCGACAGAAGCGGCTGCTTGTGGGGCGAAAGGAGGGCTGCACCCAGGGTGCTGCTGGGGTCTCTTTACTGCTTTGACATCCAGGCAGCAGATTACTGGAGGGACGTCTGTGGCACGGTAATAGCGGCTTTGGAGTTTGACTACACATGTATGTATTAGGGCCCAATTAGGAGTTGACTTTTCTCTCTGCTTGGAAATACTTTGGTGATTCATGAAACATCAAAGGAAGTTTGCCTGGCTTTTCGCAGTGCTCTTTTTAGACTGTGAAATTGCTGGGGTTTGATATCTCATGAATTCCGTTTAATGGTACAAGCGAAGCCTCTTAGAAGTTTGCGAAGGCAAGAAATACTTTAGTAGATGTTGGCACAGACCTGTGACAGTAACCGAAGGCTATTACATACAATAAGTCTATTATATATGCTGCTAAACGAGCAGATTCTGTTGCTTTCTTTAATAAAGAGCCTCTCTTTCTTGGTGTGAATGGAGTGAAGCCAAATATGAATGGGAAACCATGGGAAGGAAAAGTGCCTGCTCGGTGTTGTTGGATGTGCTCTTTGTCACGGGGTGTTCAATTTAGGTTCCTGCTCCTAGATGCTGTGAAAACTAATGATGTGTTTTTAAAGTTGCTTTCCACCTGTTGTGTCCCTTTGAAAATAACCAAACAAAATCCCACTGGAAGTATTCGTTGGAAACCTGACTGAACTCTCAATTAATTGGCTTCTTGTGCTGATCCTGTTGAGTGTTGATACAAAAATGTCACAACTTGCATCCAAATATAAATATTTTCCTAATCATATTCCTAAAACAACTTCTTATATGGCAGCTGGAAGTTGTTTGTTGTAGTAAATAGCGATATTTTGTTATCTCTCAATCTTCTTCTGTTTTCTGTCTGTGGAGGGAGTGGGGACCACTGTACAATTTGTGGTCACAAACCCACCCATGAAAGTGGTCGAGAAAGCCTAGCAGATAGTGGAAAAAAGCCTGGAAAGTATTTAGGAGAAAGATGATTATAAGTTTGCCACAGAAAAACAGGCTAGCTCAGCCCCTTTTTATCTCAGCAAGCTGCCAGGGGTAGTTTAAGATTTCTGGTAGCTTTGGCTAAAGGAATTGCGGTTTCTAGTAATTTAATGTCATTTGAAACATGGCAGTGGGTTTTCTTGTTTTTATTTTTTTAAAGACGGGGGAAACAGAGAACAAAAGCCACTAATAATAACAAAAAAAAAAAAGTCAGAGAAACAAAAATCACTAATACTCTTGTAACTGAAGGTTTTGGCACATGCAAGCAGCCCCAGGAAAAGGCAGGTCCCTGCTGCAGCGAGCCAGGACGGCTGCTGCGATATCCCAGCATGCTGCCGGGGGGAATCTCGTCAGGGAAAGATATCCTTATCAAACCGACTTGAGAAGAGATCCTAAATCTGTTACCAGTGTGCAGAAACGGTCCTTCAGCGGTGAACGCGAGTGAAGGCAGCTTTTACCGCTGCAGTTTCTGTTGCAGGAAGATTATTCTGAATTATTGAAAGGCTCACACTTTCCACGGGGAGCAATAATCTCTAGTGGCTAAAGCAAGTGCCCTCCTGTGTTCTCTGCCTAGAGCAATCGCTCTGTAAAGAGGTGGTGTAAAGGTTTTCATGTTTCTGGGTGCATGCTCGTGGAAAAAAGTAATTGTGCATCTCTGTGTGTATGTGCTTCATACAGAACGATAGTTACAGGGGGGGCAGTGAGGCTCCCTGTCATTGCTCACACATGCCTAAACCTTTGGCTACTTTGATGTCTCTGCCCTATCCCTATCTTACAATATATGAAGGAAAGAAAAAACGAAAAAAAAAAAGGCTAAAACTCATTTTCCCTGTCTGCTTTTGAGAGATTTTTAAGCAGGACAGATTTTTTTAAAAAGGGTATTTTCAACATCCCAGTTCAGCAAGGCATTCCTGCAAGTTTCTTAATTTAAGGATATAAAAATCCCCTTTAAGACTATCCTTAAGTACTTTTCTGAATCAGAGCCTAAAACAACAAAGCCCGCGGACGGACAGGACTTTTAACTGCTTGACAGTGCTGCTTTTAAATTTGTTGAGTCTTTAGGAATCTGGCTCCTGCTCTTTTCAGTGCCTCCGCCGTGCTTGCACTGCAGCCGTGTCTAATGGGAAAGTCCCTGCAGCCGATCGATCGTGAGGAAAGTACCACCGCAGCTCATAATTCCAGTTGTTTATACAAACTCGTTCATTTCTGGGACTCCTAATACTAAAGACTTCTTCTTTCTTGATTATTTAAAAGATAAATTTTTTCCAGTCCGTGTTTAGTGTCTTTTTTCTTCTTTTTTTTTTTGCTCATTTTCCTTAAGGATCAAAGGGTTTGGTTCTGTGATGTTTTCTCACCTGAGTTACTAGTGCTTACTTGCGCAGTTTAAGCAGGATTATACCTGTAGTTGTGGCTGCTGGGCTGGGTTCCTCAATGCTTAAATTACCCACTCCTCCTATTTCAACATATTAGTGAATCCCTTTTGTTCCAGAGTTATGAAGGTGTTAACTGGGGATCTATACCTGGAAGAGTGGAGGAGTTTCTAAACATTCCTGTGAAGCAGAGAGCTTAAGAATGAGAATTATGTTTGACATTGCAGGCAGGAAGCTTTTCCAGCAAAATCCCCATAAATAAATCCTGGATAAGGCAGGTCATACATACAGTTAAATCACAGATAAAAGTGATGGTTGAAATATAACTTTATAAAAGGACTAGAATTTTCTGCATTTGGCACCATTAAAGAATCCAGCCTGTTCTCCAGGGTTGCCGGGTCATCTGGTAGTGTTTCGCTACTAATGGACCTCAAATGGGAAGATTAAAGCAGCAGATCATTCCTTGATAAGGTTGAGGAGTCTTAAACAACAAAAGAAAATCCAAAGGCTTCTCCTCACAGTCTGAACAAACATTTTCACACAAGTTCATGTAGCCCCTCCAACATCTCAATCTCAGTGGAAAAATCCACTGCTCTGAATGATCAGTTTAGACCTTAAAGCGTTTCCAGTATAATAAAAAGCGATGGAAGAATTCAAGGGCTGCGAGGGATCTAAGTGCCTGACTGTTTGTTTTGGCTCTTCATAGTATGTGTAGGCATTTCCATTTCCCTAGAAGTATCAATTAAGCCGTATTGACTTTTATTTCTGGAAATTGGAAGCTTTATTCTCTCAGCTAAATAAAGAGCAAGATTGTGGTTTTTTCAAAACTTTGTCACCTTTGCTCTTTTATGCTTCTTAAGACATGGGGGATTTATAGGATAAAACCGCAGCCAGCAGTATTCACATGGATGCCTTTCAAAGTAGGTCAGTGCACCTGGAACGGTGAGAGGTTCACGATGAAGATTGAGATATTGTGAAGCTTTTTGTGTGTTAGAAACATACTTTTGTTGAAATGTGATCAACGTACATGAATGCAAAGATAAATTGATCACACTGGCATGAAAGGAACCCTGCTGACTTCTCAGCTGATTAACTGGCCCTTATTAAACTCCTAAATTGCAGCAAGGCAGGAGCATCTAGGACGTGTTCTGCTGCAGTCCAGGGATCAATGCTGTAGAGCTGGACTTGCCATCCCCGTGTCACTCAGGGAACAAATGCTCTCCCAGTTTTGACATACAGGCTTTCTTAATGTGGATGTTTTTCTTCAGCATGCTTTTTTTGTCCCTTAAGAACGTTTTTGTAGCTGTTAGCAATTCAATCCACTTTGTAGTAACATTTCCAGACAACGAAACAAAGACATTGTTGTACCACCAAGAAAGCCCTCACTGCTTTTGTCCTCCTCAGGGTCAAGGCAGCACAGACTGAGCTGGGACAGCAAATCCTGGCTGACTTTGAGGAAGCCTTTCCTTCTCAAGGTACAAAGGTAAAGTTCTCACTTCCCCTCTTCTTCCCGTTGAGAAGTGTTGCTGAAAACTATTCGACATAATTGTCACTGGTTTTAATCTCATCTTGCATCTAGATTTGATGGCTCTCTGTTTCAGGAGTTATTTTAGAAAGCAAACGAGTCTCCCAAGCTGTAGGGTGCTAGGTGTATTTCTCACTGTTTCTATCGAGTGAATGTGGGAGAGAAATGACATCCTTTCTCCGTCATGGTGCACACATCTATTGCCGTGAGCTCTGCAAGCCAGTCGAGGAATGCCCCGAGCAATTCATGGGTGGCCCTGTAGACCAGAGTGGGTTTCCCTCGGCATCTCACCCAGGTTACTGTTTATTTGCTGGACACAAAAGGTTCAGGTTGTGTTTAGGGAAAGCCAAGCGCAGGCTGCCTGTTGACATGCTGCCACCAACTTTGTCTCTGGTTTACTCAGCACAGATATAAATCTGGGCTAGGGCTAAGGCACCAAGTGTGCTTCCCCAAAATGATGCATCCAAGTGTTTGCAAACATTGGGGGGGGGGGTAGGGGTCAATTTGAATGTATTTCAAAGAAAACACTAGTTTTGTCTTCCAGAATACCAGCTCTGCTGGTTTCTTCATAAAACTAGTAAGTACAGAAATGAGAAAACTATTTGGAACAGATCCTTGATGAAGGGCAAATCTCTGTCCATGTGATGTAGCTTCAAAACAGCATATTTTTTTTAAATGCTTCTAAATTTTCTGTCTCCTCCACTGGCATCATGGTATGCCAGTATAGACCAGCAGATGCTACTTTAAGTGTTGCAAGTTGATCATCTCTAGACTGCCTTTTTCCCCCATTAATTTGGCCTTCAGTTTTACAAAAAAGGGCCCATTAATTCCCCTGTTAATTGGGCCTTTGCAGTTTTGCTTGTCCTGCTTGACAGCCACTTCTCTTAGCTGTTCCTCAGAATTATCTAGGCCGATGCAAGGCTTGGCAGAAGTGATGGGACAAGGGTTCTTTCTGTAGATGGAGCTGGCTGCTCTCCTGTGGCAGGGAGCTTCCTGACTGTTGAGCTACAGAACAGCTTTACGGCCAGTGGAACGGAAGGAGCTCAGTTTTCATCCGACAGAAGAAAGATGCCTAAGTGATAATAAAGAGTAGCAGCAGAAGCATCAAAAAGAGAATAATAATGGGAATGGATAAAAACAAGATAACCTGGATGCAGTACAATTTACAATCACCCATTCAGCTATTTAACCTGAAATCATTTGTTCCTGCTTATTTTGATAGAGACCTGGTGGACCCAGCAATGTCCTACGTGATGCGTGTCTAGTCGCCAATGTCCTGGATCCCAGAATCAAACAGGAAATCATCAAGAAATTTATTAAACAACACCTCTCAGAGTATCTGGTCCTTTTCCAGGAAAACCAAGATGTAAGGGAAGTGTAGCAAGCTACATTTGGATTTTGCATTTTGCTTTGCTGGCGTTCACAAAGTTCACGTTTCCACAGATTTCAGTGGTGAAGTGTTTTTAACCTGAGGGCTCGGAAGCAGTGGCTTGCGGGTTTGATAGGGACGGTCTGGTGCGTTGGGAGGCGATGTGGTCTCTGCCAGGATGACTTCGTCCCACCGTAGACCTCAGTTTTATAGACCAGCCCTGGAAATGTTTTTCCCTCCTATAGTAAATAAATTCAATTTAGATATACTTTCTGCCCTGTAAAGGGTTGAAAAATTAAACTCTGAAAATTACAAACCCAAAGACTTTAGAAAACAACACCACCTTGCCCCAAACAGACAAATAAAAAAACCCCAAATGCCTAAAAAGTGGGGGGAGGGATTTCCAGGAAGTGGATTAATCTTTGTAGCTAATTTTTAGACTTCCTGTCCTCATGCTCACAGCTTTTTAAAATTTACTGTAATCATCTTGGATTTGAAAAAAAGAAACAGCAACACCAGTTTTGGATCAAAATGTATTTTAACAGTTCCGAAATTTTGACTGTTTGTGACAAAGAGGAGAAAAACACTACGATGCTTCATTTTAAATAGCATTTTTCCATTGAAGTTTTTTTGGATTAATCTTTTTACTTTTTGACCAGAAAGCACTAATATTTGGGGGGAAAAAATCCATCCTGCTCGTGTTGTAAGAATTTTTTAGAACTTTATGGGTCCACAGACCCCAGAGTGTGAAAACCAGCTAAATGTGAGAATCCAGGAATTGCTGCCTTCTTATCCCACTGTTGACTTTAATTTCTCTGTCTGCGAAGCAAAGAGGGTGAGATCAAATGAAATATTATTGAATTGAGTTTTCAATAGTACCTACATGATTTAGGAGTACTGTTATCCTCATTTTCAACAGAACTTGCTCTCTTAATTGGCACAAGACAGGGTTTTGAGTCTGGCGTGTGTTTAAGCACTTTGAAGAATGACTGTTAGCATTCACGGTATTATTAATAGTGGTCAAGTTAGCTTTGATCGATAGCCCAAGCTGCTCTGCGAAACTACAGCAGCACAGTTAAGCAGTCAGGCTGCATATTAGCAGCTGCTGCTGTTAAAGATGACGTTCTCCATCTTATTCAGGTGGCCTGGCTGGATAAGATTGACAGGCGCTATGCCTGGATAAAGCGTCAGCTGGTGGACTACGAGGAGAAGTACGGACGCATGTTTCCCCAGGAGTGGTGCATGACGGAGCGCATCGCGGTGGAGTTCTGCCACGTCACGAGGTGAGCGTCTGGGCAGCTCACGATGCTTCCCAGCAGAGCCACCTTCCTTAAAACAAAAGGTTGGCTTGTCTCTTGCCAAATTGATCATATATCCATAGGACTTTAAAGGCAGTCTTCAAAGATCTGTGTGTAATTGTCCATGATTAAAAGCAAGTGAAGAGTGAAAACCCTGAGAAGTATCTCTAAAGCCGCACGTACTGTTGAGAGGGTGAGATGATAACAGAGGTAAAAATCAATTATATTAGAGGCCAGATGAAATAGCATGAGTTGACTATGGCGTAACTGCCTCAGACCATGCTCTTTGCCAGCCAGAGATGGGGCACCAGAGGAAAGCACCAGCTGGACTCCCAGTAGCACCATTGCTGTGGGTCTGGGACCACAGGCAGTGACACTGCGCTTCCCAAGGTTTGACGCTGTGGGCTTTCCTGGCTGCAGTGGTGTGCTGGCGTGTTAGGAGATGGGGTCCTGTTATCCACAAAGCTCTAACCGTGGTTATGTTTGAAATGTGATCCATAAAGCAGTTTTGTGTTAGAGAGCATCTTAGGAATTAGCTCAGATTTTGTGATGAACGTGTGTCTAGGGAATAGACTGAATTACAATATTAGGTTTCAGATCTTTCTCTATATAGAAAGCCATGCTTGTTTTTTGTGTTTTCCCCCTCTCTCTTTCAGGACAGAGCTTGCTAAGATAATGCGCACCAGAGCAAAGGAGATTGAGGTGAAATTGCTTTTGTTTGCAATTCAGAGGACAACCAACTTTGAAGGACTTCTGGCTAAACGCTTCTCAGGTTGCACTCTAGCTGATGGGACGGTGGTAAGGGGATTTCTAAAGAGCAACCCTTTAGTCCACAGCTGCTTTGTGAGAAAAAAGCTCCCTCTCACACATAGCTATGGTAATGGGAGACTCCAAAAAGCGTCACCTGCAGCCTGCTCTTGTGCTGGCAGGTTAGAGTGTTTAGTGTGACAGCGCTGAGTGGGTTGTAATTGGGAAGGTGATTCTTGATCTTGCAGAGTGTGGTAGAGAGGATGGCACAGGGCTCACAAGAAGGAAACTACACTGATTGTGTACTTGTTTGGTTCTCCTGGGCCCTGTGCTGTTTGCAACTGAAGCCACATTGCTGTGGAGAACCACAAAGTAATTATGGCATGGTGACTGCATTATAATGTTTGTTCTCTGCCTGTCGATGACACATTATAGCTAAAAGTCCCTTCTTCTCTTCATTTCTCGCTACCACATGTTCACCGCATGGTACCAACTTTCAATCTCACATTGTCTGTTGGGTTAGTCTTACTTGCAGGGGCGTTGGTAGCTTCTACTTTCCAGTGTCTCATTTGGTAGATTGTAAAGGCAGAGCCAAGAAAAACAGCTCGGTGAATATCTCTGGGGTCATTTCTGTGCTTTTTCTACCTGAAATCTCAGCCAAGAGCTCTGCCAGCCAAGTGCCCTGGGAGCACAAAGTCCACGTGTGGCTCAGAAGCCACTGGTTTGAGGTTGGCTTCTCTATCCAGCTGGTGTCTTGAAGCCTACTTGGATGTGATAATTCAGCCTATGAGGCACACCTGCTGGACCCGCTTGTAATTTGCTGTGGATCAGTAGGTGCCTTTAATTAAAAAGGGAAGTCCTTTAAGGTTTTCCCCCTGGCTGGATTTAGATCTCTCAAGAATATGGCTTTATTTTTCTGACAAATTTCATACAAAATTTGCAGCTTTAATTACACTGGCTTCCCTGGGTTGTTACCCATTTGGAGAAGGTAGGCACAGAAGCTGTTATAACTGAAAAAAACAGAAGGGGAAGGTGTGGCTTGAAATAAAAGAAAATCCTCTCTGTCCCCCTTTGTGAGCTGCCAGAGGCTCTAACACTCTGGCTGTCAGCATCTGACCTCTGCTGTACACAAAATGAAGGCCAGAATTATAAGTGGCTGTCTGGTGAGGGCACAGTGGGGACAAGCAGTCTGGTGGGAGCAGTCATGCAGGATTTACTGCGGTGGCAGAATTTTGGGGTCTGCTGTCCCGGTGGAGACGGCATGCTTTGGAGTGTGTAGTTTGAGAGAGTGGAAATTTGGCGCTAGACAAAATGCCCCTTCCAGGGATGGTTCCGGCAGAGCGGGTGAGCGTGGGTGCAGGAAGAGGGGGCTCTGAGAGGGTGCTGAAGATGAAGCGTGCTGGTGGAGCGATGGAGAGGGAACCAGCCTGTAGCCCTGTAGGAGGAGAGAGTGGGCTCTAACCTTGATGGGAAGGCACTGCCTGTGGTCACCTCTGTGCTTGGAGAGGACAAACTGCCGTACAGTGCTTTGAAGGGCTTAATGAAGCAAAACATGGATGCAGCTGTGTGCCAGAGGGGACAAAACAGACTGTTCCCTAAGGAGCTTCCTCTTTTTCAACAGAAGAAGCCAGAAGTGCCACCTCCCTCTACCAACCCATTTCTGGAGGATGAAACTGGGACAGAGACAGATGAGATTGTGATCGAGAAAAGTGATACAGACAAAGTAAGTCTTTGAAGTTCTCCAGTTGTCAGTGAGGCAGTCTCTGCATCAAAATCTCTAGTGGTGCTTAAGCTTTTCCCATCATGTTGATTTGAAAGGTTTGTTTTCACAGCAATTAATTTAGCGCAGTTCTCATCCTCTGTGCAGCATACAGGCTCCCAGTACGACCATGGTTTGCTCTGGCTCACTTCACTGAAACCCAAGCAATCTTTATTTCAGTTAATAGTGTGGAGACAATCGTGCCACGTGAGAGCGAGTTGGATTCTGTTCTAGCCCGTGCAGCAACAGCTCAAATGTAGCTGCAGGATTTCTGTCATAGAAGGATGAACTGGCACAATAGGGTTTTCAGATCCCAGAAGAAGCTCCCACTACAAACAGTTGCAATTCATGGTTTTCCTTGTCAGCCAAGCAAACTAAGTCTGGAGTCACTGGGCAACTCACTGAACTTTCAAGTATCAGTTTTAGATTTCTCACTCCAAATATATTACTTCTGGGATTTTTATCTCTCTAGTGCTTTTCATCCATTACCTCTGCAAAGCAGGCAACACCTAACCACTTGTAAAAGCACTGGGTTTCCAAAGCCCTCTGCAAACATTAAAGGAGTGAATAGTAAACGTAATTGTTTTAATTGGCACCAGTATCAAAGCCTGTAAACCCTGTATTTTTCACTCACCAGACGGACGTTTTCTAAGTGTTCAGTTGTAAGTTGCTTGGGGAAGGTACTACCCTCTCTTTGTTCGGTGAGTTTACAGCCCTGTAAACAGGCCATTTACAGGTGGTATCCTGATGGATGACCCTAGGACCTACTCAGATCCATGCGCCTGGGGAGTTTGTGGGGTGGTAGCTCTCTGCCAGCACGGTTTGGTGCCCTACGTCCCCTCCAGATTTTCACATGAGCACAGCAACCCTCTGCCTTCCACCCACAGCAAAAGTCCTGAAATAGAATGATTAATCAAAGTTTTGCTCTTTTCATTAAAATACAGCTTGAACGGTTGGTGTTGGCCAGACTTTATCAGTGATCTGGAAGGCAGAGATTGGGAACCTGGGGAGACACCTGTGTGGTGCATTTTTTGTGAAGAGCTTGCTTTCTGCTGTCTGTGGCAGCTGGGGGAGGATTGGCTCTGATGTGCAGTGCTGGGCGGAGAGGACATCCTTGGAGAAGTCAGTAGTACTGGAAGGCAGGTGAAGAGATAAATTGCAAAGCCTTTTTAGGCTGTTTAGGGCTGGTTGTAGTGAACAGTAGAATGCACTGCCCTGGCCAAAAGCAGTTCAGGTGCTTCTGAGAAAGGAACTGCTCCGCTCCCTCTACATGGGAGGCTGGTACGAAGCCATCCATTGAGCTATCCCTTGAAATGCCATTTGTGGCGAGGTTGCCCTCTCTTTCTGGGTACACCCTGTGTTAATGCTCACAACGCAGTGCTGGACTCTCTCTGCCAAATGGGAGCCCCGTAGGCTCCAATATTTCGGTTTCAAAGCGCCAACAGCTGGCGGTTAGTGCTGGTGAGTTCATGTTGGAGGTCTCATCTTGCTGTCACTAGCTGAAGAAGAGAAGAGAAGGGACAGGAGGAGTTGAAGATGAGGAGTTTTGAGTGATAGAGCTCTTCCAAGACACTAGTCCTGAGAATTCAAGACACTTGGGAGTGTAAGAGAGAGCACAAGAGTTTGGGGGGGTGAAATCCATGTTGAAAAAGAACCTCTTTCAGTGATCCTAGCAGTTCGATTTAATCTGTTTACTTTGGATAGGAATGAAAGGAAACTGGGCCAGCTGCAGACCTCCTTACTGTGACAACAGTAACCTTTTATTATTTCCATCAAACTCAAGGAGGAAATAGCTTAAACATCTGCAGCTTTTGGACAGGATTGCACACTCAGAAATACAGCTTCACTGCTACTGTTAAAAGATTTAGTATTCTCTCCACCAGACGTGCTGGGAACAGCATGATGCAAAGACACACGCGCACACACAGAAAACCAGTCCTGCATTAGGACTTGGCTCTTCCAGCCTGGTAAATCGTAAACATCATGAATCTACAACCTTGTGTTGGCGCTGCCATCCTGGAGACTTGGCAAGTGGAAGGTTTCTGTAATTACCACCTATTGTTTTCCTCCCGGCTCCGGTGAGCGTGTGCATCCGGCAGAAGTGGGCAGGCACTGGCAGAGGAGCTGGGGCGGAGAATGCTGCATAGTGGCTCTCTCCCAAAGCTGTAAAAACTTACGTTCTCCAAGCATGCTCTTAGCGAGAAGGTTAATGAAGCCAGTCTCATAGAGGTGGTCTGGTCTCCATAAAACTGTTTGCTCGCTTTAGGTTTGCAACCGTGTGTTAGTATTCCTGGTGTCTTTGAGTCTTAATTATTCCTGAGAAATGCCTGCCTTGTCATTCTCTGCTCTTTCTGCAAAAGACTTGGGGCCACCTCCTCTGTCATTTAGGAGAATATGTCCTTTAGGCTCTCTTGTTTTGCTTTTCTTATGCTAAAAAAAAATTTCAGCTGGAAAAATTCATATCCTCATTGGCTGGGAGCTGATCCTGGCTTTTTGCGGAGAGAGGCAAGAATTCCGTTCCAGAGTCACTGCAGCCCTCTTTGCAGGCAGTGAAAAATTGTCAGTGTGTCAGGAAGCAACAACAAAAATTGTCTATCAGTAAAAAAAAAAAAAATTAAAAAAAATCTAGCTGTAGGGCAAAAATGAGCTTAAAGGCCCTGCCCAGCCTGGTACTTAAGCATGCACAAATTTAAGCATATGAGTAGTCCCAGTGGCTTCAGTGTGATGTGCTTGGCCACTGCGTAGAGTGCAGTACTAAACTAAAATGAGAGGAAACCAGATGACTCCCAAATGGCATATGTGCTTAATGCTCTAAATGTGATTTTAAAATAGAAGTCTTTGCATCCCCAGAAACATGTTTCACAGTGAAAGCAGTTCTGTAATGTTCCCTGTATAATTCCAGCTCTTCCAGTAATTATGTTCTGTATATCTAAATAAAATTCATCCAGATGAAGTCTGTGACTTTATTATCCTCAGTATTCTGAAATGTAGGGATTTTTCGATGTTGCTTCCAAATAACTGCTGCATTTCATTTCAGAGGTGACTAGTGGAATCTCGTTACTGTTCAGAGGGTGCAGCAAGGTTTTATTTACAAACTGCATTAAGATTCTTCTCCTGAAATCTGTTAGCATGTGGCAGTCTTCTCTTTAAGGATAAGAATATTTTACAAGTGAAAGGGTAATTCCTTGGAATACTAACAGCTCTGTAAGAGCAAGGGAAGACTTGGACACACTGACGCTGTATATACTGTTGATTTCATGCCTTTCATTATTTGACAGTAGATTCGTGTGTTGTAATATTTCTAAAGACTTGGATCCTTCGGTGCTGTTGCGTTGCTGTTTCTTCTAGGTCTTACAGGGCAGGTTTGAAACCAACACTCTTGATGTTTTCTTACAGCCAAAGAAGCCAAAGGTCCCTGACAATCCTTTTCATGGCATTGTTTCCAAGTGCTTTGAACCTCACCTTTATGTGTATATCGAGTCCCAGGACAAGTGAGTAACCAGCACGCCCTTTTGGGTTTGTTTGCTTTTGAATGTGTCTTACAGTTGGATTGTACTAGATTCTGTACTCAAGCTGCAGAAAATTAATTTCTTGAAAGTCTGCTTTCTGATTTCATCAGGAGCAGTATTCGTGGTTCGAGAAAGAAATGAGCAGGGCCTTTGCTTGGGCAAAAGTGAGTGTTCAGAGGGCTGCGGATGTTGGTTTCATCTGTAACTGCGAAGGCTTGCAGGAATGATGCCCACTGCCTTTCTACGGAAGAGGCTTAGTGTTTCGGAAATTGCTTCTGTTGCCTCTGCAATTCCCACTGCAGACACATGCCTTTCTTTCATCTCATGTCTTCCACAAATAGTAGGTTTGCTTTTTCTGTAAAATACTCATGTGGCTTCGTGGCAGAGGAATTTCAAGATTTTCTTTATAGAAATAAGTTAGTTGAGATCCTTAGATGAAAGCTGCTGTAGATAAGCTGGCTGTAAGATAACATTATCATCACTCAAAGATTGGGACTTTGTCAGGGGCTTTAATCCCCAGAACCCTTCTTTGTCTTCCTCTTTGACTTGCAGCAAAATAACTTGAATGAAAGGAGCTTTCAGCTTAGAGCTCTGATAAGTTTTTAGAGCTCTCGCCACACTTTCTTGTGCACCTTGATTTCACACCAGGATTTAAATAACATCTCTGTTACATCTGCACTGCCAACTGGGAGAGGAGATAGGTGGAAAAAGTTCAATACGGTCTTTTAGTGCAGGTTAGCGGCTGGAAAGGAGAAAGGGACACCTGCCTCGTAACTCATCTGTCTGTGCCCTTCTGTCTTCCAAGGACTTACACATGAGAGAGTGCATAACTCGAGGGTCGTGTTGTCCTGGTTTTGTCCAAACTCCAAGATAGCTGTCTTGAAAAAGGATTCCAATGTCCCATCAACCTTTTGTGCTTAAAAAAGAAATAATAAAACCTTGCACAATGGTCTGTCATGCTGGGTTTAGATTCCGCTCTGCAGTATAACAAGGGAAACAGATATTTCCCTCCCCTGCTCTCAGCCAACTGAGCACTGACTTCTTTGAATATTTCTTCCCTTCCCACTGGGGGCCATTTTAATCCCCGTTTTGGTAATTCTACCCCACTGCGCTCCTAGCCCTTTCAATTGCTTTTTTTTTTTCCTTTTCCTTTACAATCCTGAGATGTTTTATATTAGCTTTATAGCCACAGGCTTCAAGGAGTTCAAAGAAAAACTGCCACAGTATTCCCCATGCTGCCCCTGTCTGCCAAAAATTGCTTTCCTTTATGATTTTCTCTCTTCTTCCCCCTTTGATTGAACTTTTGAGGAATCTGTTGCTGATGTCTGAAAATGAGGAGTTGCTTAGATAATTAATTGTATGTTTGGGCTCTGAATAGTAGTGTCACAGTTGTTCATCATTGCCTTAAGTCTATAGCAGAAAGCAGCCTGGACCTTTTCTCCTGAAAAATTGTTTCCATACCCATTTAAAGAAACATGGTGCCAAAATCTGTAGCAATTTAAGAGGAGACACCCAAAAGAAAGACTTTAAAGATGCTGCTCTCCACCCTTAGCTGCAGTGTAAATATCAGATTTCTTAACAGCGAAGCAGATTTCATTTCTGCCCCTTTGGGGATATGTGTCTTTAGCTCTTCTTTGTGGCCTGCCGGAGCAACGGGAGCGTACACGTGTGAGCTAAGCCGTTCTGGTGGAGTAAAGGAAGAGCTCTGTCAGGTCTGCAGTGTTGAGAGTATGCAGAGCCGTGGTTAAGTGTGCTAAAACATGCGTGTGCGTTCAGATTGTTTGGGAAACAGGCACTTTCTCTTTGTGGTGTGTGTTTGTGGTTGTGTGAGCAAATGGGCTTCTGAAATACCCGATCGGTGGAAACTATCCTACGAGTGGTCCAGGCATCTCGATGCCGTTGCCCTTCCCCAGTGCCCAGAAGATACCAGCTGTTCGCATCACTGAACAGACTGACTTACTGAGCACTGTGTTCTTCTCTCATGCTGCTGGGGAGCTGCCTAGGTCCTCTCGTGATTGCCAGAGATGCAGAAGAATCACTGAATAGGTTGAGTGAAAGAGAAAAGGAAGAGAAATACAGGAAAGAAAGAATTTGAGAGCCAAAGTAAAATTCTCTTTGTAAGATTTCATTTGGTTTTTTCTCTTGGTTAGGTTTGGAGAGTTCTTGCTCCCAGTAAATATGCTACTGTTGGGAAATACCACATCTGTGCTACCAGAGAGTTTGCTTTGAGCTTTTTTGCAGAGTCTACATAGAGCAAATGTTCATTTTCTGTAGCTCTCCTGCCTTCTTCACGTTTCATCTCCCAGTAGTTTTTTCTGCCGAATTCTTTGTGCTCCCATTGTACCACACAGAGGTTGTTAGCCTTCATATTGTGTTGGGGCCAGCTGAGACTAATGTGAAAGTTTGATTGACATTAACTGAGGTGTGCATTAATAATATATGAGTTCCCTTAGTGCACAATATCTTGGTGTTTTGCTTGTATCAATCCCATGCTGAAATAAGGGCAGTCCTCATAGCCTGCCGTTGACGGGCAGTTTGTCCAGGTTAGGATGAGAACAAGCATGAAGCTCTAGCACTGCTCTCCCAGCTTTTTTGGACAGCTGTATTTGCTCTTGCATCCCAGTTGACAAGACCTTGGGGGACTGGGAAAATGTAGATACATTTCACTTTGCCTCGGATCAGAGGAGAACATGTGGAGTAAGCATAAAGAAACAAAAGCCATTGACATTCCTCACTGCGTCTTGAGATGGGGAGAATGAAAAAAAGAAAAAAAAGTGTCTGGTGGATGCTAAGAAAGCTCCACTTTGTTGCCCAGATGGGGCAAAGCGCAGATGCAGAGGTGGAAATGCAGCTGTGTAGTTTAGTGGGACTTTCGACAAAGGAGCAAGCCACGTCCGCTTTACTTGAGAACCTGAAGGAATGCTGCGGCTCGTAGCACGTGTGAGCCCTCCTGCAGCAGCCATCTGCTTGGCTCTCCTGCAGCTATGGGGGGAGGTATATTGTGCTTCACTGTGGTCGAATACAATCAATGCTTTGGTTCAGCGTTCAATCGCTCGTGCCAGCGTAGAGATTTATCACGTCAGTTGAGCAGCCTGATGTTTTTACAGTTCTTGTAACAAAGCCGAGGAGCTGTGCGTGTATGTGGAGTCAGAGCTATGTAAAGTACTCAAAACAGCAAGCAATAAGCGTGAAAAAAGGGGCTACTTGTCTTTGCAATAGCCTATGAGCCTGGCTTAAGCCAAAGAGCCTTACTTGTGGTTTAAAGCCCTGATATTGCAAGTGCGTTTCTGTAGATTAGTTTGCCCCAGCAGATCACCTATGGGAGGAGCTCCTCCGTTTTGCTGCAGCAATCTGTGAGTTCATCAGGGAAGAGCCAGGTCACCTTTTCCACTTGTGCAGCATTTTGAATTCTTCGATAAGCTGGAATCGGAGTGGTTTTTCTCTTTCACAAGACGAAAAGAAAGAAAGGGCAGAAACTGGGGAAAAGTTTTCATTGTTGGAGGGTTTTTTTCCCCTTTCATTGGCAGAGGTGAGTGAGAACATGCTGAAGAGTCTCAGCTGCTGTGCTGGCGGTGCTGGCAGTAAGGCCATACCCATCCCGGGAGACCCTAATGCAGTCTCTTTGCCTGAGCTCCCATGTTGTGCTGGGTGCCCTGTGAGCTTGGCCTTGCATTAGGAGAACGTTTTAAGTTGAAACTCTTTGACAGGCTTTTAAAGAAGAGTTTTTGTTTCTATGGACAGCATCGCAATTCTGTCAAATAAGTCTGCTGCTGAAAAATGATGGTAATATATTAACTATAAAGTAATGCCTTTTTTTTTTTTTTTTTTAAATGATAGTTTAGTTTCTTGCAGGAATTGCAGTTCAGGTTCTTTCTTCTCCCATTGTCCTTCTGAGGATTTGGCTTTCTATTTAGGTACCCTGGATCATGGCACAGCACAGCTGTTACAGCCTCAGCAGCGAGAGGGGTGAAGGCTGTGCCGTGGGAAGGGGGAAGCTGGGCGAAGCGGAGCCAAGACCGTGGTGGAAACAGGAATATAAAATACAGGAACTTCACAACTTCTTTTGGTCAGCGGAGTGCCACTCTGTGATCTGAAATGCCTATATATTCCTCAAAAGCCAAACTTCCTTGTGGAAGGATGTGTGTATTTGTGCATCTAGGGGAGGAGGTTTATTGCTGTAATTGAGTTCATCTGGCAAAGGTGACTCCACTTAGCTCCACTTAGCTGAGCTCTGGTGTCAGGAGAGCTGGTCTTAGTTCCTGACATGGATGAGCTGTCTCTGGAGGAGCAGGACCAGAGGAACTCCCCAAGATCAGACAACTTCTTTGGTCCTGTATTGATGGTTCTGGCCCCCTGCCATGCTAAAAAGCCTTTTTGTCGTGATGAAACGGCGGAGTGAAGTTTGTTGTTGCCTAAAAACCGAAATATTTGAGCAAGGACCAGGTTATAATGAATCACTTGAGACAATAGGAGGGCTTTTTGTGCTTTTAAAAAGAGTTTAAGTAGGAAGTGCACTTTGCGCTCATGCTAAATAAAACTTCTTTAAAGGATGTGTGAAGTTGTGCAAAACCAGGTGGTATCCAAATGGGACCAAGAAATGGCAAATGGCACAGCATTTTGAGCACATCCCTTTAAAAGCTGTATTCCCAGAGGTCTGCTCTGGAGGCTGCTGATATGGGAAGCCCGACTGTTACTTTGCCGGTGCCAGGAATGAAACTTGAGCATAAGCTTTATGCACTTGCATCAAATGTGCTGAACCCAGTCCTGGCAAACTTGTGAGCTTTTATATGTGACTGGAGAACAGATTGAAGCTGCCACTAAAACTCATTGAGTACAAAAGGTCGTTACTCATCGGCCCAGTCCTCGTTATTGTATGAGCTCTGTGCTGAGAGGGTGGAGATAAGAAAGGGCTGGAATACCCAACTGCTAAAATCTGAATGTGGTTGCTGGTGTCAGAAAACGGGGCATCTGGTTTTAGGCATAATCTTCTCTCTTCTCTCCGTTTCCTCCCCCAACATACTAAAATATCTTTCTATTGTTCCCCCGCGTCAGAAATCTCGGCGAACTGATTGACCGGTTTGTGGCTGACTTCAAGGCTCAAGGTCCCCCCAAGCCCAACGTGGACGAAGGAGGAGCCGTCCTGCCCAGCTGTGCCGACCTCTTTGTGTACTACAAGAAGTGCATGGTGCAGTGCTCCCAGCTCAGCACGGGCGAGCCGATGATAGCCCTGACCACCATATTCCAGAAGTACCTTCGGGAATACGCCTGGAAAATTCTGTCTGGAAACCTGCCTAAGTGAGTTTCTCTTCCCAAATGCTGCAGCACCGTCTGGTGAGACATTCCAGTGAGGAGCAGATGCTTTGTAAAGATAATTAATAAATACGTGCTTGTGAACACTTATGTTTCACTGTCAAAGAAACCATGTAGCAGCAATGTGGCTACATTTACTTCACCTTTTTCTCAAAAGTTTGGTTTGTTGCACTGAGAAACAGCAAGAGACCAAATGGACAGTCACGGCATTGTTTTTGTTTTAAGGGCCCCTGGAGGATAGCTTCATCTTTGGCTTTGATTAGCAGTCAGATTTACAGTTTCTTGAAGTTCCTTTTGAACTACAAGCCCAAGTCTCTTGAGAGAGGTCTGGCTTTCAGAATTGTACTTACCCTGCCACTTTGGTAACAAAGTCATACTGTGATTCTTAGCTGCCTTAGCTCAACATTATATATATAATAATTTGTAATGGAGGTGGTTTATTTGTGTGGTGCTAAAGTGCTTACCTGTAACTCCCTCAGCTCTGAGACATTTTATATATGTATGAGTGAAATATGTTCATGTAAATCCAGTGAAAATAGAGGAAATTGTTATGGGTTTACACCAATATGGGTAAGTGTACAGGCTGAAGGAGCTCCTTGAGATATTGCCAACCTTAACTACAGATAATTTTGTATACTATCTACCATCTTCAGTTTGTTTCCCTTGTAAACCTGGGAGCAGCAGAATGAATTTCTGAAACCAGTAAAATCTTTTACAGATGGAAGGGGAGAGGGTTATGTCCAGACAAGTGGAAAGATAAATTTAATGTGCATTCTCCATCAGACCTCAGTTGCATTCTTTATACGCATTTTTTTGTGTGCTCCATTTTTGCTGTCCAAGATAAATATCACTGTCCTATTTTTTTAATGGATTTGGATTATAAAGAGTTGAGAGGTAGGGAATTTCCTGACTCTAAACTGTTCTGAGTCTTTCTTTGTTGATACACAGCCGTTAATCACTGGAAGACGGTGGAAAGAAGCCGCATCTTCTATAATTTACTGTGTTGATATCATCAGTTTTTAAAGCAGGTTACCAAAGTTTCAAATGCATGTTGACATCTGTTTAGCACTGAGAAGATAAATATGACAAGCTACCTGATAGTTACTGAGATTTCTCTGTAATCTTTAATTAGATTTTGAGTAACTGGCAGTGAAGGTGAAGTTAGCTGGGGAAAGCTGGATTCCGCTTGCATCCTAATCTACCACATTGTGAATAAGTGGATTGTCCTTTGCCTGAAGACTTCATATCAAGTTCTGTTTGTCTTTCTAAAAGATATTCCTTAACTAAAAGCAGTTGTGGGTTTGACGTAGAATGACACTGACCTGTGATGCACAGGGCATTGGACTTCGTGGTCCTAAGGGCTTTTTACGACCTTGAAACCTAGTAGTAATTTTGGAATGTGTGTGTCTGTACACTTGAAAGCCTTACAGGTTTTGTCTTCCCCGCCCCCCAGGACAACTAGCAGCAGCGGTGGGCTCACCATCACTAGTTTGCTGAAAGAAAAGGAAGGCTCTGAAGTGGCGAAGTTTACTTTAGAAGAACTCTGCCTCATTTGCAGCATCCTTAGTACTGCAGAGTATTGCTTGGCCACCACCCAGCAGGTGAGCTTCCCTCTGCAGCACCTCTGCGCTGGCACCCAGCAGCAGCCCCTCTTCTGTCATGAGATGCTGTGCTGCTCCCTCGTCAGGGGTAGGCTGCTGTGGAGACTGCAAGAGTCAGAAGTACTAAAATATCCGTAGTAGCGTCTGCTCCACAGAGCATCCCGTTGATTATTGAGCTCTACATTATTAAATCTGTATTTCAAAGAAAGAACAGTTATTGATTTTGCTGTTTCTACCTGAGAAAAGTCACTTGCTTGTAATCCTGCCTTGCAGCATCAGTTTTGGATGCTATCCTTTTATACTTGTTACATAATTTGCTTTGGATTGGGAACCAAATTTTTTTTTTTTTTTTTTTTTTTTTTAAAAGCAGTTTCTTTTTTTTCTGTA
>VYXH01003706.1:180719-210871 GCA_013397275.1 Burhinus bistriatus
TTAAAAAGGCTCTTCTTATTGTTCATGATGTCCCTTTTAGAAAACCAAGAAAAACAGTAATTCAGAATAGGTTTGGGAAAATGCTTGCACGAAATATTGGGGCAAGATGGAGTGAGGAGAGAAGGTATTTATGCTGATACGCTTTGCAGCCACGGTGCTCCTTACATTCAGGTGCTTTCGAAATGCCATGACTATGACTAGCAGATGAGCTGTGATGTTTGGCCATAACGAGGCCTCTCCACCGCTAGAACTGGCAATCCTCTGCAGTTTGGGCACAGATGGGGTGTTGGAAAACATCTTTATTTGCAGCACAGGGGCCACGGTGTTAAGCTAGTTCGTTAGCATGTCACACGAGAGTTGTATATATGACCTTGGAGGTTACTTCTTTGAAGACACAGTGCCACCATAGGCCATCCTGGCAATATTTCTGGGGTGTCAAACAAGGAGAGATTTCCATTGTTCACTGGCTGAGTTTTGGATATAGTCTGGGCACAGATTAGGTTTTAAGGAGCTGACTTTTCCAGGACATAAGTTTTCAAGAATGGTCATTTCCAGTAAGAAATCTGATCTTTCTGTTGCTTCTTTTGTTTCCTAACAGTTGGAAGAGAAACTCAAAGAAAAAGTGGATGCAAGTCTGGTGGAGAGAATCAACCTGACGGGAGAGATGGACACTTTCAGCATGTATGTTCAGCAGATGCATCCTCCCAGAATATATCAACACCCTAGTTTGTCAGCCAGATGGTGCTGGAGTAATACAAGCCCAAGATCCCCGTGTCGTAGGACCCGGCCAGCCGTAGGACCCACCTAAATACTCAGCCTAGGCATAGGCATTTCCCTGGTGAAGGAATGGTCATCCTTCGGCTAGTCCAAGAGCAGCAGTAGTACAGACTTCAGATGTAGTTGTTCCCCATCGTCCTAGCCAAAGGAACAAGAGCACTGGAAAGGGGAAAGGAAACAGTGAGTTTCCATTTGAAACATCATTTGCATCTTGGCAGCTCTGTGAGGTGGCTGTTACATTTCAAGAAAGGAAGCTATTTCAGTACATTCCTTCCTGCTTTAACTTCCCACTGTTAATCAGCGGCCTTGTCAGTATGATCAAACCCCATTTCAGATGACATAAAAGAGTGATCCAATCTTACATTTGGGGATTATAATTGAGAGAAGATTATCATTCATTAAAATAACTTTTCACGTAACGATGCTAAAAATACTCCCTTCTAATACCCTCTCCTCTCCACCACTGACAAACAGATTGAATGTTTTTTGAGAGAAGGAAATCGAGGCAAAAAAATAATTGTTTTGCCTCACATCAGGCAAAAGAAAACCTTGGCAAAGATGGGAAAATAATCCCTATCACCAGCTCTCCTTCTCCCTAAAACTAAGATTCAGCCCAGATAGCAGTGAGGTTTTTTTCAGAAGACTTCCTTCCTGTGATTCCTCCTCTTGCTCCAGTGGGCAGGATCCCACTGAATCTCCGTCCAGGTATTTCACATGGTCTCGGGCTCCATTCCAGGCTGCAGAGACTCCCTTCCCTTTAGATATTTCTCAGACCTTTTTAAGAGTGAATCCCTGACCGAAAGCTAGGGTTGCTGTGTCCGCTAAGCCAAAGCAAGCAAGGTAGCTGGGGAGTAGAAATAAAATACTCCATACGGTGGGATTTTCTTAACATGGACGGGTCGAGGATGAGTTTTGTTTTTCCTCGTGACCTGTCCGGCAGGAGCCAGCTACCTTGAATCACCGCTCAGTTTCCACGGTGGCTGCTTCACGAGGTGGTTGGTCGTAGGCAGCCCATATCATGTGTTTTGGAAATTGTTTAAACTTATAGTTCACGTTTGCTGTTTTGGACAGCTTTAAAGTTAAACTGACATGCCTGCTATATCTTGTAACAAAGGCTTTTTAATTGACTTTCAATCTGTTCCAGTAAAGCGCTTTGTCCAGTCTTCTGTCAGTGTAAGTCATAGCTATAAACCTCTCTCTGGCGTTTGCTCATTCAACATCAAAGAAGTTGTTTCTTCTGGGATTCGATGTCCTGTTAGGTATGGTCATGAAGAAAGTGATAAAATGTTTCTGCTTACACACCCTGGAAAGTGTTCGTTCTTTCCCAGAAAGGAGAGTGCAAAACCACCCCAAATGTGTATAAAGCGATTGACTCGGGGAGTTTTACCCCTGGGGCGGCTAAGCATATTCTTTAGGAAATATGGGAAAGATAATGAGCTCTTCTTGAAGCTCAACAGAAGGAAGATTGTTGGCGTGTAAATCCAGAAGTCCATGATTCCCACTCCCCTGCCCTATTGATCTGTTGTGAGATTGTGGGCAGCGTTCAGAGACATCTCGAAGGCCTGAAGTGTTGAGCTCACCAGGCTGCCTGTTAGAACCGTGCTGCTCATTTATGGCCTCGGCTTCCCTCTCTTGTCAGCTTCTGTCCATCTGTCGGGGATTGTGTGGGGATTCATCAGCTGCCGCTGAAGTACTGTTACGTGCTGCTTGGGGCAAAGGTTCGAGGTGGCTTCTAACACAACCAGGATCCAAACCCTCTTGGTTTGTCATGACGCTTTGCGTTTGCAACACGCTTCTTGCTGCACCGTTACCCCTCTGCAGCAGGTGTGTTTATTTTGAAATGCAGACAGACAGGTTTCTCTCCCTATTTGCAATCTTGGGGGTTTTTAGGCAAGAGCTTGTACTTGGTGACCCAGCTCCAGACAGACTCCTGACGCGTGAGGACTCGTGGTGCAGTCACTTTCCTTCCAGTGAGAGAGTTGTGTTTCTTTTTGGGGCTAAACCACAACTCTGTCCTACAAGTCGCTGCCAGCAGGTGCCCTGCAGGAGTCAGCTGTGCCCAAGAGGCAGTTATTTCAGTCCGGCTCCCTTGGCATGGCTTGAGCTGGTGGAATCCCCCAAGGGAGTAAATCCTGTAGTGCCCAGCAGAAGCAGAGGCACCAGCAGAAATGGTCACAGGCTTTTTTTTATCCCAATGCAAGTTTCGGATAGTGTAACTTGAAACCAGAAGTCACTTCATCTCTCCTGCTAATTTTCCCAACTAATCTTGGATGAGGTTGCCTTTACAAATTAATTAATTGCTTTGAAGGAACAGTCTTTTACTTGGCATCCTGTTCCAGTCTTTATGTGCTAGAGCTCTAGGAAAGGGAATGGACAACCTCTGTGGGTTGCGTGAAGAACAACACCCACATCCCAGCAGCAGAATTAAGAGTGGGTGATGCCATATCTCGATGGGGGGGTGCACACTTAAAAAATACTGTGAACGGCGAACTCCAGAGTAGTTCCCAGAACTTCACAAAGAAGACAAGGGGGTGAAAAGATGCTTTGAGGAAGCATTCATCAGATTTCTTACTGATCCGCGATTCCCATCTGTGCTACCATCATGAGAAAGAGCAAAAGTAAAATCCAGTTCTTCCATTTATAATCCAGAAGTTGTAAACAGGCATCTGTGGCAGATTTAAAGTTTACACTGTTTTTAAAAAATGTACTTAGTGAAACACAGTCACTTATTACTTCTAGCAGAAATCGACTGTAATACACGCAGAGGGTTATGTGCCCTTGAGGGTGGTCCGAGCTGCTGCAGACAGTGTTTCTCGGCTGTTGTTTTAGGATCGGTTGCACCTTTATGCACATCATAATATGCTGGCATCAAATATGTCTCTAAGCAATATCATGCTGTGTTAAAAAAAAAAGGGGGGGAGGGAGAGAAATGTGTTTGACTAATGTGTCCTTTAGTCTGGTATATGTCTCTGAGAAACTCAAACAATGGATGGCAGCAATCCTAGACATAGTGTAAATAAGACATCTGCCTTGATCTTCTCAATGGGAGACACATTCGGAACTCATACAGATGTACTTTTTTAAACCCCTCTTTGCAAATTTCTGTGAGTAGTAGAATATTGACTGTGAATAAGTGGAGAGATGATAAAATGTTAGTTTTATGCAGACTGGATTAAATTTGAAGCCAAATCCCAGTCTGGGCTCGGTACTCAGGGGCTTCTCCTGTTCCTGGTGCGCGGGCGGGGGGTTACCCCGTCTGACACCTTTGATCTCCAGCCCCTTCTATGCGTCAAAACAGAGAAAGGTCAACTATAAAAATGTCCTCTCTACACTAAAGCCCATTGTGTAGCTCCCCAATGAACAGCATGCCGAACTTCCCGGCTTCTTTTCAGTACAAGTTTTAGCCATGGGTATTCACAGCATAATCCTACTGTCAGCTAGTAGATGATTTTCCTCCTTTCACAGTCAAATAAGCCAGTTCTGGCACCCTGTTGCTGACTACTAGTCTAAAACTCGCGCTTGACTTTTTTTTTTATTTTGCAGCGTGATCTCCAACAGCATTCAGCTGTTAGTGCAGGACCTGGATGCAGCCTGTGACCCTGCCCTGACCGCTATGAGCAAGGTAGGGGATGGATTTGTGTCGGAGAGAGGTAGCCTTAAGATCCACGTGGAGTTCTTGTTTGCTTTGATTGCTTGATTTGACTATTGGCATATCCGTTTACGCTGCCTTGAGACTTAGCCATATATTGATTTCTCCTTGCTTCTTCGAGCAGCAATTGCTGTAGTTACAAATACATCCTTCACTTCAAAAACTCCTGTCATTCAGATTGGAGCTTTCATTCTTTTGTAGGACGTTAAAACACATGGATAATAAAAGAGTTTCTGTAAGTATCTAAAGCTTTCTCTTTCCCCTCCTAATGCCGGTGAAAGCCTTTAAAATTGGGAAAACATTTGTTAGCATGAAGTTTCAAATACACGTCCTCATTTGCTATCCTCTTTGTGATCTTTGACAAGTTTTACTAGCCTGCTTGTTTGTGGCCATTAAACGGAGGTACTCAAAGGGTAATACGGAATTGAGATTGAGCCCCATTGCTTCTGTGATCCTCTCAAGGACATATGGAGCCATTCCTAGAGAGGCCCATGCGATTAGTGCTTAAGGATTTTGTTGCAGTTACACTGCTGGCTTTTATACGTCTGAAACGCAGAGCTGTGTGTTCTTGCCAAAGCATTGTGAAAACCCAGACTGCTTTAGACAGAGGTGAAGACAACAAAAGTGGATTGAACTATTTTTTTAATTAGGAATATTAAACATAGAGCTCCATTTTTGTAGGATCAACACACTGTCTCGCTGCCATGAATTTTAATAGCTTTCTGCTTTATGATGTATTCCAGCTGTAACTAGCCCCGCCACCCCCAGCTAATATTTGAAGTGGAATGCAGCTGGTAATACAGCTTGTACAGGTTCCAAATGAAAAGAGGTTTTTTATTTCCCGCGCCCCCCCCAGTAAAATAACACCATTAGGAAGGCTCGGCACTTCAGGTGTTGTGTGTGTGTGCCATGTCAGTTCCTGACATCTCCTGAATGTACGTAGCGTAGTAGTATTTGAATCACTTAGCTCTGGCTGTTTATACCCAAGTAAACCACAACCTTGAGAAAGCAGCAGCTGGTAGGCCATTTATTTTTGTCTTTGGAACACTGGTAAAATGCAGCACATGTGATGGGACTGATGATATGTAAACAAGTGAAGTGTTATGAAATTAGCTAAATAAATACTTGTCACTTGTGCACATATTCCACTATTTGCATCAGACAGAGTCGCTTTTATGTGATTTTTACTAGACCTGGGTTTGGTGAAAGAGATTTTTTTTCCTTCACTCTCCTCCTCCCTTTCCTTCAGGGCTGGGTTATTACTCTGACAGGTGAATAAGAAGTGCATATAATTATTTAAATGCAGAGTTAGTATTCGGACATGTAAAATTTCAGTCTTTATTAAAGGAATAAAGACTGTGTGCCTGATCCATTCCAGTTTTCCTGTACTGGGAAGGCATGTCTGTCTCAAGACCCCTACTCCATTAGGGCCCTTCCTTTGTTTAGCTTCTTTTCATTTATTTCACTCTGGTGTCCTCCAAGATTCAACATTCCCAGTCCTTTGTTGGAGTCTGACTTTTTTTTTTTTCCCGTGCAAAAATGTTCGGTAACTATAGAGGTAAATTAAGAAATAGTTAAACCTCCAAATCCACTTTGGCTGCAGGCCACTTTCAGAGATTTAACACAGAAAGCAGCATCGTGAATATTGCTTTCGGCTGGGAATGGTGCTCAGTTTCTCTGATTCTTTACCTTGTGTGTTCTGGAAGAAACGGTAAATGATGAGAAGGCCCCATATTACAAAATTTGTAGGTGATAATCTTCACTCAAACTTTACAGCAGGCGTAGGATGATTAAACAGGGCTGTAGGACAGGGAGCTGGGGTGTGAAATGGGAGAGGAATTTGCCCTAAACCCCTGTTTGTCGTATTCTGGGTAACAAAGTACTGTGAATGTGTTGTACTGATCTGTAGCAGGCGCTTCAATTGCCTAGTGTCCTTTATTTTTAATTGTTGGGATGAGGGAACTGCTAATCTGCATGGAGTATTTTTGCCCCAATTAAGTTTATGGATTACACTGGGTAAGGTTTGATTTACTTGCTGAATTAAGCATCGATTTATATGTCCAACTGTGCTTGTAAGTGGGGCCGGGGGACATTTTAGTGACTCATGTCGATCGCTTGCTGGTTTTTTATATTTTGCTAAAACCTTTTGGCACAGCTGCAATTTCCTACTTCCTTACAACTGAGTGGACAACAGCAAGCGCTTAAACACGGAGCTCTAATAATCGCTCCATACACACAAGGAAAACCCCAAGAGCAGAGCAATCAGAGCTGCCAGCTGCTAATTAAAAGTCAGCACGAGTGTGTTTTAGCCATCACACAAGGTGCAGCATGCAACAGCGCAAACCAAAACCCGTGTCGGAAGGCAGCGGAGGCAGTTTCAAAAGCAGCAATAGCTGCTGCCCGCAGCACCCACGGGCTTTCTGTTCCCTCCCACCTCTTCCTGCATGAGCCACAGGAGGTCAAGGGAGAAGGTGCTGACCCAGCGGTTAGGGATGCTCCCCGTGCCTGTTCTGAAGCATGGGGAGACTTGGAGACTGATTCATCCTCCATTAAATCACGAAGCAACGTCTTTTGCTAGAGACCCACGTCGGTGCTGGATATGGAAGGGGGACCTGGCGCTTCCTGGTTTAGCCCTGCCACCCCACTTCCGTCTCTCTGGGGACACAGGGACATGTGGGGACCCGCAGCCAGGCAGACCCAGGAGCCCCCGCTATGCCCAGAAGGTAGTGCAGCTCTTCTTAGGTGCAAGACCACCCCAGTTTTGCTCAGGGTTTCTCTCTTCTTCCTCCCCTTTTTAAGAAAGCACCCTCAAATCTTGATGGTCCTGTGGTTTTGTTGTGAAAACCAGCTCTGAAAGTAGCACCAGGTCTTCAAACCCAAGTCCTGTCCTTGCAGGTGGCCATGTCACAGAATCACAGGTAGGGGTTGGAAGGGACCTCTGGAGATCATCTTGTCCAACCCCCCTGCCAAAGCAGGTTCCCCTAGAGCAGGTTGGACAGGATCGCGTCTGGGTGGGTTTTGAATATCTCCAGAGGAGACTCCACCACCTCTCTGGGCAGCCTGTGCCAGTGCTCTGTCCCCCTCAAAGTAAAGAAATTTTTCCTCATGTTGAGATGGAATTTCCTCTGTTCCGGTTTGCGCCCGTTGCCCCTTGTCCATCGCCCTGTCTCCTTGTGGCGTGCAGGTGCCTTTCGGCTGCTGCCGGGGTGCCCTGTGCGCTGGGCTTCTCCCTTTGGCCGGCGAGCGCGAGGCCTCGCTGCTCCTGTTCTTTGGGCACATTTTCAGCTTGTGTATGTAAACTATGTGGATATCCCAAGAAAAACATAGGACGAGGGAAAAAGAGGAATAAATTTAAAATGACAGGAACAAAGCTTTACCAGAAGAGTTGGGCTCATATTTCTTTTGATGACTTTTCAGTATGTGTACTATGTCTTTCATTGCAGCTACTGGGGTTTTTTTTCGGGTGAAACACACCCACATACACACACAAAGGGCTATTTTTACTGTTCATGCTTTAAAGGTTTGGTTGTAAAGAGTTGCTGTTGGAATGAAGACCAACAAAATGAAAAAGCTACTGTTTTATTGTTGTGGCAATAATTCAACTCAGCAGTCCCTTCCCACTTCCTGGCCGTTCCTGCTATATGGGATGGTCTGTTGGTTGAGGATCGCTGTCTGTTGAGAAGGGCCGGCACTGGGAATGTGCCAGTCCATCAGGGAGACAGCCACAAAGCATTTTCTTCGGATATGACAAGTACCATGAGGAGTAGAAAAGCAGTTGTCTCTTGAGCAATCTTCCAAATGAAAATAAGATGGAATGAAAACCTGGAGATCAGGTGATGAGACTTGAGCTGTCCCTTCTAGCTACCCGGGTGATGTGAGATGAGCAGGTTGGGGTGTTGTTTGGTTGGCCTAAATAAGGACAGCTTTGGTAGGACACGTGTGGACTCTCTCAGACGCTGTGGTTTTGCAAAGAATTTGACTTCTCTTGCCCACTAAGTCAGTCAGGCTGTGTGTTGTTTGGGTGGAATTGAATCAGCTGGGTTGCAGGGGACAAAGTAGCAGTAATTAAATTAAAACCAGGAATAAAAAACATTACATGCAAAATCTAGAACTTGAGAAAACAAGTTTGAGGACAAACACACCCCTCAAAAGAAAAAGCTCATCTTCCTCATGTGCCCTGTTTCCTATCCTGATTTCATACCTCTTTTCCTCCTGTTTCATCTCCAACATGAGGAGCTGCATCTCCAGTTAGTTGGAGCGCATTGCAGGGTGTGTAGTGTCTGAACAGCAGCAGAGCTAAGAGCACTTTTCTGGATGCTCATGTTCCTCAGTGAGACTTTGTTATATACACGGATGCTTGGCCAAGGTTTGCCAATTACCTCTTTTTTTTTTTTTCTTTTCCCCCCATGAATGACACTGTGTAATCCCTGTGTACTGCAAATAAGGCTTAGAGAAAGTCCAGGGGGTTGCACATCTGGCTCACAGGGGCTGGTCTGTTGCATTTCTGCTGACGGTAAATGAAAACAAAATGGGAGGTTGAGTAACTCTTCTTGTTCTGTATTTTTTTATGTGTATTTGGGATGAGCTGAAGTTGGGCATCCTAGCTTTTACACTAGAAGGGTTTTCAGCGTGAGCTACGCTGGTGTAGAGTGCTGTGGACTTTAAGACTATTTCTACCTCTTCCATCTATCTGTCATCAGTCTCACCAGTATTAAAGTCTTGGCTGCCGTACAGCAATCCAGACTTTGCAAGCTTGCAGATATTTTCTCAAATGCCTATAATCAGGATTTATATGGGCACTTCATCCCGGCAAACTGGAAACTGTTAAATATTAAGGCAGTCTGGCGTACTCCAAAAGCCTTTTTAATCCTAGTGGTCCCCGTTTCTGTAGGTCACTGGTCACAATGTTTGGTGCAAAAAGGGCCATTACAGGTTTTTATTTGTATCTCGTTGTGGAAAGGTTTTTGCTCATTCAGTTCAGTGACCAAGAACTTGACCTTGGTGGTGAATTGCAGAGGCAGTCTCTTGATGATTCCTTAGAGATCTTTTGGCAGGAAGTTTGTGCAGTTTTCCTTACCTATTGCGTGAATCTTAATGAATTAAACAGTCTCTGGTTGTTTTTTCCCCTTTGTGCAGATGCAGTGGCAGAACGTGGAACACGTTGGTGACCAGAGTCCTTATGTCACCTCAGTGATTCTCCACATTAAGCAGAACGTCCCCATCATCCGCGACAATTTGGCATCCACGAGAAAGTATTTCACTCAGTTCTGCATAAAATTTGCAAAGTAAGTTACCAACATGGCACAGAGTTTATGGGGGTCTCTGGTTCTCGGTGGTCTGTTTGTACAGGATAATCTCTCTGCTTTCTAGCGTGCAGCATCAGTGGCTGTTAGTGTCTGGGTGAAGATCCTCTCCATCCAGGGAGACCACAGAGGGAGGTGGGGTAGGGCAGCAAACACCAGCACTTGCTGGCAAGGTTAAAAGATACTTCAATTTCTTGTCTCGAGTTTCCTGCTGAGGCAGATTTTCTCAGGTATTTGTATTGATTGGTTCCTCCTTACGTGCTTAAACCATCCCCTAAAATATTGTGACGATCACTGTCTACTGTCTGCCAAGTACAGAAGGTTTTGGGTTGGACACCTTTAAAAGGCTTTGAACATCTGAATGTAGCCATGACTCTTGCTGTGGGAACCTACTTTCCTTCCAGTGATAAGAGGTGCTTCCAGGTACTGAGGAATTTGGTGCATCATTTGCCTCAAAATAACTTTTATAATAGCTATAGCACTGTAAGGAGGACATGTGTGATGAGTATTTTGTACATCTACAGTCTAAAAGCTGCTTTTCTGTGCAAAAGTAGTTCAGTAAGGAGGGGAAATATACACTCAGATTTTGGGGGATATTACGAGTGTCTTCCTGGCAAGTCACTTAAAGTTGAGCAGCATGAAAGAACTGGAAGATGAGACAGAAATGCCCCTTGCCTGTGGATTCAGGGTTGAGGGTGCAGCTCTCCAGCATCTCTTGGAGATCCAAACTTTGAAGCTATGTGTCTGAAACAGAAATGCAGTCCTTTGGGAAGCTGCTTTGAACTCTTCCCTGCTTGCCTGTGGCCAGCTGAGCTTTGCATGCCAGTGCCCCCAGAAAAACCCTCGGGAGGACTCTGCCAATGTAGCTGCTGCTTTTGGTGTTGCATGTGACTACGCTGGTAGACTTGGGAGCAGTACCCTGCGTATCATGTGTCACTCTAAAATACCTTAACGGTTCATTCATCTGTAATAAGCTAATCATCCTGAAATAAACTGTATGGCCTGGCAGTTACTGTGTGGGTTTGAGACTGGAGGTTCAGCAGGGAAGGATGCAGCAGGCTGTCCTGAGAACAGTTAGCTGTCGCAGCAGGGAGGCTGGCCTGAGAGTTTCGTTCCCCCTTTCTATCTCAGGGTACTCATTAGTTTGCATTAAAGAGCAGTTACTGATAAATCATATTATGACGTTGCCCATAATCACTGTTTGAAATGCTGTCTCGGTGAAAATTTATTGCACTTAAGCCTTCTATGTGGTTACGCTTGAATTTTATAACGCTAACATGGTGATAAATAAAAAACCCCATTTACTCAGCTGTTCACAGCACACTCGTAATACCTCAGCTTAGTTGCCTCCCTTTTAACTTTATTGCTAAGCACATACCAAGTAAACTCCGGATAAAATACGCAACTCTCACATTTGAGAAAAGTTCACATCTGAGCTGAGTGCCTTCATCACAGCTTGTTCCACAGAAGAGCACAGAGACCTGCGAAACTGCCGCTCCACTTCAAAACCTTTTTAATGCAACTACAGCTCTGAGCTACAGCACATTAAAATCAAGACACAGCCCTGAATTCACTGTGCTGGGAATCAAGTCTAGAAGCGGAAATTTGGTTCCCGAAGATCATTTTTGCCAGATTGTATTTAGAGTCCTTCTGTACCACTTGGTTTTAAGGAGAATTAGCCCAGTGGTAACGGTGCACTGTTCTACTTAAAATGCTTATGACATTTTAACGCATACAAACATTTGTATTTTTGGAGCTCTGAATTCTTATGGAATATGCTGGCCCGTCCAATATAAATACCTGGCCTTTTGTGTGCTCCACAATGCTGAAAATCCTTTTAACGGGCATTGTGCTTCTCCGTATGTTAATGCCTGTATCTTTTTGAACTGCCAGCCGCTTCTCAGCTCTAATGGATTGTATAAAGCGCTAGTGTTGAGTTACAGGACCACAGGGGAGAAGGCATCTAAAGTCACTAAATTTAAAACTGAGGGATCTGAGCCAAGTCTGGAAGAAGAAAAATGGCCATCAGAAATTGCATCAATCCTCTAACCTAATTTGTCATTTTTGCTTTGTTTTGACCAATGTGCAACCCTCACTCCCTTGAAATAGTGAGAAGCAGCCGGCGTTCCAGGAGGCTCTCACAGGCAGGGTGAGGGGCTCTGTTCTCACTGCACCTCGGTCCTTATCCTTTGAAATAAAAAACCGCAGCAGTGAAGCCATGGCTGCTACGCTGGGATGTGTTTGGGAAGTCTGTGACCTGACCTCAATGAGGAAGAGATTAGAACCGAGAGACAGGAAAAACAAACAGCTCTCCCCCTCACCAGAAAAGCGCCTCGTCCATCACGAACAGCCAAGCGTGGTGGGTGACTGCAGCAGGAGCCCTCCCAGTTGCTCTGGCCTTTGCATCATGCCTTTGGTGAGAAGAGTTGGGTGGAAGAAGATCGTGATGAGGAGGCTCCTGGAGGTTTGGAAGCAGCGGGCTGAGCTAAGCCTGGGTGAGCCTGCAAGGGCTGGTCACTGCCTCGGAGGGTGGCGTAAAGCAGAACCATTCTCAGCTGCAGTGACTCAGTGACATCAGGATGCTTTGAATGATGTCCTGTAGTAGGTCGTCTCCCATCGGACAGACAGACTGTGGTTGCATCTCTGTCTGCCTTGCTTAGCAAGGAATTGTGTTTGATGCATCATCAGTGCAGGGGATTAGGAAAACACAGGCTTTGGCAGAGCCACTCCCGTTGGATCGGAGCCTCTCAGATGCTGTGGTTTCTGTGCTTTAGGTTCCTAATCTGTCTTGCCCTGCTTTATTATTACACTGGGGATTTGTCTGCTTCTATGGAGGGTTTGCTGGATTCAGTTTTATAGCCGAAACTGTAAATGAATTCTGGCATCCAATCTAGCTCTGTGGATGTGCAGGGAGTAAAGGCATTTAGAGTACAAAACCTCGTGCAGAGCATTACCGTTGAATACACATGTATTACTCACATCAGGATCGCCTGCTGTATGCTAAGAGAGCCAAGCATTGAGTCCAGCCGAGGCAAGAGACTCAACTGAATTTTTTAGTTAAGTGCAACTGCTCTTGATGGTCTCTGCTAGTCCAAATAAAAAAAAAAAAAAAAAAAAAAAACACAAAAAAAAAAAAAACCACACAGAAAAAAATACCAGAGCAGCCCTTGGATCTTACGGTTTGTCTTGTCTGTCCTGCTGGAGTTGAGAAGCTGTTTCCAATAAGGCAGCGTGAAATAAACAGGCATGTGGGGATGGAAGGTCGCTTTACCCTTCTGCATCGATTGTGGGTGGCCATCCTAAGGGGCCTGGGAATTGTTTCATGCAAGACAGAATGCTGTCTATGGGAGACCATTTGGTTATATAGAAAAGACGATTAAAAAAAAAGAGGGGAGGGGGTCCTTTGGCTGCCGGTCTGCCACCCTGCAGAAAGAAAGGCTTGCCCTGTTTCTCATACGCAGCGTGAGCATTAGCTCCATGCCTGACCTGACAGAGGGAGGGAGGGTTGGACCTACATGCAAGATCAAAGGTACAATTAATCTCTTGCACTCTTCCGCTTGTAGCAAGCTGCTGCATCCAGAGCTGCTACCAACTGATCATTTTATAGGATCACCTAAGCTCCAGCTGTGCTTGGCACTCTCTGATTGCCCTCTGGGAATTAGTTAAACACCTGAAAAATGGACTTCTAAAACAGATAAGTTACATCTCTGCTGTAATGCTTTTGTGCAGGAGGAGACGGGGCTTGTTTTCCTCTTCTTATTTGTATTTTGTTGCCAAGGTTGTTTCTCTGGTGGCCAAATTCAAAGCTGTTTGGGGCAGCCCAGTAGCTGGTTCTCAATAGTAGTTTGAAATCGTTCTCCTTGACACCTCTCCAGGAAAAGATGATTCAGTGAGAGAGGTCGTGGCTGTGTCTGAGGGAAGGGGAAGGGAAGGAGCCTTTGCTTGGAAGGACTCTTCCTTGAACCATTTCTTTCAGTTTGCTCAGCAGCTTGGCATGCTCTGTGCCTGAGTTACGCTTTTGTCATTCTTCCATAAGAAAAGGCGAAAAATAAATGTCCTGGCTTGGAAAACAGGTGGCAGGACAAACAAGATGTTGTCAGTGCTCCTTGCTTCATGGGAAGGAAACAAATAGCTTGACAGATGCAAGGGGGAAACCACACTGAATTTAGATCATCACCATAAACGGCACCTCATTCAAAAGGACAGAAAACAGACCAACTTACATGAACTTAGGACAGAGCCATTAAAATCTAAGACCTGCCAGCAGGTCATGGACAAGGTCCTGGAAACGTGAGCTTTGTAGGTATTCAGCCAAAGGCGGCCGTGTGAAAGAAGCAGAGTACATTAAAAACAGGCAGCAAAAGGAAGATGAGTATGAGTGGTGTGGTCCTGACAGACAGAGTTTGTGCTGCTTACGCTGGCCTCTCTCCTCACGTTCAGCTCCTGAGTTGTCCTGGTGCTGCAGCTCGGTAGGGTAGGTGGGGCAGGACCTTGTCTTGCAGGTGCTCAGCCAGTGCTTCTGCTAGAAGGGAGCATCGCCTTCTCCACTGAAGGATGAAACTACTGCAAAGCCTAAAATCAAGAAGCAAAAAGGTAAAAGCAAAGCTGATGCTTTAAGATCATTGAGTCCAACTGACAAATATTGGGCTTCCATCCTTGCCAAATTCTCCCCAGCTGAGTAAATGTACCTTAGTAATTTTTCTGAGTCTGAAGTCCACGTTAGTAAAATAGGGTAATGGTGTTTTCCTTTTCACAAAACTTTTTCTTGTCTTGATTGTATTGGCCAGAAGCTTTCTGGAAGAGTGCCTTTCTGTGTCAATGTCTAGGGCCCAGCAGACCTCCAGCCTTGGCTGGACCTCAAGTTCAGCGTGTAATATGCATGTTATGGAATTACTAGTATGCAGTAAAATGTAGGTTCTGGATACAATCAAGATACTTCCACTCCGTGAATAGCTATACTAATCCTGGCGTGTTGCTAGGTTTATTATGTATGATAGTTTGTTTGCTTGTTCTTGACCTTGAACTGTAATGCTTCATATATAGTTTATAGCAATTCATTTACATAGAGTACGTGTGCAACTTCTCAGTTAACTGCGAGATCAGTATGGATTAAAGAATTGTACCTAGGGTTGGCTTGTTTGTTATTTAGTATACTTAACGTGGCTGCAGTCAGCTTGAGAAGCAGGCACTTACAGTGTCTTTTTGGAAAGCCATCCTGGTTTGGTTTTGCATGCTTTGTTACCGCAGAAGACCGTGTGACTCCAAATACTCACATGTAATTGTGTCATTTTCTGTCTCTTTTCTGCAGCTCCTTCATTCCCAAGTTCATTAACCATCTCTTCAAGTGCAAACCTATTAGCATGGTGGGCGCAGAACAGGTAAGAAAAAGTAATTGCATTGGTTGTAAGATTTCATGAATTTTGGGTTCAAGAAGTCGGGGCAGTTTTTGTTAAAAAGGGGCAGAGAGCTGAGGTATGTGTCCTGAACTCTGGTACAGCCGGGAAAACAGGAATACACTCTGGTATGGGGCAGAGTGGAAGCAGGTTTATAGTGATCCTGCTGCAGCTGACCCTGTCCTGGGAGAGGGGTCCAAGGCATCTTCCCAAGCAGGGGAGCTCTCACTTTGCCAGTCAAAGCAACAACAGCACAGGAACAACAAACCTCTTACACACTTCTCTAAGATTGTCTTCAGTGTGCTCACACGAAGGAAAGAAAGTTGCTTGTGGCAGAAGCTATTGCAAGAAGCTCCCGTGTCCTTCTCGGGAAAACTTGTTTCTCTGTCCCATCCTTTCACAAAATAGACCGTCACTCAGTTTCCCTCTGCTGCTACTGTGCCTTCTCCCGGGGTGAAACTTAAGCTTCTCTGCTCAGAAGAGCTGGGACATGGTCAATTCATAGTTGACAACAGGAAAACTTCACAAAAAATTAAAAAACCAACGAATGCAAAAACCCAGGTGTCCAGGCAGTTTTTCAGCTCAGGTAGTTTAAACACCAAGGCTTTTTTTTTTTTTTTGTGCAAGTGTTGAACTTAAAACACCCCCAGTGCTTCGTCTCACATGACGGTGTGTATGCCAAGAGCAGGTTGGTTCCTACGCATTCTCCGTGCGGGCCCAGTGACAGCGGTGCTCAGCGCCACGTGCCCGCAGTGGCAGCGTGCCAGCGCTCAAGCAAAGGGATGCCGGATCCTCCCGGGGACTGCGCGTGCTGCTCCCAGGTGCTGGCTCCTTCCTCTCCCAGGAAGTGAAGCCGTGGGAGCCCAGGGGCTCCTCCGCAGCCTGATGGCAGTTTTGCTACAGCCCGTGTCCTGGCTGAGTTCCAGTGAGTGCAAATAGATTTTTACCTCCTCTGGTTTGCCTGCTAGTTATGGATGGCCGCTGTCTTCCTCTCCTCAGAGCTGTGCTGGGAGGATGGGGTTGTGGAGGCGTAATGCAGTGTTTTCTGTGTTCTGTCCCAAAAATTGCTAAGTGGAGGCTCTGGGTTTGGTGGGAGTTTTGAATCTCACTGGGTGAGAGATGCTGCAGTGCCTGAAGACGGGACAGTTTCTTTCCTGCGTAGATGCCTTCTGGGCCTCGCTTCCTGAGGCATTGTAGACACCCATCAAAACACTGCTGCATGGCGGGAAGAGCCGTCTCCACCCCTGCGACTCAGTAGCTGAGACCCAGGGAAGTGACGACCCAATATCTGGGGCTCAGGACTCCCCAGCTTTCTCCCAGCAACCTGCCTCCCTGTTGCACTTCCAGAGAGCTGTAGATACCCCAGGATGGTGAGACACGACGTCAGGGAAGGAAGGACATTGAATTATTGCTGCTTAAATTAATGTATGCATTTCTCTTGAAATGCTGCCCCTTGACAGGAGCCCCCATCCCCAGGTTGCACGTGGGTGGGCAGCGCAGGGTATTTATTACCATGAGACCATGAGTGGGTGCAGCTGCAGGGCTGTGACCCTCCATCTCCTACCCCTGCCTGTGGGCTGGGACCCCGCTGCTTTGCGAGGATGAGCTGTCCCCTGCACATACAGCTGCTCCCCTGGGGGCTGATTAAAAAAAAAAAAAGTAGAATCATCCCTAATGGGACTGCTGTGAACTTCAAATCGGTGCCTTAAAAGCTGCTTGGGTTTTAGGCATCAAAGATGGGTTCTGAGCAGCGTGCGTCTGCAAAATGAAACAGGAGCTCTACATCAAAACCTTCCTCTTTCTTAATGGAAAGCAAATGAGTGAAGCACAGTTCCTGCTCATCTTGTGTGATGAGCAATAACCTGAGAGTGATTAAATGAAGTCTTTTTTTTTTTTTTTAAATAAGCATCTAGAGCAATTAACCAGTTGCCAGCAGTGGGCTTGCATCTAATGTTAAAAGGTTTTAATATTACTGTATTGGAATAACCGCCCTAATTTGGTTCTTTAAAGTAGACTGGGAGGTTTTTATTAGCCTGATTCACAGTGAATATATGTCATTATGGTGGGACATACCTTCCTGGGGTTAGATGTACAGAGGTCTTCAGAAGCTGGTCTCCTCTGTCTCTGCAGCATGTAGGTCCTCAATTGCCTTCACATCTTTTGAACACCCCCCCGGTCACCCACCAGCATCTTTCCACATTGTTTTCTCTTCCCTGGTGCAAATGTTGCTGCGGAATATGCTTTCCTGGCCTTTCCGGTCCTAAACACAGCTTTTACTCCTGTTTGCTAATAGTCACATTTGAAATACGGACGCTAGGGCGGTATTTATGGAGTTGTTCAGCGTGGGGAACACCACCTATGGGGTTTCGCTTTCTGTGTCTTAAAAACAGTTTCTGTGACTTAACAACAATTGTCCGTCTTGGCAAGCTTTGGCAGTGAGTTAGCAATGCCTGAAATGGATAACGGGGAGAAATAGGGTGAGGGGACAGAGCCTGCGAGTGCTGTGTCTGTGGGAAAGGCTGCAGAGTGCACAAAACTCCTGTTAGACGTGAGAGAGCTTATGTGGGAAAGACGTGAGTTCCCCAAGCGTGGAAAAATCTTCCATCCATGGGATCCCTTGTAGACACGCAGGAATCCAGCTACGACAGCCTGAGCCGACATCAGGCTCCAGCAGCTCCGGGGTGCACAGAGCTGCTCGTTTGTGCTGTGGTTTCCTGGCTTCCCAGGATGAGACTGATGGCATCAGTTCATCTCATGCAAACCATGAAAGAGGCAGCACACAGCAATGATACGCTGCCGCAGATAACAGAGTCCAGATTTGAACTGGTGTGACCCACCACTCCTCCTCGGCTCAGTCCTTTGTACGTGAGCTGAATTTCCCATGTGTGCTGAAAGCCGTACCATAAATGTTCATATTGTTTGTGGTGACTGCTGTGGGGTTCTGCAGTGCCTGTAATGTTGTGTGTCCAGAAGAACGAGCTTCCTCCTGCTCCTGAGAGCCCTTTTGCAGGAAATGCACTGGGTGTCCCGACAGCCCAGCGGGTTTTCACACTTGCTGCTGTGTGAATAAATTGTGCTCCTCTTCATCTAGTTTGATTTCAGATTTCTGTCCTTCACCGGTTTCATCTCACCTCTTTAAACATACCTCGTGCAATCAGAAGAGTGGGGTATTTGAGGTAATTTTGCTCTAAGAAACCCTAACCCACAGCATTTTGTTGTCGTTGAATCGTCTAGGTTGGAAAGGACCTTTAAGATCATTGAGTCCAACCATTAACCCGACACTGCCAAACCCACCACTAAACCATGTCCCTCAGCACCATGTCTACCCGGCTTTTAAATACCCCCAGGGATGGTGATTCCACCACTTCCCTGGCAGCCCATTATCAGACAGGGCTTGTCTGTGGGCTGAATTTCATGGCTGCTCCTTGGTGCTTATTTAGCTGCTGGCCTAGTGAAAACCAACACACAGGCTGTGAGTTTCAGTGTGCCACTGAGCAGAGGATATTGAGCAGTTCTCAATCTAGCTGTATTGTGTTGCAGTTTTCTTTTTAAAGGGAAAAAAAAAAAAAACCAAAAAAACAAATGGTTGAATAAATGCAGAGAACCACACAATGAGTGGTTGGGTGCAGAAGGAAGCATGGTGTTAATTCATTTGACCGCAGTATCTAAATAATGATACAACTACAGGTAATCGAGACTGTTTCNGTTTTTTTTTTCAGTTTTCTTTTTAAAAGGAAAAAAAAAAAAAAACCAAAAAAACAAATGGTTGAATAAATGCAGAGAACCACACAATGAGTGGTTGGGTGCAGAAGGAAGCATGGTGTTAATTCATTTGACCGCAGTATCTAAATAATGATACAACTACAGGTAATCGAGACTGTTTCACTTCATAGTGTCGAGGGGAAGAGGACTGGAAATCCACGCTGTATGTGCCAGATGTTGAGCTGCCATAAGTCATTTCAAGCCAGCAGAGCAGTGCTCTGTTAAAGTCAACGAACGGTGCTGATACGTAGCCACGGGTGATTTTGGCTCCTTGAAGTGTCATTACGTGGGTCAGTCCCTCCTGTTCCTGCAGTCCAGTTACCAGGACTTTTTCCAATGTGGGAAGTGTTAAACTTTTAAGGATGTTGGATTATAGCAGCTAACGGAGCTTGGTAAAGGGGACCCGAATAACAGGGTGTGATTAACTATTGCAGCTGCTGCTGGACACTCACTCTCTGAAGATGGTTCTCCTGGATCTGCCCTCCATTGGGTCCCAAGTGGTGAGGAAGGCTCCTGCCAGCTACACAAAGATAGTGGTGAAAGGCATGACTCGGGCTGAAATGATCCTGAAGGTAACTCAAGACTTTTGATAACCTGCCAGCCAGACTGCTGGACTGGGAATTGGAGCGAGCGAATTCCAGGGGGCCCTTCCTTTGAACACGGCAATCTGCAATTGCACATGAACGTATGTGAGCTTGTCCGAGTGCACTGCCAGCTGTTCTACAGGACTGGTTTAATCGCCCTGGTTTTGCCCCCACTCTCATTTAACATCGCATTTGAGTTTTCATCCTCATTTTTCAAGGTAACCGAGGGCTCAAGTTCTGCTTACTAGGAGAGCTGGGACACCAGATTCCCTCAGGAGCTTGTGAAAATCAGCGCTAGCATCCCTAAGTGTCTGCCGCAGGGCAAACCCTCCAGTTCAGGTTACTCCAGGCCTTTGTGCAGACTCCGTCACGCAGGGGAGCCAAGCTGTGCTTGAGTCACCTGTTTACTGTCTAGTGTAACAGCCAGTGCAAACATGTCTGGGTTACTGTACTCACCAGAGCCCTTTTTCATTTTCCAGACCTGGTGCCTGGAAAATGACCCAAAAGCAGTGTGTTGTCTTCATAAAAAGTAACAAGCAAAGCAATCTCCCCTTCCTCCCCATTGCCTTGCCGGTTTGATCCCAGGAGAAGCCATGGGAGCTGTGCAGTTGTACCCTCCTGGGCGATGGGATTGTCCCCTGCCCACCAACAATGCTGTGAAGATGTTCCTGTGAGTTGAGTCAGAGGGACAGGCAGGGTCGGGCAGGACAGGCGGCTGCCAGCCAGAGCCTCCTGCAAACTGCAGCCAAGGCAAGGAGAGGGTGTGGAGCCCGAGCTCTCGGTGCTGGCCTGCTGCTCAGCGTGGCTTTGCTCCCATGCCCAAGGTAATGTCACAGCTGACTTTGCATTCTGAATTCAGAAATCAGTTCTGCGCTTCCATGGTTTTAAAGTAAGGTGACTGAGATGTTAGTAAATACATTAAAGCAAGTCTAAATTTTCTTAGAAATTACCTGAAGAAAAATAGCCTGGTACTGCTGACAGAGGAACAGGGAAGATCGGTGCCTGTTGCATACAGAAACAGGTCTTTCCTTGGAGCTTCTGTGCAAATCAGAAAAGTAATGGAGTTAATTTGTCTACCCGTAACATCACATTGGCTTCATCAGGATTGAGATGAAAGCAGTATAGGAAGCGCCTTGGGCAGGGAGTGCAGGCTGTGGAGTGCTGCTGGTCCCGCAGGCTGTGCAGTAGCAGCGTGACTGCTTTTTCAGACGTCCCGTGCTTGCCCCGCTGCTGCATGAAGCCCTTCTGCCAGCCCCAAGTGAGAGCTGCGGGTAGGTGTAACTAGTAATTAAACAGCGATACGCTTCTGGCATTCAGTGCTCCACAGAGCTGTTGTACAAAATAATGCCCCATGCAATCAGCAGGTGACGGGGCTGAATGGCTGGGGCGTGTTTGTTAATCGTAGTGACTGAATAGGTCACCCCGAGCCTAGGTAGCCCACAAGCAGCGTTTGGGGCTGGTGTCAGCACCCATCTCTTGGGCTTGGGAGAGAAAAAGTGGTTCTCGGAAGTGCCTGCTCCCACTGGACCACCAGTATTTCTGTAGGAAGGTTTCCTTGCAGCAGCCCAGAGCTGACCTGTCGTCTTTGGCCGTTCCGTTTGCCTTGTGCGTTGTCTCTTTTTATCAGTGCTCAGACTCTCTCTGCTCTTTCCAAATTGTACATTAAAGAGTCTTTTCCCTAAGAACTATTTCACCCCATCAGAAGCACAGGCCAATACACTCCTCCTCGGTGTTTTCAGGGCTCTCCTACCTAGTACTGAGATGGTTCAGAAGCGATGCCTCTGTTGCATACAACAATACCACCGTACAGCAGCGTGCCCAGGCTTATACCAGTGTAGCTAATGCAGTAGGAGTGTCATTGGGCCCGTAGATGGCACGAACAAATTCATTCAGCTAAGCCCTACAAAGCACAGATGCAAGTGGGGAGGAGGGCATCAGGGTGCGCACGTCCCGTGGAGCTGTTTCCTTTCTCCTCTGGCTACGCTGTCTGAAGTTCCAGCTTTTCATCTTGGCAGAAGATTTTTACAAGGGCTGTAAATTAAGGATTTATAAGTGTATACATGGCTATGATGTTTCATTGGTCTGAAGTGCAGGGAAAGAAAGAAATGTCTCAGTGACAGAATACAGTGTGGGGTGAGTTGGGTCAATGGAAACATATGGAAATGTTTTCAGAGACAAGGAAGCGTCTGGTCCTGTGCTGTTTCTGCCCTGCATGCACATACACATTTGCGCACACATTCACACACACACACTTCCCCAGCAAGATGGTTTTGGCTGCCCAGTATTATCAAAAGATGTGTCCTGTATGGAGCTCGCTGCTTATGTAAGGAAAATATAACAATGAGTAATTATCTTTCCAGCTTCGAGGCTATTTTAATTTTTTTTCCTGACTTGACCGTCGCTGGGACTAAGAGGGTGTGAGCTCCGGGGCAGATGTCAGCGGGGGGTTCGCACACTGCATCCCAGTCTCTCCAGAGCAGTGTACAAGAGGAGCTGCACCCAAAGGACAGAGCGGCTGCATGTGGCACCCCTCACCCATCAGGTTACATGTCAGAAGCAGGAGGACTGCACAGCAGATTGCTCTGACCCACAGTGTCCTGGGGACAGAGGGAGTGACTGCAGAGTGCTGTCAGATTCCCCTGCAACACGCTGTCTCTGCCCTGCCTCTGGGCAGGAGAGAGCGAGAGGGACACGCAGCCAAAGTGAGGGTCTGGACTGCCTCCAGGCTGCCTGATCCGCTGGGGACTTTCTAAGTGTCACCACCACCAGCACTGCCTTCCTCCCCAGCGAGTCTTCCCTGTGCAACAAGATAAAATCTTCAGCTTTGCCAATACGCCGGTGACTGCCAGCCCACAGGTGTATGGACAAAGCCCTGCTGCTCTTTGAAACGTGATACGCAGCCCCTTGGGTCCGAGCACCGCTGCCGTCCAGGAGAGACCCCCTCCTCCTCCCTGCTCCTTACTTTACTTCTCTTAACTCACCTCTTTACCTCTCATTTACTAGCAGCACATACAGCCTCTTTCTTGTTCCTTACGCATTTTATTTTAGGAGAAGCCAGTCCAGCTGTCAGTCGTGTGCCTGAGTTGACTGAGCACTGGCTTTAACTCACAGAATTTGTCTGATCTTTTTTTTTTTTTCCTTCGCTTGGCAGGTGGTTATGGCTCCGCATGAGCCCCCAGTTGTGTTTGTCGACAATTACATCAAGCTCCTTGCTGACTGCAGTACAGATACTTTCCAGAAGATACTAGACATGAAGGTTAGAACCTGTCCCACAGGGTTTCTGCTCATCTGCTCGCACTGCATTGAGATTGTCGGTGACTATTTTCAGTAGAAATGTACAGGGGTTTGGGAGTGGGAAAAGCATTGTAAAGCGAGCGTATCCTCTGTACTCTGAAAGTGTGTAGAGTTGCTACCGAAGAATAACTTTTCAGTTTGCTTAGCATGGCCATAGCTGCTCTGGCTCCCAGGGCTGAGCTCCGCTGTCTCTGGATCATCCAGAGGCCTACATACAGCTCTTGGTGGGTGAACAAAAGGTTGAGGTTTGAAATGGGCTCTCCTGCAGCTATTCTCAACACATGCCCGCTCCCAGGTCAATGAAGTCTAACCGGCTTGCTTCACTGTTCTTTTGCTCCCGCAGGGCCTGAAGAGGAGCGAGCAAAGCAGCATGCTGGACCTCTTCCGCCAGCGCCTTCCAGCTCCTCCCTCCGGAGTGGAGAACGCTGGCTCCCTCTCGCTGAGCGCTCCTACGCCTGAGCAGGAGTCCTCTCGGATACGGAAACTGGAGAAACTCATCAAAAAAAGACTCTAAGTGAGCAGAAGGAAATTCTGTTGCTCAAGGACTAGCTGCAGTGACTGGGAGCAAAGCTCATCAGACTTACGATTTACAGTACGCTGCTGAAAAATCTGTGTCCCGTCACTCCCATGCCCTGTGATTTCTTAACCATCGTATACCGCGGCGCTGCATCTTCATTCGGACCAAGGGAGGATCTGACCAAGGTGTTGGCCCTTAGACAGCTTAGCAGGAGTGAAATCCAGGACATTGCTGGGTTCACATGGTGGAGAAAATAGACCTATCTTGAGGTCAGCAGCTATAAAAACGGTTTAGGTGGATTCAAAGAATATCTGGCTGTGATCACTTGATTCATTTGGTGTCCCAGCCTTCAGCCTGGCTGAGCTCCTGCTGCAACACTGAGAATTTTGCCTGAGAGTTTGGTGTTACTGCTCACTCCGTGTTGCAGAGCTGTTCCTCTGTTTCATTATTTATTGGGGGGGCATGACAGGGACCAAACCGAAAGTATCACCACCACCAAAAAAACCCCAGCCCTTTTAACAGCTGGGATCCAGGCATCTGCACCTTCACTCATTTAATGAGATGCCCAGAAGACAACCCCAGCAGATTTCTCCCCTGCTCCCAGGACAGGCGTGTGTAAACCACCAGTAAAACAGCAAGGCAACTCCTTTTCAGAACAGGGAGAAAGGGCTGAATTAATGCCTTCTGCACCTTGGCAAACCTCCTGCCAACAAGCTGGCAGCCTCTGTCGCTGTTGCATCTTAAAGGCCAAACCCTAGACATCTGCGGAGCCCATCTCCAGCTGCTTGTTTTTTCTCTCGTGTGTGCTGAACTCGCCCGCTGTCCCTGATGGGAGTTTCCATACCGCATTTCACCCTCTCTACACAAAGGGCCCTTCATGGAGCAAGTGTCAAACAGCACCAGGCCCTCGCTCTCACGCCAGCCGGCGTGTCCCGAGCAGGGGTGTGTCCCTTTGGCACCTTCACTGCCCTGCGAGGAGAGATGCTGGAAATGTTGGCTTTAATGAGGAGCCTGGGCTTCTTCCCAGGACGGGATGCTTCTACGAGCCTCAGACTTCAAGGGCCTTCCTCTCTTCCTCCTCCTCTGAGCTTCAGCTTGCACCAGTGCATAGAGGAGGAGAACCAGAAGTGAAGTATTTCCGATAACCCAGGCCTCCCTTCCCCGAGGGCCAGCTGCTCCTGGCACCCAGCCACAGTGCCAGCGTGGAGCAGGGTTGGGGTCGGTGGACGTCTGTGCCCTGCCCGTTGTGTGAGCATCCCCAAGGAGCTTTGGTGCAGGGAGACATCGCCTCACCATTAGCAATGCTGGATTTCTTCCCAAACTCCTCTGTACCCTTTTTGGGGGACTTAGAAGGCCCAACCATGAATGATTGAATCCCATATGGGTTTAGGGGCAGATCGACCAGTTGTGCCTGCTTTATTTTAACTCAAGCTTCACTTGCATGTGCAGGAAAAAGAAGTCCTGTACTAGTTTGGCAGGTGAGGAGCAATCGTGCTGTCAGATGCCTTCTTGGGAGGGTCATACTTCCCACCAGGTCAGTTTGGGCCTTAGGAGTATCTTTAGTGGGGGCTGTGCTCACTAGGGGTTGTAGTACACACTGCTGCACATCTGGGAGGGGCGGAATTTGACACGCTCCATGAAAATGAGCTCCGTCCACGCAAACCTAGAGCATCACTGGGACCAGGGAGGGAGGAGATGAAATGAGAAATCTCCAAGTGAGGCAGAACCTGGGCTCACGCTGCGTCTGCCTGTTCGTGCTTCAGCACCGTTTCCTCTTGGGTGCAGGCTGCTCCCCTTCCCTCTCCTCACCCCATGGCTGTGGGAGGGCAAATTCGGTGCCTGGTTGGTAAAATCGCGTCCTCCCTTTGCACATCCAGCAGGTGAGCCTGCGCTTGAACAGGCAGGAGTCGATCGCAGGATTTGAGCAGAAAGAATAAATCTGCAGATTAAATCCTCACCGGTCAGGTTTTCTAACACTGCTCAGAGTAACCTGCTCCTGCAGCAAGGCCTGCACTAACAAGTACGCTAACACCAACTCTTCAGGATGTATTCTCAGGGGTCCCCAGGCTTGGGCCCTGGCATGGGGCCGCTCGGCTGCAGAGAGCCGTAGTGGTGATGTCTGTCGTAGAGCAGCAGTAACAAGACTTGTGGGGAGGGATGGCAGTTTCTCATGGCACCAGTTTTACAAATCTTCCCAAGTCTTCTGCTGCTTCATTTATTTCCTCTGCTGATTTCACGTCAGGTGACAAAAGGAGGAATGGTGGTTGAAAGCACGTTGGGATTGTGAATGGCCGTTCCCCAAGGACAGATTATCTCCAGGTGCACGTGCAGTACGGTTCGCACATTATCAAATGCAGTAGCCAGGGAGGAGGGAACACGGGTTTGCAGAGATTCATTATTCCCATGGGGGGATGAATTATTTATTTTAGGTTAAGTTTTCTTTGCTCTGTCTATGGATGCCTCTCTAACTAAATTATGAATAGCTGAAGATGATATTCAAGTTATCGCGTGTCTTTCCCCAAAGGCTTCCCCGGGTTCATTCTGTGCATTTCATTCTGGAGATAAGAGGAACTAAAAGGAAAAATTAATTTTTAGTTTCAGCCTTTGAAGAATACTACAGGTCTGTGTGTTTGGAGTTCCACTTTTAGAGAGCAAGTCTGCATTTTTCTACTTCTGGTGTAAGGGTTTTGTCCCCGACTCTTGGGTATTTATCAGATTTGGCATGTCTGTAGGCATACATTAGCTGTTTGGGGTTTACATCTCTGGGGAATAAAAGATGATTTTTTTTCTGTATAAAATGCCACTTTTTACGTATTTTGGCTGAGGTGTAATTCTGGCTGTATGTCGGAGCGTAACACTAAAATGAATTAAATGGTTACTGATGTTCATCTGCTGGGTGTTTTCTGTGCAACTGCCACGCAGCAAACCCCCGGGGCCGGGATGGACCTCACCTAAAACATGCTGCACCCAGGGCTTGGTGCTGTCCCTCCCCAATGCTCTCTCCTGCACCTTCTCTCTTTTCTGGCTTTTCCACCTTCTGCCGCTCCAGCAAGCAACTCTCGGCCGGCAGCATCTGCATTCGCAGCAGCTCCCTGCGCCATGCGGGCAGTTCAGCAGAGCTGACCTTGTGGCCCTAAATAATTGGATCATTTCTGATGACTTCAACTGCTGGAGAGAATTCTGAGAGATACTAATTTTTCCTTTGAAATTAAGAGGTAGCGCCTTTTTTTTCCACATGGTGCATGACGTTGGAGGAGTTTCTTTTGCCTGGAGAATTAATGACTCATTTGCTTTTCTCCTACCACTCTGCTGGTCCTGCCCCCTCCGCCCTTGGGCAGGAGCAGCCTGTGCCAGGCGACATGCGTGTTTATTTCTTTCACCAGATTTACAGCCGTGACTTTGAGCATCTGAGTGACGATGTCCAAGTCTCCACAAGCCCTTTCTTGGCTGCAGCTGGGCGGGTGGCAGACGCGGATGCTGTTCGGCAGCATCAAGCCACAGCTCCGCTGCACTTAGGAAAATTGAGCTGAAACATTTGTCTTTGGGCTGTGTCAGAAAAGGCTTTGGCAGAAGGCGTTCCTCTGCACGCCTGCTCCACTGGGGCCAGTTACACCAGCTAGTGCTGCCATCACCCAAAATTTCTAGATTTAAGCCTGCGCTCATTCCCTTCTCTCAGCCAGAGCAGCTCCGCTGGTCCCGAGCAAGAGTCCAGGTGGGAGCATGTGGGCTCGAGAACGTTGCCAGTCTTGCATTTGAGGGGACGGATGGGGTGGTGGGGGCCTGGGGCCAGCGCTGCTCTGGGTGCCAGGGGGCCCCTGCTGGGAGCAGGGCAGGGGGGCGCTCCCTGGGTCCTCACCTCGCTGCTGTACAGGGTCACCAGGACCAAAGTACTGTGGTTTCCCTGTGCTCAGGCCCCTGAGTTGTGGGGGTGCCCCTCCCATTCCCGGCAGGATGTGGGGAGCCCACCGGGCTGCCATCAGGGTCTGGATCCCTTGGGAAGAGGAAAACTCCCATGGAGCTTCCCGAAGCCCTGGGAAAACCTCGGCTTGTGGCTCGGTAGTTTGTGAGGGCGGTAGCGGCAGGGCTGTAAAAGCCGATCAAAACTCAGCAACTTCAGCAATGTGCCGCCGGCATTTATCCCTGCAGCCGAACCGCTCCAAGGGCTCCTATCAATCCCACCGCTTAGAAGCGTCACTGGGAGCGCAATTCCTGCGCCTGACGGGTTTGTGGTCTGCGCCGTGGGGAGCGGCCTGGCATTTCCCATCATTTGGAAATAATTTTCCATTGTTATCAAATAACACGGGATACTTCTGATTTGCTTCCCCCTCCGTGCAGCGATGGCCCCCCGCACCGTGTCAATGTGACTATTGTTCAGTTGCTGATTAAGCCGAGCGCACCCAGCCCCAGTGGAAAGTCCTTTATGGAAGGAGGACCTTGATAAGATACTCCTATCTGCTCTGTCTCGGCTGTGCACGGGCAGTTAAAAAGTAAATAACACGGACAAATAGGCTGTGATGTACAGGCTGGGGAAAAGATTTCCAATGCCATTGGGGATTGCACGGATCGGTACGGTTTGACAGGCTTAAAAAGAGACAGGCTTTCCAAGAGGGCAGAGTACACGTGCCTTAAAAGCAGGTCCCCTGTACAGAGCAGCTATCAAAAGTGTTTTCATTATCAAGTAGTTAAAATTCTGGTTAAACACTTCCCCTTCGTCCTAGCAGGAGAATTTGCAGCTCTGGATGTTGGCACTGCGGAAGATCCTGGGGTCTGAGCCCAGTGCAAGGCAGGGCAGGCTGCGGAGCCCCCTCGGCTGTTCTGACACCTCCATTTCACCTGCCAACCCCAGAAACGAGAGCCTGGAAGGGCGTAAAAAATGGCCATTTGTGTCAAGCCAGGTGAGAGTGGGAGATTTTTTGCTAGTAAATAAAAGGCAGCAAGATTTCCAGAAGCCCGTGTGGCTCTGCACATGCCAGCCACAGGCGGCTGCAGCTCTGCTGGGCTCCCCAGGCACCGAGATGCCTCACACTTGGATCCCGATCCCATGGGAGCAGCCGTGGGGACACCCACAGCCCTGGGAGGCGGCTGCTAGGAGGTGCCACAGGTATGTGTCGCCCCCCTAAATTGCACTAACTTGATTATTGGCAGCATGGTTTTTAGCCCAGGAGCTGCACAGCAGCTCTGAAATAACGATCGTGTTCATCTGGAAATTGCTCCAGCGCCTTCTGAGGCATCTAATTTCATAAAGGGTTTTTATGGGAGATTTTGGAGCGAGGAGCGATCAGCTTTCCCATTGCTCGCAGAGACCAGATTCTTTTTTTGGGATGCATTTAAATCAAAAGGAAGAAAACACCTGTCCAGCACATTTCCTCAGACCCCAAAGATTTCAATCAAAATTTTTAATGTTCTTTTTCTTTCCATCTGCATTTTTCAGCAAAGACAAACAGCCTCATAGTATTTCTTCAAAGGAATGTAAATTCCTTGAGGAAGTCTCCGGAGTTCCCAGCACCGCATAGCTGCAAACCACAGACGCCTACGGCTGAAAGCTCTGCTCTGCTTTTAATTTTGGGGCAGGGAAGGAATTCTTTTCAGGGGTTTGGGTTCACTTGTGCTGGGCCCAGCAGGCCAGACTGCTTGTTACTGCACAGGGGAGTGTTGACTTTGGCCGGCTGCAGACGGTTGCTTTCCCTCCACAAGAGTATTCCCCCACTGAATCTGATGACATGGCGCAATTATTTCATTAGGATTTTCCAAAAATACATTCCCTCGGTCTCCTCTAAGTGCTAGAAAGACCTTTTCCCTCTGTTTTCTTGTTTCGGCTTCAGCAGATTTGCCTGAAAAAATGCAATTAAGGGTGGCAGCGCTACTACCTGGGTCTGAATCCTCAGGTGGGGTGGAGATGAGAAAGAGCAGCCTGGAGGGAAAACTGTGAGTTTTGAAGGGTGTCATTAAGCTCCCGGGGCTGAGTGAAGCCTGCGTGCAGGAGCTGCTGCTTTGCAGGAGGCCGGTGTTTCAGCTGCGAGCTGCCCTCGGAGAAAGCCAGGGCAGCTGCTGCTGAGGTTGAGCAATGGGAGAGGATGGCTGAAACATGAAGGGAACAGTGTGTCCCCCTCTCCTCCCCAGTCTCCCACGGGAATCATGCCCCCATTCTTGTCCCAGTCCTGCCCTAGTGGCCAAGTGAACACCGCGCTGCCCCTCTCTGGTCGCAGCTGCCCCGTACCTGCGCTGGCATGAACCACCGCGGCCTGTCCCAGCCCCAAACTGCCCCTCGCCTGCCAGCAGTGCCTGGGCAGACAGTGAGGTCAGGCCTGGCCTCAACAAAAACGTCCAACCCAAAACATTCCCATCCCTGGCATGGGAACAGCCACTGTATTAGGATGGTTTAAGACCAGCCTGGATGGGGCTTTGAGCAACCTGGTCTAGTGGGAGGTGTCCTTGCCATGGCAGGGGGTTGGAACTAGATGATTTTTAAGGTCCCTTCCAACCCAAACCATGATTCTGTGATACGGTGCGCAGTCCATAGGTTGGACTAGGGGCGTGCTTAGGGCAGCCTGTCGGGAGCTGGTTTGGCCGGTGCCGATGCTGGGGACGGGATCGAGGGCACAGCGCCCGGGCATGGACAGGGTCCGGGGATACGGGGATAGGGCACCGGGAGGATGGGAACATTGGTGCGAGAGGAGACGGTGCACTGGGGAAAGCGGCGGAGAAGGCCCCGCCCTCGGCCGTGGCCCCGCCCCGTCGGCCCCGCNTCCTCCGGCAGCCCCGACCGCGCCGCTACCAACGGGCTGCCGGAGCCCGACTCGTCCGCGCCCACCGCCGCGGTGAGTACCGGCACCGGCCGCCCCCGCCACCCCTCCTGCAGCGCCGCTGCCCCGG